>CM060408.1:2354115-2822829 GCA_030545235.1 Helianthus tuberosus
CAAAATATCTTGACACATTGATTAAGATGCACAGAGGCAAAATTAATCTTTTATACTTGGGACAATTTTATTAATAAAAATCTTGTATCCGATTTACATGGTTGTCCAACATTTAGGGCCGGTGATTATACAATACAAGCCGGACAAGATTAATCAACACACCACAAATATGATCTCACAAGAAGACACCCTTACGAGTGAGTATACGTTATACATATACAACAGGAGGTGTTATGTCTACACCTTGTGCTTACGTCGTGGCCATTCACTTTTTAAAATGAGCCAAGGATATCCAGGACACGGTCATTAACCCCCAATGTTATTTGTTATCAATCAATACAGATTAAAACGGGATTATGCAATTTAATCATCTCCGATTAAAAGGTTTCTACACCCGACCAAGCGGTATTTTTATAATACCGTATCCCAAGCCCGTATAAGGGAAAATAAGTTAAAAGTATTTACCTGAGCTAGCAATGCAATTTATACTCAGCCGTATATTCTAATCAGCAAGCATAAGTACTTCTACTGGGGCTCTCAATCTGGAACGAAGGTTTTATTAACCTATTAGATTCCTAACGGGTCTTATTTAAGTCGTAACTTAGACCGGTTAGTTTTAAGGAAGGTTTACGGTTCAAACGCACGATTAAGCGGAGACCGGAATAGAATGTGATTTAGACCCGACAAGTTTGAAGACTTGTATAATATGGGTAAACTAAACACATTCTGGATTTTGAGATAAAAAGGATAAGGTTTGACCCGCTTCGGCTAATTTATGTAAACTTGTTACATAAACCGAACCGAACGCGAAATAAGCGTAACGGGTATCCGTAAGAGCCATATACAGGTTTCCTAAGTTAATATGCTTCAAATATGTTGTAACATCAGTAGGATGTCTTTCATTATGCCCGAAACGAATTTAAACACAAACTATGCCCTGTAGGGGTAGTTTGGTCCTTTTAAAGGTTGTAAAAGAGTTTAGATGTTTAACTGAGTTACAGGTCTGATGTAAACAGCAAACACACTCAATTTGATGAGTTATAACAGTAGGGTAAAGTATATATGTGAAATATATCATTTATAACCAAACTATGCACCGAAGGGGCATTTTGGTAATTTCACATAAGCCGAAAAGCTCAAAACTGAAGTCTGAGTTTATCAACCTTTGCTTACTGTTAAAATATCATAATTTACCTCATATATCAGTAGGTATCAACCCGGGTTTGTCGAATATAATTTTAATACATACTATGCGTTAAAAACGCTAAATAAGGCGATTAAAGGCCATTTCCGGGTTCGATACTTAAATCTAATATTTTTATATTTCCAGAAGGCTTAAAATAATTTATTTATCATATGTGATCAGTAGAAAAAGGTTTGGACTCGTTTAGATATGTAAAACTCATTTTACGGCCCGTAAGGGCAAAACCGACAATTACCGGGTTAAGCCTACGACTACTAGTTATGCTCAGCCTAAAATTAATTAAAAATCTTTAAAAATCCCAAAATAATATATTACCTCAGTGGGTATTAAGTTTGATACCGAAAAGTAGGCTTAACTAGGCTATATGCTAATTACGCCGTTTTATTAACAAAAAGCTTCAAATTTGCGATAATGAGCATAACTCTTATTCTACAAGTCAAACTGATATCAAACTTTGCATACAAGTCTATATATCAGTAATTAAGGTTTCTACACTTTTACATTTTCATAAATCACGTTTTAAGGTGAAAAGGGCATAATGGTCAACATATGAGCAATTAACGGAAACGCGTAAACGAATGGGTCAATCAATGAACCAACCACAGAGGGTTATGCTAACATGTAGCCTGGTCCTAAGGAAACTCTAAGGCATTTCCAAATCATACTAAAGCGGGTCAGAACTGAAGTCAAAGCAAAAGTCAAAGCTTTGCGACTTTCGGTTCCGAATCGGTTCACAATGGAAAGTTGTCGAATCAAACAAGCTTAGACAAGTTCTTATGCTTATTATCAAGTTATATAAATGATAAAATAGGTTACACGCCTTTTACATTGTTAATTATGCGTTAAACGAAAGATTACATTTCTGTTGACTTTTTCTAATCATCTTTGACTCGACAAATGACCTGGTTAGGATGGGAATCAGTGGATGCCCTTTTAAGGGTTTAAAGCCCACATGATTACCAACTTATAACTACCTTTGATTCGACTAATCACTGGACCAATAGTGATTAATCGTTAAGTCAACCTTTAATTACGACGGTTGACTTTTAAGCTAAACTAAGCTAAAACTTAAACTAAGGAAAGATTAGAAAACTTACTGAAGTCCTAAGCTTGATTAGGAAGGTCTTGTGCCTGCTTTGAAGTTCCAGAAAGGCTCCTCAATTGCACAAGTGAAGTATGAAGAATGTGTTGCAACTTATGCCTTATATAGTGGTTTAATCCACCATAACTTGTTGACAACAAGGTCTAGGACACACCACAACATTCCCACATGTGTCCTAGGGTCTAGGAACATTTTAGAGGTCGTTCCATAGTGAGGAAAACCTAAGAGATCGGTCAGAATCGCGAAAAACCGGCTGCATAAGGTTTTCTGATGTTGTGTGACTGCTAGCGCACCGTTACATGTTTTTGGTAGCGGTGCGCTAGCCCTCCTCAGGGGCAGATTTGTTGTTCTTTCATGCACTTGAAAGGGCAAGTGATGTGCATTCTATTTAGGGCCATGTTTTATAAATAAGGGGCCTCTAAAAAGTGCTATGAACAGATACATACCCTACCATTATGATTTGTAACACTTGAATCCATTTTAAAGTGCCGAAAACAAAGGGTTATCGTGCTTTTTCTTCGTAGGAGTCCACCATATCAAATTATGAATCATTCCTTGTTATAATTCACTGAACTTGAACATATACTAGATGTTTTTAATATGATTTGAGTCTTGGGATTTACTACGAGGTCGTTCAGAGGTGCAAAAGTTAACATGACGACACTTTTAAATCCTGTCAAACATTTTTATTAAGTCCGAGTTTACAACGCGTTTTGTCATACATGACACGTGTCGTTTTATTATTGAACCCGAAATTTTCGAGGTGTTACATCCTCACCCCCTTAAAATAAATCTCGGCCCGAGATTTACCGAAATAAAGGAAGTATTCTCTGCCTAATAATGGCAACTTACAGATGATTAGGAATTTGTATGATCTTATTTGTTGTTTCCAATGCAACTTTCAGATCCTGAATATTGGACTTACCAATCTATTGTCCTAACAACAGATGTTTAACATTTCATTTATACAAGGTCTCTAAAGGAGCAACCCTGATACTTTTATATCAACTATTATAGAAAGGCTCCTCTTGAAATGGTTATTCCAACCACTGTTTAACTAATCTTAAGGAGTAGCTAATCCTTACAGCTAGTCGAACAATTTGACGATCCCGGGTAGTTGATGGCGATTTTTAATCGTTGCCTAATTAGGGTTGCGGTAAACAATGCCTTAGCAAAAAGAACCGTCTTTCATAATTTACTATACCGGATTCTCAGGATAATGAGTTTGGCTTTATGAATCTATATCCTTAAAACTTACTTAACCGGGGTTTTCGATTCTGCCCAAAAATGGTACTAACTTTCTTGGAGATTTCGTAATAATACAACCTTAAATGGGATATGAAACTTAACTCTACCTGCCCCCCAGGGGTAAATAGGGCAATTTTAGGAGAAGATAATCAAGGTACAAGGAGGTTACAGAGATTTCCATATCTCAGGCTCCAGTTCACTCATCAACGCTTGTGTCTAATAAGTGACACATTCATGTTGTGAGTCCACATATTCCGTTACCAAGGAATATTTATTTGGATAGTTCTATTCCGGATATCTCCTTTGAATACTACTAGTCGACATTAGTACAATATGACCATTGGGATATCTCAGGGGTTCCATGTATTAAACCTCCATACTGATCAGGCATGGAAGTAATCTATGGGACATACAAGGATACTCCAATCCTCATATGGCACTTTTATCAAACATAGTTTGGCATTCGCAGGCGATAGAAAAACAATGAGAAAATAATTAAAATAATATACGTTGTCGTGCTCTATGCGAAGAAAGAGTACTCTTAGACTTTCCGGAAGGATTTCTTGTCGATACTTAGAAGAATCGATTACTACGGTTTCCTTGGTAAGTTATACCTTGTGGATAATATAAAAGTTTGCTAAGCTTATGGTTTATGAAGATTTATTGTACATGTGCTTATATTAAATTAGAATGGAAATTTTCACAAACTAGGCACCTAGCTCAGTTGGCTAGGCGCGCGAAAGGGTGCGGCCTAGACCCAGGTTCGATTCCGGGGACGGCCGGTTCCACCATTTTTGCGACTTACCGAATTCTTACAGGAACAGAAAAATAGTTCTGCTAAATTTTCTACTTGTAAGTTTTACCTTACACTTAATATATATAGGGTCCTTATGAAAAGTTTTAAAAACTTGTTATATTTATAGTTTACGAAGGATTTACTGGTATCCGAACCAAAATAAAAACTCTTAGCGTCTAAATGACTGATAAAGTATCAAGGAATGTACCTGTTGACATTATTTATGGACTAGCTTAGGCATTTTAGGCGCTTTCAATTTTAGGCTTTACTTCCTCAGCCGCATTTCCTTTGACGAATTTAGGGCACCTAGTCTTGATGTGGCCCTTCTCATTACAGCCGAAGCAGACTGCATTCATCATGTCCTTACAGTCCAACGTTTTATGTCCCTTAGCCTTGCAGATCCCACAAGCCCTGGGCAGCGATTTGGATTTTGGTTCGAACATGCATTTCCCATAATGGCGCTTCTTGCAGGTCTCACATACTGGTTTCTAGTCGGACTTTTGTTTGTTCTTTTTCTTAGAACTCTGGGAATTATCTACCTTTCTTTTCCTTTTTAGTTTATCCTTTACATCAGAGGGATGAACGAGATCCTTCTTAAGAGTAAGGAAATGTGTGGTCCTAGATAAAATTTGGACCGAGCAGCATGGGGCTCCTTGAACCTTTTCACAGCCTTCTTCACAGCTTTTCCAACAGCTGTGTCTATCATAGTTTGAAGAACATCTTTGGAAATTCTAAGGTTCACAATTTCAGCATCCTTAGCATGCGTCGTGCCATCAATGGCGCGATCGACTGTTGTCTTATCCGAGTTTGCCATACTTTCTATTGGTTCCTAACACCAATAAAAATTTCTTAGTTGAAATCCAACAACTTCTATTTTCCATTCTGATGGCCTTAATATATACTAACCATGGCGTCAATAACCTATACAGGCTATTATAGCACTAACATTCTTAATGAACATTATTTAAAGTATATTAATATTACTTAGCCTAGGTCGCAAAAGACCATCAATGGCATTAAAGATTTGGACCTAGTCCATCACTTTTCTGACAGAGGATCAAACGTCACATCTGTCTTTATTATATTTAAGAATTTAGGTAGCTTGAAAGCTTGTCATAGGAATATCAGAAAAGAGTGATTCCTATTAGATATAAAATATCCATCTAAGGTTTGTTGGAGCATTTTCTAAAGTATCATCGGCCAATTTCTACTTCGTAAAAATGACCGAAGTCTTACTAAGACGGAGACAACAGTGATCGTTCATTATTGAATCACATGTGTCAGCATCAAATAAATTTCTGCATAAACTGCTTGATAAGGAAAGTACCTGCTATATAGTTATCCTTCTGCACCATCTCCTGGCGTTCATCCGGAAGACTCATGCGTTTGTTTTCCTGACCTCTCCAGGCTTCTTTATAAGCTTTGGGCAGTTGGTTTTGATGTGCCCTTCCTCGTTACAATTGTAGCATGTGGCGTTCTTTAACCCCTTGCAATCTAAGGTTTTGTGACCCTTGGTCTTGCAAATTCCACACAATTTAGCGCGTGGGTCTATTGTACATTTTCCAAAATGCTGCTTTTTGCAGTTATTGCATTTGGGTCTGTTATCAGACTGACTCGAGTTCTTCCTAAACTCGGAATCCTTCCCGCGCTCCGAGTTTCCCTTTTTCTTCTTGTTATATTGATGAGAGTTTTCCTCCTCTCTTTCTCTTCTTCCCTCGCCAGAAGCCTTAACAGACTTAATTCTAATTGCATCTAAGGTGAGAGATAAGGATAAGTCCACCGCGGACCTATATGTGGTTGGCCTAGATGCTTTAACATTCCCTTTTATCTCTGGTGCTAGGCCTCCAATGAAACGCGCTATGCGTTTAGGTTCAGGGGTGACTAAATAAGGAACTAGGCGGGACATAGTGTTGAAACTTGTCACATATGCCTGACAATCCAAATTCTCCATGACCAGAGTCAAGAAGTCTGATTCTATCTTTTCTACCTCATGCTGGGGGCAATAGTTTTCCTTGACTAATGCAACAAATTGCTCCCAAGACAAGTTGTAGAGTAGAACCTTTCCCGTGGCTTGGAGCAATGATCTCCACCATGCCAACGCTTCTCCTTTAAATTATTGTGAAACAAATTTCACAACATCTTGCTCCGCACAACCGCTGATGTCAACAACAGCGTCCACCTCATCGAGCCATGTCATGCAATCGATGGCCCCTTCTTCTCCTGTAAAGTCTCTGGGCTTGCAGGAGACAAAATATTTATATGAACAGGTCTTAACTGGTGCCTCTTGATGAAACACAACTTGTCTAGACGGAATACTCCTTTGATTTGACAAGTCATGAACATCGTCCTCCCTTGACTCATGTGTTTTAAGAGGGGGCTTACAACGAGCCGCAGATAGAGTCTTAGAGTGGGTATCATTTGACTCATCATACTGCCGATCAAGTGCTCGAGTAACAGCATAATCTATTATTGCCTGTAGTTCTTCTCCAGTTACATTAATTCTGGTAGTATCATTGTCCTCTTTCATGTGGCTGTTAACTTCATCTAATCCAGCCATGTAGCTTGATGTCTACATAAACATTGACAATGATTTACTCAAAGGTTATTATGGAATCATCATCTTTGACGATTTATCAACCATGGTAATATAAACCATATTGGTTAACTTGTTAGTTATATTTAATTAGTATTTTCCATTATAATTTATCCTAGTTATAAAACATTAAGGATATTAAAGTGGCGCATAAGGCCTAGTCACAAGGACAGTTCTAAATTTTGTAAGCCATGATTTCAGAGAATCGAGGCATTAAGGTTTGAATCACGTTCATTACCTTCCCTTGACAGGGAGTTGTAGACTTCAACTGTCTTTTGTCTTTTAGGACAATAGATATAGCCCGTGGGCATTTCCCTTCTGAGGGATGGTTATAATATGATCATCTTCTCAGATGCTATTAGTCGAGATCATATGGATCCTACCGACTATTATGCTTGGACCTGGTCCAACACTTTTAGACAGGAGGTCAAAGACCACCACTGTCGTTGTCTTATCGGACAACAAGTTTAGCCCGCAGGCACTTCATCACTATCGGATGTTTATAATATGATCATCTTATAGGATGACACAAGCCATGATTTCTAATTCACTAGGCTAGATAAGAAAATTAGAAGAATCCAATATAAGGATGACTGTTGTGATTTTATCGAATCACATTTGTCAGGAGTGCTAACACGTTCTTAGGCGTTAACAAGGATCTGAATCCCTTGGGTAGGTTTCACCATCTTGGCCGCGTAGGCTAGATTTCACCTTTAAGATTCTTTTTAAAACGCCTACTGGCAGGGAAGGAAGGATATTTATTTTATTCAGGATTTTTATCATAAATCCTAATTTATAAGTTAATAATAGCACAAATGGCCTAGTCACGTGGACAAGTTTAATTTATAAGCCATGATCGTCTGGGATCGAGGCATTTAGTAATAGCACAAAAGGCTTAGTCACGTGGACAAGTTTAATTTATAAGGCATGATCGTCTGGGATCGAGGCATTTAGTAATAGCACAAAAGGCTTAGTCACGTGGACAAGTTTAATTTATAAGCCACGATCGTCTGGGATCGAGGTATTTAGGTGTGAATCAAAGTTCATTACTTTACCTTGACAGAGAGCTGTAGGCTACCTCCGTCTTTAGTCTCAGAGGACGTTAATTATAGCCCGTAGGCACTTCCCTTCTAAGGGATGTTATTTTCCATTCATATCATATTTCATGTTTAGAATGAAAACTTAATTTAATCAATCCTTTATATGAAAATAAAAGTACAGAGTTGCCCTAAGTGGGTCTTTGAAGGGATAATGTGTCCTCGAAGGGACTGAAAGATAAATATGTCCTTATAAGGACTATTAAGGAAACGATCTTCAGCAAAAAGGAGTTTCTTCTTCAAGTTATTTCTGAATGCTCTCTCCTTGGATGCTCGTTTCATTCTAGCCGCGCTACGAAGCTCAGCATTTCAGGGCTCCAGATTGTGGAGAACTTCTAATACAGCTTCTTCGCTTGGCGACGTATCCAATATATATAAAAATTTGGAAGTAAAAATTTCCAGATTAGGATTGAAAGTATTCCTATGTTAAGTCTAGACTCAGAAGGTCAAAGAATGTGCTACTGTGTCATTGAGATTAAACACAAAAGACTAGTGTTTAATTCACTCAATGTTGGCTCTGATACCAACCTGTCACACCCCGATTTTTCCACGTGTCACCGGTGGGCCCGGTGGGGGAGTATCGTGACGTGGTTGGCAACATCATAGTCAAACAACACAATATTTAATATGCACAGCGGAAGCAAAAGATAAATATATTACATTCCGAATATAAGTAATGTCAAAGTATTACAACGGAAGGTAAAGGATCCACAGGCGGATCAAATAAAAGAAACTGTAACTGTTCAACAGACTTTAGGCATCTAGAACTTTCAAGATTCCCTAATGACGCCCTGAGCTCCCAGTAAATTATGCGTAGTACCTGTCACTTAACCTTTTGGAAAATACGTCAGTTTACACTGGTAAATACAATTAACTGACTCATTTTGGAAAAAGAGTTTGAAAATTGATTCGAGTGCAAACGGCACAAAATATCTTGACACATTGATTAAGATGCACAGAGGCAAAATTAATCTTTTATACTTGGGACAATTTTATTAATAAAAATCTTGTATCTGATTTACATGGTTGTCCAACATTTAGGGCCGGTGATTATACAATACAAGCCGGACAAGATTAATCGACACACCACAAATATGATCTCACAAGAAGACACCCTTACGAGTGAGTATACGTTATACATATGCAACAGGAGGTGTTATGTCTACACCTTGTGCTTACGTCGTGGCCATTCACTTTTTAAAATGAGCCAAGGATATCCAGGACACGGTCATTAACCCCCAATGTTATTTGTTATCAATCAATACAGATTAAAACGGGATTATGCAATTTAATCATCTTCGATTAAAAGGTTTCTACACCCGACCAAGCGGTATTTTTATAATACCGTATCCCAAGCCCGTATAAGGGAAAATAAGTTAAAAGTATTTACCTGAGCTAGCAATGCAATTTATACTCAGCCGTATATTCTAATCAGCAAGCATAAGTACTTCTACTGGGGCTCTCAATCTGGAATGAAGGTTTTATTAACCTATTAGATTCCTAACGGGTCTTATTTAAGTCGTAACTTAGACCGGTTAGTTTTAAGGAAGGTTTACGGTTCAAACGCACGATTAAGAGGAGACCGGAATAGAAAGTGATTTAGACCCGACAAGTTTGAAGACTTGTATAATATGGGTAAACTAAACACATTCTGGATTTTGAGATAAAAAGGATAAGGTTTGACCCGCTTCGGCTAATTTATGTAAACTTGTTACATAAACCGAACCGAACGCGAAATAAGCGTAACGGGTATCCGTAAGAGCCATATACAGGTTTTCTAAGTTAATATGCTTCAAATATGTTGTAACATCAGTAGGATGTCTTTCATTATGCCCGAAACGAATTTAAACACAAACTATGCCCTGTAGGGGTAGTTTGGTCCTTTTAAAGGTTGTAAAAGAGTTTAGATGTTTAACTGAGTTACAGGTCTGATGTAAACAGCAAACACACTCAATTTGATGAGTTATAACAGTAGGGTAAAGTATATATGTGAAATATATCATTTATAACCAAACTATGCACCGAAGGGGCATTTTGGTAATTTCACATAAGCCGAAAAGCTCAAAACTGAAGTCTGAGTTTATCAACCTTTGCTTACTGTTAAAATATCATAATTTTCCCCATATATCAGTAGGTATCAACCCGGGTTTGTCGAATATAATTTTAATACATACTATGCGTTAAAAACGCTAAATAAGGCGATTAAAGGCCATTTCCGAGTTCGATACTTAAATCTGATATTTTTATATTTCCAGAAGGCTTAAAATAATTTATTTATCATATGTGATCAGTAGAAAATGGTTTGGAGTCGTTTAGATATGTAAAACTCATTTTACGGCCCGTAAGGGCAAAACCGACAATTACCGGGTTAAGCCTACGACTACTAGTTATGCTCAGCCTAAAATTAATTAAAAATCTTTAAAAATCCCAAAATAATATATTACCTCAGTGGGTATTAAGTTTGATACCGAAAAGTAGGCTTAACTAGGCTATATGCTAATTACGCCGTTTTATTAACATAAAGCTTCAAATTTGCGATAATGAGCATAACTCTTATTCTACAAGTCAAACTGATGTCAAACTTTGCATACAAGTCTATATATCAGTAATTAAGGTTTCTACACTTTTACATTTTCATAAATCACGTTTTAAGGTGAAAAGGGCATAATGGTCAACATATGAGCAATTAACGGAAACGCGTAAACGAATGGGTCAATCAATGAACCAACCACAGAGGGTTATGCTAACATGTAGCCTGGTCCTAAGGAAACTCTAAGGCATTTCCAAATCATACTAAAGCGGGTCAGAACTGAAGTCAAAGCAAAAGTCAAAGCTTTGCGACTTTCGGTTCCGAATCGGTTCACAATGGAAAGTTGTCGAATCAAACAAGCTTAGACAAGTTCTTATGCTTATTATCAAGTTATATAAATGATAAAATAGGTTACACGCCTTTTACATTGTTAATTATGCGTTAAACGAAAGATTACATTTCTGTTGACTTTTTCTAATCATCTTTGACTCGACAAATGACCTGGTTAGGATGGGAATCAGTGGATGCCCTTTTAAGGGTTTAAAGCCCACATGATTACCAACTTATAACTACCTTTGATTCTACTAATCACTGGACCAATAGTGATTAATCGTTAAGTCAACCTTTAATTACGACGGTTGACTTTTAAGCTAAACTAAGCTAAAACTTAAACTAAGGAAAGATTAGAAAACTTACTGAAGTCCTAAGCTTGATTAGGAAGGTCTTGTGCCTGCTTTGAAGTTCCAGAAAGGCTCCTCAATTGCACAAGTGAAGTATGAAGAATGTGTTGCAACTTATGCCTTATATAGTGGTTTAATCCACCATAACTTGTTGACAACAAGGTCTAGGACACACCACAACATTCCCACATGTGTCCTAGGGTCTAGGAACATTTTAGAGGTCGTTCCATAGTGAGGAAAACCTAAGAGATCGGTCAGAATCGTGAAAAACCGGCTGCAGAAGGTTTTCTGATGCTGTGTGACTGCTAGCGCACCATTACATGTTTTTGGTAGCGGTGCGCTAGCCCTCCTCAGGGGCAGATTTGTTGTTCTTTCATGCACTTGAAAGGGCAAGTGATGTGCATTCTATTTAGGGCCTTGTTTTATAAATAAGGGGCCTCTAAAAAGTGCTATGAACATATACATACCCTACCATTATGATTTGTAACACTTGAATCCATTTTAAAGTGCCGAAAACAAAGGGTTATCGTGCTTTTTCTTCGTTGGAGTCCACCATATCAAATTATGAATCATTCCTTTTTATAATTCACTGAACTTGAACATATACTAGATGTTTTTAATATGATTTGAGTCTTGGGATTTACTACGAGGTCGTTCAGAGGTGCAAAAGTTAACATGACGACACTTTTAAATCTTGTCAAACATTTTTATTATGTCCGAGTTTACAACGCGTTTTGTCATACATGACACGTGTCGTTTTATTATTGAACCCGAAATTTTCGAGGTGTTACAATTAAAAAAAACTCTGGAAATTCCCGAAATAGGTGTTTGACATTATATATCATTGGATTCGAATTTCGAGACGATTCTAACGGTATAATTTGGTAATCACAGTTTTCAGAAAAATTTGTACGGTTTTATCAGTACGGTTATGGTAAAACTTGTTTAAAGATGGTTAAAATGAACAATATTAGTGAGACAGTTAAAAATTGGCCAAAGCTGATAAACGTTAAACAATATACTGTCTGGAAAGAGGAGTTTGAGGTATTTGTGAAGAGTGCAGATACCAGAATTTGGAGTTGTATGATAGATGGATTTGTTGCTCCTACACGTCATGTTGAAGGAAGGGTTAAAGTGATTTCTTATGAGAAGATGGATGAATCTGAGAAACTTATGGTTGATGCTGAGAAGAAAGCTTTAGCAGTGATCAAGATGTCCTTGCCTGAGGGAATTAAACATACCTTCAAGATGTATGGGACTTCTAGAGAGCTGTGGGAAGCTTTAGAAAAACGTTATCAGAGTTCATCAAGACAGAGTGTAGGAGGTCGTGCTTTAGATGAAGAAGCAGATGAGAGAAGAAGAAAAATGTTGAGAAGAAGGAGACAGAAGTTTCAAAGGGCTTGACTGATGTGAATGGACTTACAGCAGAGGTGAAGGCATCATCAGAATCTGTAAGTCATACATGTCATAATTGCACTGAACTACAGGGTAAGGTTAACAGACTATCGGAGCAAAACAAAATTCTATTAGCATGTGTAGAGAATTTAAAAGAGTCAAATGTTGTTTTGATTAAACGAGAGTCAAATTGTTTAAACAAACTCAAATCAAATGAACAGGAAATCAACAGTTTAACAAGCAAAGTCAATGAACTGTTACAGGTCATTGATTTGGCTCGTGAAACTGTAAAGGATAAAACTAATGAGTTTTCTGAAAAGTGCAGGGAATTGGCCATTGCACAAGACCAAATTGTTGAACTTAAGGGAAAGTTAGACAAATTTGGAAAATCCTCATTAGTTAGGACTCAAATTCAAAAAGGGCTGAAAAAGAGTAAAGATAAAACAGGATTGGGGTTTAGTAAAGCTTCATCTTCTAAAAATCAAGACTACTCTTTTTTACCAAATGAAGATGAGCTAATTAATTTTGTTCCCACTGCACAAGAGGTAGTGGATCCGATAGCTGTGGACTTGCCAAATAGTCCAGTTTCTTTGAAAGAATCTGTTGAGTCTAACAGTACACCTCATAAATCGGATAAGGATACTGGAGACGAGAAGAACAAACCATTTAAAAAGAGATTTTACAAAAAGAAAATTTATAAGAAAAAATCTTGTTTTAAATGTCACACTAAAGGGCATGTGGCAAGTTGTTGTCCTTTGAAGAAAAATAAGCAAAAAATTGATGAAGTTAAGGATGGGAACAAGGTTGGTTTGAATAATAATGTTCAACAACATTGTCAATATAATCAACCACGATTTCAATCTAAACCTTCATCATCAGGACGATTTGATAGACCAAGAAGCAATTTTACACAATATAGCCACTATAATGGTAAATCAAATCAGTTTCAAAGTCAAAATAGAAATTTTGGATATCAAAACCCATACCAAACTTCTGGTAATCGGCATTTTCAAAGAAGAAATGAATATAGGGGTTTTAGTAACTCAAATATTCAACAAAATCCAAAATTTTTCCAAAGGTCAGAATATGGGAGAAGAAGTTTTCGAGATAATAATTTTCGAAGGTCAGAAAATCCGAGAGTTTATTGGAACTCTTATGATCAAAGACCTAGTGGATGTTATAAATCTTGTTCAACAACGGGTAAAACATCCAAGACACCATTAAGGTGTGATGGATATTAGTTAGAAGCATCTTATACGGATTTACATGGTCAACCCAAAACTGGTCAGGTTTGGGTTGTTAATTCTAACTGAGTTGTTGAGTGTGTGTAGGATAACCAAGAAGGACTGTTGATGTGTTCAACAGTGGTTGTTCCTGTAAAGCGTTTGAGGTGAATAGTAGGTTAAAACTGGTAACTAACTATTTACTTTAGTGATTAATCGAGGATTTATTGGTGAAAAACTTATTGTCAGATTAAAGTGGGAGTCTGTTTGTGTTTGTAAATTTCTGTTTTTGAAACTTGCTCCATAAAAACAAAAATTTAGGGGGAGAAATCACCCTAAGCCAAAAAGAGTTTAGATAGTGCGTGTGTTTAGGGGGAGTAAGTTATAAAATTAAAAAAAAAACACAAAAACATTGAAAAATCAAAAACATAAAAAAAATCAAAAATGAGTTATCACTGTGTGAAAAAGAAGATATGATAGTACATCAGCAAGTTAGACTGTCACACTGAAACTGAACTTAAATTGCTTAAGTGTGATAGCAGCTTCATCATATGATGTACCAGTAGGCAAAAAGCATGAAATAATCAACTTACCAATGTGATATAAACATAAAGAACTGAACATGAGTGGGGAACACATCAGTGGTGTATGGTTTAATGACCTTAAATCTTGCGTTGATAGATTGCCAAAATCTGAGGTTTTGGGTCTTTATACTGTTATTTCATCCGGGGATATCAGGGTTGTCCTTCTGCTGCATCCAGATACATGCTGACCTAGGCACAACCAGGATATCTTAAAAGAGCTAAAAATGCCAAAACCCTGAAAATGAAGAAGCTCTCCTAGAGAGTCATTCAAATGTGCAAAATGCATAAATCGTACCAAAAATTGGTATTTACCTTAGCCCTCGTTAGATATTTTGGTCTCTTTGCTGTACGGAAGTACTGACCTAATCACCAATTATCTACACGTTGAAAAACAAAACGGATGAATTCAGTATACTCACCTACTACAATGAATTTTTGTGCATACCTTGATCGTAGGGGTACATCATGAAGTGGGACACGCTAGTATATCACTAATAATATTACCTTAACGTATCATACGGTAATGGTACTTGAAATGTTCATGCATTTTGTTTAGGTGGACAAACATACTGGTGATCGTCTTGGAATGCTTTTCACAAAAAATTATATAAAGAATTATCTAATTGTGTGGAAACAGTTTGATTTAGCTGATATGATCTTCTTACCGGTGATTCTCACAAAAATAGAATGTTTATTGCTTTTGTTATTTACTTGCTTTCAGAAAATATAAAAAAAATCCAAAAATAATGTCTTTTTCTATTTAAAATTCTTAATGTACGGCAAACTGTTATTCTTGGAGGAATTGTTACTGATAGGGGGAGACGGTGTTAGAAAGTGAGTTCAAAATTTTAAATCATACAGGGTCTTGTGTGTTGGACAAAAGTTTTGCGTGTTGGTGCTGAATTGAAAATGCTTAATTTCTCTTGAATAATAATAATTTATTTAACTTTGTTGAAAAATTCTTATGGTTTCTCGAGATGTTTGTTTTATAATATACAGATTGAAGCAGTAGTTACTGCGAAGTTGCTGTGTTGAGAAGATGAGAGTTTGATTGGATGCATGGTAGAACCTCCTTTCTACATTGCAGACAAAGTTGAAGAGTTTGAAGATTGCTATTCAAATGCTAAACTAGAGTTTACTCAAGTGCTAACGTTTTGAAGATTTGGTGATTGGATGCATCAGCTTCGAGGGAGTCTGTTGCTGACAGAAGCTGTAAAAGCTGAAGCTATCTAAAGACCAAAGACAGTGCAAGATTACATGAAGAATGCAAGATGACTGAAGACAAAGTTATTTTATGAAGCTATTGTCAAGGGGGAGTTTGTTGGTGCATATTTGTGACAACACCTTAGATTTGGTCTTTGGATATCTTGTATTTAGTTAAACGATAAACGGTTAGCGGGTTTGGCTTTGTAATAGTTAAATAATAGAGTTTGGGCTAAACAAAACTCAGTTTGGGTTAAGGGGGGACGAATTGGGCTTTGCCCATGTAGGAAACCCTAGCCCAAGTAGCAACCTTGTGTTATTTAAACAAGGCTTTGCATTAGGGTTTAGGTTAATCAGCCTAAACAGTTTTTGAGAGAGAATTCGTGAGAGATATAGGTCTTGGACGAATTTGTGTGTGTTCGGGATCTTGATTGATTGTAATCAGTTTGATAGTTAATCAATAAAGATCGGTTTAATTGTGAGTTGCTGTTTTTCTACTTGTTTCTGTGCTAATCTGATCAAGTAGAAAAATTAGGGTTTTGAAATTTTTCCTTAGGCACAACCAGGATATCTTAAAAGAGCTAAAATTGCCAAAACCCATAAATGAAGAAGCTCTCCTGGAGAGTCATTCAAATGTGCAAAATGCATAAATCGTACCAAAAATGGTATTTGTCTTAGCCCTCGTTAGATATTTTGGTCTCTTTGCTGTACGGAAGTACTGACCTGATCACCAATTATCTAAACGTTGAAAAACAAAACAGATGAATTCAGTATACTCACCTACTACAATGAACTTTTGTGCATACCTTGATCGTGGGGGTACATCCTTAAGTGGGACACGCTAGTATATCACTAATAATATTACCTTAACGTATCATACGGTAATGGTACTTGAAATGTTCATGCATTTTGTTTAGGTGGACAAACATACTGGTGATCATCTTGGACTGCTTTTCATGAAAATTATATAAAGAATTATCTAATTGTGTGAAAACAGTTTGATTTTGCTGATATGATCTTCTTACACATGATTCTCACAAAAAAGATGAAATTGTAAATATTTTTTAGTTTAGTTTAGTTTGTTTAGTTGTTTTGAGAAATATCAAAAATTCCAAAAATAATTTCTTTTTAAAAGACTTCCATCTTGAACTGACAAGTTGTTGTTTTTACATGATAAGATAAAATATTGGTTTATCTTTAAATGTGAAAAAGACTAATGGTTTTTCGAGTTACTTGCTTATGTTTCTAAACAGATTGATGCAGTTATCAAAATGAAGTGCAGAATACAAGTAAAGTGCAAAGTGAAAGTGAAATGCAGAATATGTGAAGATGCATGGTAGGATCCTTCTACTACATTGCAGAAAGAGAGATATTTGGAAGAGTTGGAGCTTACTTGCTTAACCAAAGATTGCTAGCTAACTGATCTACAATGAAAGAAAGTTTTGGAGATTGGAAGCATCAGCTAAGGGGAGTCTGTTGATGTCAGAAATTGTGTAGCTGACGCTATCCAAAGACGAAAAGAACACAAGATGTTTGAAGACAAAGTTACACTATGAAGCTATTGTCAAGGGGGAGTCTGTTGGTGCATATTCTGTGACAACAGCTTAATAGTTTGTTTATTTAGTCTTTGGATATTTTGTAATGGGCTTAGCTTATTGGTTAGGGAGTTTATTTGTTGTAATGGGCTTGGAAAATGGCCTAGCCCAGTAGGAAGCCCAGTTCACAGTCATGTGGTATATAAACATGTTTTGTGATTAGGGTTTTAAGAGAGTTAGAGAATTCTAGAGAGAGAAAGAGATTTCGAATTAGGGTTTAGAGGAAGATCACAGAGAGAGGCTTTGAGGTTGTGAGGTCTTGAATTGATTGTAAAACTTCTAGTTTGGATAATCAATAGAAGACCCGATTAATTGTGAATTCTTGGTTTCTACTCGTTTCTGTGATATTCTGGTCTATAGGATTCCGCACTCTAGATTGGATTTACAATTCTGTGACGATCCGTACGAACCAGGGGACCTACAGCGTTGCGGCGGGGACCCGATGATGCAAAACGCGTGTCAGCAACGGCAAACAAATACCGAATATCAAAACATAAATAAAAATGACGTGGTAAGGATAGTCACTTCGTCCTAAAAAAACAATTTTAAATAACCTAATATATAATAATAGTACCCACACGTCTTACATGTTGGAAATTCGGTTGCTTTTAGTTAAGTTATTACGGTGCTAACACATTAAAATATGGATGAGCTCGGTACCGGTAACGACACTGAAAGTACCGAACTTGCGAATCTTGAAATTAGGTACCGACACCGAAAATATGGATGAGCTCGGTTGCTTTTAGTTCAGTTATTACGGTGCTAACACAATACAAGTTTTGTGATTGAAACCTGGATTAATCTCTGAATCGTATGAGAACTACCAGATAAACCTATTTGCAGGTTACACGCAATGATTTATCGGATTAGACATAGATCACTCTTGAAAGAATTGGATTTGATTGAATCTGTGATATCAAGAGAACAAAACTGTAACCGTATATGTTTCTTTTTGTGCGTTCCACCTTCTGTCCGATCAAAAACAAAAGTCTAAACTGACTTTATAATGCGGCCTCTTTATTATCTTGAATAATGGGTCAAGTTGTTCTACAAAGGCTCCTAATTGTAAGAAGGATTTATAAAGTGACAAGTGTCCAATAACCTAAAATTAAACCCACTACATCACCACCAAAAACCTAAAACACCCACCCCCACCCCCACCCAAAAACCTAAACCCCCCCTACCCCCACCCCCCGGCAAAAAAAAAAAAAAAAAAAAAAAAAAAAAAAAAAAAAACTATACCTCACCAAAAGAAACCACCATAAAACCTAACCCCCCCCCCCCCAACCCCACCCCCCAGAAACCTAAAAAAAAATCTAAAAAAAAACTAAACACCCACCCCCACAACCACCCAAAAACCTAAACCCCCGCCCCCTCGGCAAAAAAAAATAAAAATTGGGTGGGTAATGGGGGTGGGTGGGTGGGGGTTTAGGTTTTTGGGTGGTGGTGGATGTTTAATTTTTTTTTTTATAGTGGGTTTTTTTAGAAGCCTTTTTATCCTTCTTATAATTAAGATCCTTTGTATTTGATCCTGATCCCTTGAATAATATATTGGATATCCTACATATGCCAAAAACCAATAAACCAACGTAGAAAAATTTGTTTTAATCCCAAGCAGCCATTTTTGGCCCAACAAACATATCAAATGGACTTTTAATCTCACAAATAAATAGACTCCTAATTTTAATACAAATTAGGCCCAAGATTAATATTTAATTAAGTCCAATAGATAATTTAATAACAAAATAATAGTTAAAGCAAGGCCCAAATAACAATCGGGTTAAACGAGCCCGCACTCCAGCGTCACCTAACTCGATTAAACACCGACGTTATTTTGTCGATCTACAAGTTAATCCAATACCCTAAAATCTGTTGATAACACTAAAATTACCAACATTATTTTTAGTTTTTTCTTGATATAATCATGAAAAATTGTGGGTTTTGTATAATAAAAATAAAGTGAATTTTGTTACATGAAACAAATATGCTAGTTTACAAAAGTCAGGGGATTCATATGAGTGTAATAGAAAATAATGTAATATAAAATAAATTGTTCTTTGGTTATGTTACACTTTTTTTGTGTAACATCTTTATGTAACCCAACATAGCTGGGTTTTAGTAATGTAACAATTCTAATACGTTTTGTTTGTTATATGAAACAAATGTGCTAGTTGACAAAAGTCAAGGGATTCGTGTGAGTGTAACAACTGGGTCATAATAATGTAACAGAAAATAAATTGTTCTTTGGTTATGTTACACTTTTTTTGTGTAACATCTTTATGTAACCCAACATAGCTGGGTTTTAGTAATGTAAAAATTCTAATATGTTTTGTTAGTTACATATTTAAAAATTCTAAAAAAACATAAATAGATGATATATGTAACACCTTTTTTGCTTTTTATTATTGATTTTATCAATTTTTTGTGTAAAATTTGTTTCAGATCTGGGTCATAATAATGTAATAGAAAATAAATTGTTCTTTGGTTATGTTACACTTCTTTTGCGTAACATCTTTATGTAACCCAACATAACTGAGTTTTAGTAATGTAACAGTTGTAATACGTTTTTGTTTGTTAAATGAAACAAATGTGCTAGTTAACAAAATTTAGGAGGATTCGTGTGAGTGTAACAACTGGGTGATAATAATGTATCAAAAAATAAATTATTCTTTGGTTATGTTACATTTTTTTTGTGTAACATCTTTATGTAACAACATAGCTGGGTTTTAGTAATGTAACAATTCTAATATGTTTTGTTAGTTACATATTTAAAAATTCTAAAAAAATATAAATAGATGATATTTGTAACACATTTTTTTGTAGTGTACGTCAAAAGTAAACAAAAAAGATCAAAATTATAGAGAGAGAGGAGAGAGGAAAGTAGACAAATGTTACACTTTCTGTCAGGAGAGAGAGAAAAGTAGACAAATGTTACAGTTTCTGTCAGAAGAGAGAAATTGTTACATTTCCAAATATACCATTCTTGTTAATATTCTATTAAAAAGTAAAAAAGGGGTAAGATCAAAATGATCTCATCCATCAATCTGATTAATTAATGGCTATTATTGGGTTTTCAGGCTTTCTTTAACTCAAGGGGGTTTTCAATTTATCCTTCCCATATATATATATAGAAACGGGATCAGGAGAAAACGGTAGAAAGTGTGAGAACGATGAGAACGCATCCTGGCCCAACACGTGTCACGCGACATAGAGAAGGGTGGAGGGGCTTTTTGGTCCTTTGATATTTTCTTTTTTTAAACGCATGTTACATCACCTTTCCATTTTTTGGCGTTTAATAAATACGCGGCGTTTTTATTGTTTTTACAACAGGATCATATTAAACATTTTGGCGTTTTAAGCAAATTTTGGCGTTTTTTATTGTTTTTAGATCTGGATGCAGGCCTATAATGTAAAAACATCAGTTATTTTTTTATGTTTATTTATTTTTTATATTTTCCTATCAAATGTTGTGCCATTTAGGATACATGCCTATAGTGTTGATTTTTCCAGTAATCCTTTTTTAGCGTTTTTGGCGTTTTTATATAGCAACACCGTGCTTTGCTAGCATCCATTCTCACTGTTTTCACACAATCAGGCGTTTTCGGAGTTTTTTTATTAATAGATATTAAACACAGATAATTAGATAACAAACAATAGAAAATGGAAAAAAAATTATAATCTAATTTCTCATCCAAATCTTTACTGTAATCAGCCTCTTCTACTTTAATTTTTTTGGCGTTTTGAACCTTTTTTGAATACCTTATATAGACCCTTTATTGTGGTTTGATATATACTTGTTTGGTGACATGTTGAACACCAACGCCTGCTCGAATGTATTCATTTCTTCATGGCATCAATAAATCGATCAAGAACAAAGTGACATGATGATCATCAGTCTTTTTTTTTCATGAATATTTATCCATCTCATTCAGCAAAAACTTATAGAGATACCCACCTCAGAGTAGAATCCATTCAGTGAAACTTCATTCAGAACAATACTCAATATAGAAGAAATGAGGTTCTGCATCTATGGCTTTTTTATGTATCTTTTTTGGCGTTTTAAGGTGAATGGTTTTTGGAAAGTTGGCGTTTATATTTTTGGTTTTTGTGATTAGTTGATTGTGCAGAGACGTCTCTCTTATAGGATGTTTTTGGCGCGTAGTTTAGGCGGGATTTTTATTTATAATAAATGATATTAATAAAGTAGCCGTCTTTTCGGTTTCTGTGTTTATTTTTTACTCTTTTTGTTCAGCTTTTTATGAGTTTTTATGGTTATAGACCTTCCATCTTCAAAGTTTGGCGTTTTTTAATGGGTTTAAGTATTTTTTGGCTTTTTTTTTCCATTTTTAATTTTTAATGATAGTTCTTCAAATTACTTTTATTGTAGGTTTGGAGTATTTGACGTTTTACTACATTATGGCGTTTTACTGCATTATGGCGATTCCCAATCTTTATGACTTTTTGGCTCTTTATTAAAATTTTTTATTCTTAGTCGAAAAATACATAACAAACAACATAAAAGGGAAATTAAAAAAACTGAAAATAGAAACAATTCATCTTCCAAATATTCGTTGTCATCAGTCTCTTTCTTCTTTGAAACATGTTCACTGGTGGTTTGGCTTTGTCATGCTTGTGTTTTTGTGGTCGTTTGGAAAGCCAATATGACATGAGCTTTTTGTTTGGATATGTATCTTCAAAGCACTCATCAGTTTCATTCGTCTATTCATGCCATTATAATATTCATCAATAACAAAACACAAAAAATGACATAAGTCTGACCCTAGTATCTTTTTCTTGAAGTTTTGTCCATCTCATTCAGCAAAATGTTATTTGAGTCACAGCTTCTCAGAAAAGAATGCATTCTGCGAAACTTCGATTAGAACAATATTGAATATACAAGAAACGATTTTTGGTATTTTTGGCATTTTACTGAGGAAATAGTCTATCTGAAAGAAACGTCCATTTTTTGGAAATTTTTTATATTTGAGAGTTTTGGCGTTTTCAAAGTTTTGTTTATATAGGGATTCGTTTTGGCCAGTAATGGCGTTTTATTCAGTACTTTGGCGTTTTTGATAGCGTTTTTGATATAGGAGTGTAAAGACCTTTTTACCCTTAGTGAAGCGCGTCCACTCAATAGAATTACTGTTATTTACGAAAATGTCACCGCGCCAATCTAGTCCATAGATTGTTTTGATAGGACGATCCATAATCGTTCTCACCGTTCTCACACTGTCCACCTTTTCCTCTAAATCCTGACCCTATATATATATATATATATATAGAGTGGGGATCCTGCGGAAAGTGTGTTTTTCCTAGAAAGTCTAGGAAGCGATCTGGGCCATCCAATGGGTGTGTTTAATGGTTGAGATCATCTTGGTGACATTTTGGTAATATGTGTGTCTTAAAAATAGGATTATTTAATTAATAAGGAGTAGATATGTCATTTAGCTTGTTTTAAATATGGAAATAACTGTCATTCCATAAACCACCCCACATTTCTTGCGATTCTCTCTCTCTCTCCCTCTATCCCTTTCTCTCGCCTCTCTCTCTTCCTTCTATCCTTCATGAAGAAACACAACATCAAGAAAACACATCGTGACAAATGTCACACATCGTAACAGCATGAATGGTAAAACACAGCGTCAAGAAATCCTCCAGCATTACCAGCATGAATGCTAAAACACAACTGTATCAAACTGCTTGCTGTTAAAACACAATGTCAAGAAATCATCCAGCATTACCAGCATGAATGGTAAAACACAACGGCAAGAAATCCTCCAGCATTACCAGTATGAATGCTAAAACACAACGGTATCAAACTGCTTGCTGTTAAAACAGAATGTCAAGAAATCCTCCAGCATTACCAGCATGGATGGTAAAACACAGCGTCAAGAAATCCTCCAGAATTACAAACATAAATGCTAAAACACAACTGTATCAAACTGCTTGCTGTTAAAACACAATGTCAAGAAATCCTCCAGCATTACCAGCATGGATGGTAAAACACAGCGTCAAGAAATCCTCCAGCATTACAAACATGAATGCTAAAACACAATTGTATTAATCTGCTTGCTGTTAAAACACAATGTCAAGAAATCCTCCAGAATTTCCAGCATGGATGGTAAAACACAGCGTCAACAAATCCTCCAGCATTACCAACCTTGCTGCTAAAACACAACTGTATTAATCTGCTTGCTGTTAAAACACAATGTCAAGAAATCCTCCAGCGTTACTAGCATGAATGGTAAAACACAGCGTCAAGAAATCCTCCAGCATTACAAACATGAATGCTAAAACACAACTGCATTAATCTGTTTGCTGTTAAAACACATCGTCAAGAAAACGAAGATGATATGAACAGTATTTGAATGGTGATGATGAACTCGAAGATGGTGGAGATGGAGAAGTGTTTGATGATGACGAAGAAGGTTGCGACATTCAAAAAATCTTGGAGAAACAGTTTCCATAATTTTAGGCATTGTTAGTTAATGAGAGATAAAATTCCAAAAATAAAATAAAATGTCAAATTACACAAGTGTCCTTTTAGTTAAAATCCCTCCATGCCAAGTGTCACATTTTTATTGCTTCCTAGACTTTCTAGGAAAAACTCACTTTCTACCCAACTCCTCCTCTATATATATATTGTTCCCATTAATTCTAACCAACTATTAAATCAATCTCCACCATTGGATTTGGCTGAGATTAAATCTCAGCCAGTTAAACTCACAAAAATAACTTCTGTAGTGACAGTTCAGGGCAGTTTCTTGTGGTTTTCTTAAATGGTGGTTACATCCACCTTTTCCTACCCATGATCTCCACAATCCTAAGACCACCCGTAACTGGGCGTTTTTCATCCAAAATACTGCCACAACACTCCCGAACACGCCTCGGTTCCGCCCCCTAGGCGTTTTCCGGCGTTATTCGCGAAAAAAAGGGCCTTGGCGTTTTTTGAAACACGCCGAAATGACAAATCTTTGGCCAATCAGATAAGAGCAAGTGATTAAAAGAGAGAGAGAGAGAGATGGAATTTTGGGGTTTGATTTTGCCAGATTTTTTGGGTTTGCCGGTTTTTTTTGGATGTTACGAGCCGAGCGGCTCGCGAGCTACTCGAGATCGGCTCGAGAAAAAGCTCGAAACGAGCCGAGCCTTATCGAGCCCGAGCCGAGCTTGAGCCTCAAAACAAAGCTCGTTAGTTTATCGAGCCCGAGCTCGAGCCTCACATGTGAAGCTCGTTAGGCTCGTCGAGCCTTATCGAGCCTTAGTGTAAACGAGCCGAGTCGAGCCGAGCTTATTTAAACTTGTTTACAAGCCGACATCGGACCTAAAAATAAGCTTATTTAGTAAACGAGCCCGAGCCCGAGCTTTACTTATCGAGCTCGCAAGCCTAAAAAGTCTATTATTTATATTATTTTTATTTAATATACTAATTAATAGATAATAAACGAGCCGAGCCGGAGCCGAGCTCGAGCTTGATAAAATACAAACGAGCCGAGCTCGAGCTTTGAAAACAAAGCTCGAATCGAGCCGAGCTCGAGCCCGATCTCTCATAAGTTAATCGAGCTCGAGCTCGAGCCTGGCCGAGCTCGGGCTCGGCTCGGCTCGTTTGCACCCCTAGGTGGGTGGTTGTTTTAAAAGTTTCCTCAGTTGTCACATTAGGCCCCTGTGGTTTTAAACTTCAATATCTTTAATATTTCAAGTTTCAAAAATGTTATATCAGTCCCTAAAGTTTTGTTTATTAAATGTCTCATTTGGATCTTTTATAAAACTTAAAATTTTGCAATGTAATTTTTTAGTATTGTAATTTTATTTAATTTAATGAAGTATTTTAAGTTTTAAATTTAAAAAAATAAATAATTGTGTAATGATTGGATGCGCTTTATTGGGCATTATTCCCACTACGACACTTTTGTAATAACGCCCAATAATGCCCCCATGCTGACTGGACTGCCACATGGCAGAAAACACCCCAGGGTGGGGGCATTATTGGGCTAACGACTACGGTCTAAAATGAACTGATTTGGCTATAAGCGGATACCATCCCTCCCCACATGATCCGGAAGTTTTGGTATATGTCTCAAACCACCTCAATCGAACCTTTTTTTCTCTCAACGTCGTCGTTGGTAACCTCCTATACAACCTACAATCACCAGCTAGCAGTTACGGGAGGTTCAGGACTCTCTCTCCTAATTTAGGGTGGTTTCCTTATTTCACGCTAACTTATGTAGTACCCTTATTTAGCTATAAAGTGCTAAGGTTCACGTGGACATAGAGAATTTCTCAAGGTTGGCTGGCAAAAAAGTTGTACTCTGATGTTTTCTTTGTTGGTGGATCTAAATGGTATCTTTGGTTTTAGATATAGTTATTTGTTATCTAATTTTGCAATCATTTCAGAGTAAGATTTCACTGTGGTGGCTGAATTATGTTTTATTATGTTGGGAGGTTGTCTTGGTCAGGCGAGTGCTCATATTCCCGAAAAGAAACAATGTGGACCTTTTGTCAATGTATCGTGATGTTGCTGTTTCCACCACATTTCAGTTTAGCCTAGCTATGGTTAACCAAATTTGTAGCAACTTCACCATATGAAAAGGTATATATCTTGCTTCTTTTTAAGTTTTAACGAACTAGACAAATGTACATTAACAACAGTCTTTAAGATGGATTATAAGGTACACTTCACTGCAGGAAGTTAGTTACTGTACCAATTAAGCTTAAAGAAAAAAATAATTATATGATTTTGGTACAGACCTGAGAACCTTTTTAACTTCTTGAAACGGGATAATACAATTTTATAAGCCATGCACATTCTTAACCAGCTAAATGTCTATACTATGTCTATCATCCACATCTGGTGTGATCTTTAGTCCTCTGGATTATTTTTTGTTCTTATTTATGCTTGAAATATAAAAATATTCAAAAGTTTCATGTTCATTGCTTTTAGGTATTTTTATCATTTATGGTTAATACACTGTTGAATGTTTTAATAGCGAGATATATGCTTGAGAAGCAATTGAATCCGGAGGGGATGATGGAATACTACAGCCCAGTAGAGTAGACTGAAAGGTATAGTTGTTTATTTGTATTTTTTTTCTTTTCTAATTGTTAGATATGATTATATGCCAATATACGGATGAACATTTGGTACCGTATACCGGTACCTAACCCTACCAGTTATATTCAGTACCGGTATCGGTACCCACTTTCCCCGTTTTTCAGCACCGGTGGTACGATACGGGTACGGAACCGGTACCTGGCCAACTAATGGTGAGACGGGTATGTTTTACATGTAAATATGAACTCATTTAATGACACATTACCCATGTAGTGGTGTTTTATTTAAATAAAAAAAATACTTGTATCATTATGACATTAATTAAAATGATGATTTAAATTAGCATTTGTCAGTTACCTTCTAAAGTGACTAGGTGGAGATCTATTGTTCTTTATTTTATATGATAGACAATATCTTTATTTTTTGTATTTTCTCATTATTAATACAGGTTTGCCTGATTTATGGTCTAAAACCATGTTAAACATTTTCATTATTTATGGCTTATTTTTGTGACCAGTGTGATCAACTTGGTGTTCAAGACTTCAAGCTTTTGCAGATTCGCTTCTTTGTTTGTTGGTTGATAAGTGTCATAGAATTATTATAACCAATCGCCGTATGGTTAAACCATGTTCTTGACATCTTGAGTATCGTTGGCTCTTTTTTGTATATTATTGAGTTATCACGTTGCAATATATAATGTGTCTTCTAGACTTAAGAGATTGAGTCAAGTTGGGTCGACGTGAAACACTCTTTGTCAAATTTTTTTATTCATCTTATGAATATATAGTTAAATCTGATTATAAATTTACATTATGGTGAAAGTACTTTGTTTTATATAGAAATGAGTTAAATGCCCGGATAGTCCATGTGGTTTGTCTTTTTTTCACCTTTAGTAAAATTATAGCTATACTCCCCAACTATTGCAATTTCGTTCCAAGATAGTCCCTGACGCGAATGAGGGTTAGTTTTCTCAGTTAAGTTGGTGTGAAATGACTATAATGCAATGTTTTTAAACCCGGACCGGTCCGTCCGGGACCCGGAGAGTGTAGCGGGTCGGTTCATAGTTTTGGGCCGTTTCAACAAAGGGCCGGTGGTCGGGCCGGGATCCGGCCAGTCGGGCCGGCGGTTCACTGCGAGTGGGTCGGGCCGGTCATCGTCTGAAACAGAGGGAAATATATGGAGCGGCTGGTATGGAGGTTGTTCATCGCCGGATCTGAGAAAGGGGAAGAGATAGGGTGGTTGTTCATCTCCAGCGGATCTGAAAAGGGGGAAAAGATGGGGCAGATGATTGATGGTGGTGGGGTTTGGTTGATGATGGTGGTGGTGTTTTGGTTGGTGAGAGTGATAGACAAGGTGAGGTGGGTATGGTGTTGGGCTGAGAGGTGGTAAGAGGTGGGGAAGCGAGTTGTGGTGGTGGTGGAAGAGGTGGGTTTTTTCTGGTGTGGTGATGGTGGGATTTCTCTATCTACTCATAGTCTCAGTTCGACAGAACTTTGGAAAGGAGTACCAAAAAGTCAACTTTTTTGAAACTAGGAAAATGATCATTTATAAAAAACAAATAATCCAATGTTGTGGTCTTTTTAATAATCTTGTTTTTTTATGATTTAAAAGCATGGGTTTAATAAATTTTTAATTCTTCTTCTATTTTTCTATATATTGTTCTATATTTTTATATAATTTATGACGTAATCCGGGTTTTAAATCCGGTTGAACCGGTCGGACCGGTCCGACCTTTGACCCCGTAACGCGACCGGGTCGACTCCCGGTCCGGTCCTGAAAACATTGCTATAACGCCCATGATATTAAAAAATAAAAAATAAAACATAACATCAAAGATTAAAAAATAAATGTTGGCCCCACCTAAATTACCAACCAACTCTTCTTCATCCCGACATCCCCTGCAACCACCCACCTCCACCATCATCATTAACCTCATTCCCTGCCACCATCACCCTTCTAACTGCCACCATCAGATCTTGCCAAATATTTTCATACGAGAGTTGCAGCTTGTAACTCGTCATGAACTCTGAAACACCAAATTATAACTTTCTTAATCCTAATCCAAATCCAAATTTCACTGATGCATTTTCCATTTCACAGAGCACCGACAAACTCGTTTTTGACACCTGGCAACCAAAATGAAGAGTTGCACCTTCCATTTCAAATGCAAATTGCCTAGGCTTCTGTACAAGATCAATATCCTTTTTCCAAGCCTTCAAATAAGATCTACCATACCATAACTGCCCTACTGTTAGCCAGATTTAATTTGCATTCCATATTGATGGTTTGATAAATACGATGCCATTCTCATTGATATCGATCCCTATAAATACAAGAGGCTCTCCACTATTTTAGGTAGGAGATAACCTTAAAAACAATACATATTTGTCTCTAAATATACAAGATATAAATCTAATCTAAATTTACAAAATTGATCCAATCTATTACACCCCCGCAGTCGAAGCGAGAGGAGGCCGAATGCTTAGACTGGACCGAAAATCATCAAATAAGACCCGTGGAAGACCTTTTGTAAATATGTCAGCTATTTGGTAGCGAGACGGGATATGAAGTATTCGCACATCACCACGTTGAACCAAGTCACGAACAAAATGAATATCCAACTCAATATGTTTGGTACGTTGATGCTGTACCGGGTTCCCAGATAAATAAACGACACTGATATTGTCACAATAAACCACACTGGCCTTCCGAAGTGGGCGGCGTAATTCCAATAATAAATTCCGAATCCAACACAATTCGGCGACCATATTAGCAACACCCCGGTATTCTGCTTCCGCACTAGATAGGGATACCACAGCCTGACGCTTAGATGACCAAGATAATAAATTAGAACCCAAATAAACGCAATAACCTGAAGTGGAGCGTCTAGTGTCCGGGCAACCAGCCCAATCAGCATCCGTGTATGCACGTAAAGAAAGTTCACTGAAAGTGCCCAAAGTGATACCAAATGAGGGAGTGCCCTGAATGTAGCAAATAATCCGTTTAAGGGAATTCCAATGATCAACCTGAGGAGAATGCATATGCATACAAACCTGCTGAACTGCATAGCTAATGTCAGGTCTGGTGATGGTAAGATACTGAAGTGCACCAGCTAGACTACGATATAACGTAGGGTTCTGTAACACCTCGAAAATTCGTGTTCAATAAAATAACGACACGTGTCATGAAAGACAAAACGCGTCGTAAACCCGGATGTAATAAAGATGTTTTGGCAGGATTTAAAAGTGGCGTCATGTTAATTTTTACCTCTGAACGACCTCAATTATAAATCCCAAGACCCAAGTATATGTATATCTTAAACATATAACATATCTTAAATCCAGAAATACTTGACAATAATTGAAATGGGGGACTCCTACGAAGAAAAGCTCGGTAAACCTTATTGTTCGACACTTTCAAAATGGATCCAAGCAAACAATTCAAAATGGTAGGGTTTGTAACTGTTCAAGGCCCTTTTGGGAGGTCCCAAACTGATAAAACAAGTCCCATATTCGAAATCCTGAGTTGCCCTTTCAAAACACCAAAGAACAACATATTTTTGTGCCTGATGTCAGGCTTACGGACCGCAACACTGGGAACCTTACGGTCCGTAAGCTAGTGCCCAGCGACCAGAAACCGGCTGTTGCCTGTTTTAAGCGCAGTTTTCGACCTTTAAACGATTTTCCTCATATTTCTTGACCCCTAAACAATCCCTAAACATCTAGGACACCTGTGGGAATGTTGTGGTCAGTGCTAGACTTAGATGTCAACACATTGTGGTGCCTTGATCACTATATAAGGCTCTAATGTGCAAACACTTTGATCATTCCTTCCTCAAGCATCTTATGATCAATTGTGGAGCACAAGAGCACTCTCCAGGCCTTCCTAATCAACCATTAGACACTTGTAACTTTACTAATCCTTCTTTAATTAAGTTTAGCTTAGTTATTTAGCTAAAAGTCAAACCATCGTAATTACGGTTTGACTTCGAGATTAATTAATAATGGCTCAGTCAAATCTCGAATTAAAAGTAGTTATAAGTTGGTAATTATGTGGGTAATAAACCCTCAAAAGGGTTCCCCCTGATTCCCACTCTAACTAGGTCAAATGTCGGGTCAAACTTGTATTTAAAAAGTCAACAGAATGTGTAAATTACAATTTATGCATAATTAGCAATGTAGAGCACATACAACCTGTTTGATCATTAATATAACTTGGTAATTAGTGTAAGGACATGTCTAAACATGTTCAACCCGACAATTTCCTGTTTAGACCCGGTTCGGAACCGAAAGTCGCATAGTTTGACTTATACTTTGACTTTCAGTTCTGACCCGTTATGGTATGTTTTAGAAATGCCTTAGAGCTTTATTTGGACCAGGTTACATGCTAGTATAACCCTCTGTGATTATACACCTCGGATCATTAGTTATCCAATTAATATGCATGATTCCGTTAATTGCTCATATGTTGACCATTATGCCCTTTTCCCTTAAAACGTGATTTTTGAAAATGTAAAAGAGTAGAAACTTTAATTACTGATATATAAACTTGTATGCAAAATTTGACATCAGTTTGAGGTGTAGATTAAGAGTTATGCTCGTTAGCGTAAAATTAAAGCTTTATGTTAATTAAACGGCGTATTTAGCGTATAGCCTACTTAAACATACTTTTTGATATCAAACTCTTTACCCAATGATGTAATATATTAATTTGGGATTTTTAAAGATTTTTAATTAATTTTAGGCTGAGCATAACTCATAGTCGTAGGCTTAATCCGGTAATTGTCGGTTTTGCCCTTAAGGGCTATAAAATGAGTTTTACATATCTAAACGACTCCAAACCTTTTGCTACTGATCACATATGATAAATAAATTATTTTAAGCCTTCTGGAAATATAAAAATATCAGATTTATCTATCGAACCCGGAAATGGCTTCTAATCGCCTTTTTAAGCGTTTTTAACGCATAGTATGTACTAGAAGTATTTTAAACATACAAGGGTTGATACCTACTGATATTAGAGGCAAATTATAATATTTTAATAGTAAGCAAAGGTTGTTAAACTCAGACTTCAGTTTTGAGCTTTTCGGCTTATGTGAAATTACCAAAATGCCCCTACGGGGCATAGTTTGGTTAAAATTGGTAAATTTCACATATATACTTTACCCTACTGTTATAAATCAGTAAACTAAGTATTTTTGCTGATTATATCAGACCTGTAACTCAGATTAATACTTAAACTCTTTTATAACCTTTTAAATGACCAAACTACCCCTACGGGGCATAGTTTGTGTTTTAAATTCGTTTCGGGCATAATAAAAGACATATTACTAATGTCACAACATATATGAAGCATATTAACTTAGGAAACCTGTAAATAGCTCTCATGAATACTCGTTACGCTTATTACGCGTTCGGTTCGGTTTATGTAACTAGTTTACATAAACTAGCCTAAACGGGTCAAACCTTATCGGTTTTATCTCAAAATCCAGAATGTGAATGAAATACCCATATTAAGCAAGTCTCTGAACTTGTCGGGTCTAAATCACATTCTATCCGGTCTTCGCTTAATCGTGCGTACGAACCGTATCTTTGAAACTAGCCGGTCTAAGCTTAAGCTTAATTAAAGACCCATTAGGATTCAAATAGGTTATTATAAACCTTCGTTCCAGATTAGGAGGACCAGTAAAAGCTACTTGCAATTTGCTTATTGTGAATTATACTTTGCTCAGGTAAATACTTTTAACTTATTTTCCCTATACGGGCTTGGGTTACGGTATATAGCATACCGCTTGATCGGGCATCAAATCTTCCATCGTTGGGTGGTTAATTGAATAATTTGATCGGCTCGTTTAAACAGTCTTGTTACTTAAAGCCTTTGGGGGGTTAATGACCATGTCCCGGATATCCTTGGCATCATTTTACGAAATGGCCACGACTTAAGCGCGGGGTGTAGGCGTACACCCGTCAGTGCACAAAAGAATAATGTGGTGTGTCTATTGATCTTTAACCCGGACTTGATCCGGGCTACTGAACGCACAAGGAACATGTAATTCGTTCACAAGATTATATATTTAAATAATTCTCCCAAGTTAAATAAAATGTTTATGCCACGTGCATCCAAACCAATTTTCAATCATTTTCCAAAATGAGTCAGTTGATTGTATTTACCAGTGTAAACTGACGTATTTTCCCAAAAAGATTAAATGCAGGTACTAAGCGTAATTGGCTGGGATTTCTCCTTAGCATCATTAGAAGTCTCGCAAGCTTAAGATGCCTGAAGTCTGTTGAACTATTGTTTACATTTTGTTTTCGATCCTTCTGTGGATAAACTTCCGAATATTGTGACATTTGATATTACAATATTAAATTCGGTTGTATTATATCTTTTAAATTGCTTCCGCTGTGTATATTAAATATTGTGTTGTTTGACTATTATGTTGCCAACCACGTCACGATACTCCCCCACCGGGCCCACCGGTGACACGTGGAAATCGCGGTGTGACAGGTTCTCAAACAGATCACTGGAAGAAGAACTGAGTTTGGATTTTGTGTCCACGGGAGTAGCAACAGACTTGCAAGACGACATGCCGACCCGATCAATAATATCCAAAGCATATGATTGTTGCGATAAAAACATTGTATTTTGTTGTCGTGTAACATTAATCCCTAAAAATGACTTAATGGTCCAAGATCTTTCATATCGAACTCAGCGGCTAGTTGATTTATGAGAGTAGTCCGTAGTGTATCATGAGATGTTGTAAGTATAATATCATCAACATATATATAAGTAGATAAGCCATGTCAGAACCCTGATGATAAATAAATAACGAATTATCACACTTACTTTGCTGAAACCCAATAGACAAGACGAAATCCGTGATTCGCTGGTACCATGCACGCGGCGCCTGTTTTAACCTATATAAAGATCCCTTTAGCAAACAATCATGATCCGGATACTGATGATGGCGAAATCCAATGGGTTGCTGATATTTCCATGTAGGAAAGCTTTAGTAACATTCAACTGATGTATGGGCCATGACTGAGATAAAGCGAGCATCAAGACAGTCCGAATGGTGGTAGGCTTAACAACCGGACTAAACGTCTCCCCACAATCAATACCCACCTGCTGAGTACTACCATCATAGACTAACCGAGCTTTATATCGCTCCAGTGTACCATCAGAACGATATTTATATCTAAACAACCACATGCTACGTATTACATTCATGTCTGCTGTGCGGGGGACTAATCCCATGTCTTATTTTTAATAAGTGCATTGAACTCAGTGGTCATGGCGTTGTACCAATCCGGTTTGGACACGTCTTCGGTGGGGGTTTCGGTATAGGAGTGACAAGAGAAGCAGTAAGGTTAAATGGTTGTTTGGGTTTAGAGATGCCGTCCATAGATCGAGTGCGTATGGTACGGCCGGTAGAAGTTTGGTTTGGTACGACTGGAGGAGGGGAAGGCGGTGGTGGTGGCGTAGAGTTTGTGTGAGATTTGGGTCGGCGAGAATATGTGTGATTAATGGGAGGTTTAGGAGGTGGTGGAGGGTTATTGGGCCGAGTGTGAGAAGATTCGGGTGGAGGTGGGTGGGTCGGTGGGGGTGAGGTATGAGTAGGTGGGCTAGTAGGAGATATGGGGGAATCAGTGGTAGGAATTTGGGCCGAGTTGGGTGAGGTAGGGGAAGGGGTAACATGGGTCCACTAGGAGGGATGGAGAGGAGTGGATAGAAAATCATATGAAGATAAGGACTTTTGTGGAGAAGTGGTGAAGGGGAATGTCGTTTCATCAAATATGACATGACGATTTATGAGAATTTTGTTGGTGGCGAGATCGAGGCATTTATATCCACGATGATTAGGGGGACATCCGAGAAAAACACAAGGCATGGACCGATGTTCAAGTTTATTGATAGTGGTGTGAGGAATTAAGGGATAACATAAGCAACCAAAAACGCGAAGATGGGTATACGAGGGTTGAGTGAAGTAGAGAGATTGAGTGGGGGACTTGTAGTTGAGAAGTTTGCTAGGAAGGATATTGAGGAGATAAGTGGCAACATCGAGAGCGTGGTGCCAATAGGTGTTAGGCATAGAGGATTGAGCAAGAAGAGTTCGAATAATGTTGTTAATGGTTTGAATTTTTCGCTCAGCTTTACCATTTTGGGACGAAGTATGTGGGCAGGAAAAACGGAATTTCATGCCATGAGTGTTACAAAATTGATTAAATTGAGTATTTACGTATTCTTTGCCATTATCGCATTGAAGTTGTTTAATTTTACGCTCAAATTGCGTTGTAATGTAGGTGGAGAAGTTTTGGAAGGTTGAGAAGACTTGTGATTTGTGGCTTAGGGGAAAGGTCCATAAAAAAATAGTGAAATCATCTAGAAATAAAATGTAATAACGATGACCACCACTACTAAGTAGTGGTGAAGTCCATAAATCACTATGTATGATATCAAATGGTAAATACGTAGAGTTAATAGAATCAATAAACGGAAGTCGAACATGTTTACCAAAAATACAAGATTGACATAGTTTAGTTTTTGATTTATTACAATCAATAAAATTCAAAACTTTTAAGAGAATGCAATAAATTTGTGCCAGGGTGGCCAAGGCGTTGATGCCAAAGATCTTGAGATACAGCAATGAAGGTAGATGGTGAGGTGAACTTTGAGACTTGTGTGGGATCCAATGTGTAGAGGTAACCAGAACTATTGCATCGTAGGATAGGAGTCCTGGTCTTGAGATCCTTCACAATAAAACCAAAGGATTCAAATTCTATGGAAACATGATTATCTTTCGTGAAACGATGGACGGAAAGTAGGTTTTTGATTAAAGATGGTGCATAAAGGACATTAGTTAATTTAAAGGGTGGAAAGGGTGGTGGTAAGGTTTGGTTTCCCTGTCCAAGAACGGGTATGGTTTTGCCATTACCGACTATAATATTACGAGCAATGCAATTATTAAATAAAGACCGAAAATTAGTAGAAGTCATGTGATCTGACGCACCTGTGTCCATTGTCCAATTTTGATCGGGCGGGTGAAGTGCCATGTGATAGAGAGCCTGGGTCTGGTCCGTTGGTGTGTAGCTATCCGTAAATGAAACTTGACTGGCTGCATAATTTTGGGCTGGCCGAGGGCCCAAAACACCTGGCCCAGCATTGTTCGACTTAAGGGTGGTGGGGTATGGGCAGGGTGGAACATTCCAATTAGTCCAAGGTTGTTGCTGTTGTGGGCCGGCCCAAGACAAAGAAGAGGATGAGGGGCAATTAAACTGTGGATGGCCCATGTTAATGTGTGAGTTGTTCCACGAGTTGTTCCAGCCGCCATTGTTGAAGTTATTCCATCCACCACGTCCAACAGGGTAACCGGAGGAATTCCATCCCCCACGACCTCGAGAAAACCCTCTGCCCCTTCCGCGACCTCTACCACGGCCGCGACCACGGCCGCGTTCCGAATCAGACCTATTTTCAGGTTGTCGTGCATCTGAATGTTTGTAGGAAGAGTTGTGATCAGTGGATGCAGTTAGAGCCGTGCCGGTAAGTTGAGCAGCTTGTTTCGCTTGATTTAATTTGTGAGTCTCTGCCATACATAGTTGAGACCTGGTTTCATAGAAGGTAGGCAAAGGTTTTGTTTGTTGAATTATGAGAGCAACACTTTCGTACTGTTCGTTGAGTCTAGTTAGTATCTGTAACACGAGCTATTCGTCGGTGATTGGAGATCCAATGTTTGTGAGCTGATCATAAATTACCTTCATGGCCTGACAGTAGGCTGTCATAGATGGGAACTGATCGAGGCGAGTACTGGAGAATCGGTTGTTTAAGTCAATTGTTCGAGACGCTTTATTGTCTTGGAAGATATTGGCGAGTGCGGTCCAAGCGTCATACGCAGTCGTGTTGGGTTTCAGAATGGTGTGTAGGAGATCAGAGGAAATTGTACCGTAGATCCATTGTAGAACTATCGAATCTAACCGTTCCCAGGTTTCGGATGGTGCTTGTTCTTTGTCTTTGTCCAGTGACGAAGTAGCAGGCGATACACGAGGCTGGAGGTGATCATAAACTTGAAAAGATTTACACTGGATTTTGAATAGTTCTGACCACGTTGTGTAATGGCCGGTTTCAACATCCAGGGTGACGGGAATAAGGGTACGGATATTAGAAACCATGACTACGGGGTGAAGTTGGGAAGCCATAGGTGTGAAGATTAACAGTGGGGAAAAAATAGTAGGGATTGAATGAAGGTTATTGTTACTGTAATCGGATGAAGTAAGGGGATCAGATGACGGAAGAAAAGAAAAGAAAGGTTAGGGGATCAGAAATTGAGCTCTGATACCATGATGGTTTGATAAATTCGATGCCATTCTCATTGATATCGATCCCTATAAATAAAAGAGGCTCTCCACTATTTTAGGTAGGAGATAACCTTAAAAACAATACATATTTGTCTCTAAATATACAAGATATAAATCTAATCTAAATTTACAAAATTGATCTAATATATTACATATGATCTTTTGTTGTAAACTGGACTCTAGCATAAGCTCTATCCCCTGCCCTTTTTTGTTTAACCTCTATAGCCTCAATACTCCCTACTACACCTGTATATCCCTCCAGAACTGTTTTAACTACATCTGCAGATACTAAATAGGGGCATCCGCAAACATCAATTATAACCTATTACCTACCCCACCCCTCTCTATCTTCTCCTGTGTTTAACAGAGGACCACCACCAGGTTTACCATAACCACCGGCTGACAGTTCCCCTATGTTCCGACAACCATCACCACAACCACCCAACTGAAAACGGACTATCACTAAACCACACAACGGATGACGGTAAACCAGTGGGGTTGAGGAGCCGTGTCGTACCTGGCGGAGGGTGTATGGTGGTTGAGCTTTCGTTTCGAAGGTTTAACAGAAGCAGTCACGTCGGTTTCGGATAATGGTGTAGGCTGGAAAGTATGTGTTGCTAGCTTGTTAACTGCTATTGATCATGAAGAAAACAAGTAATTTGATGATCCGCTGATTATGATTAACCTGGATAGCAGTTATGCGTAGGTTGAAGTTCGGATTGAGTTGAAATCGAATGCAAAAAGTTCTGATTGACGGTGATGAACTGAAATCCAGATAGGTTGAATATGGAGATGGTGGGTCCCACAAATAAAGATTGGAGGTGTTTGATTGGGTGAGGGGGTGGGTGGGGCCCATTGAATTTATAAAAGTTTTATTGTTTTTATTATTTTGTTTTGTAGTAAGGGTATTTTAGTAATTTCACATATACTTAACATCAAAAACTAACCCCATCCGCGTCAGGGATTATCCGGGAACGAAATTGTAAAAGTTGGGGACTATAGCTGTAATTTTATAAAGTTAGGGACTAAAGGTGAAAAATGGGCAAATCACAGGGACTATCCGAGCATTTTTCTCTATAGAAATTGTTAGGAAGTTTAGTCTGCTATGTTTGTATATCGTAAAGAGATTCAAGTCTATCCAAGTGATTCGTTTGTTCATACCTAAAAAAGAAAGCAAAAGGTAATCGTGTTCTTCATTTACATACGTTTATTTCCATGTAAAAAGTTTGGTTTAGAAAGTTGGATTGTTGTAAAAATTAAAATCTTGTGTCATACAGGTGCTTAGTTGGTAACGTCTGATCAGATTATAGGGTTACAGTTGGATTTGATAATCTATACATTTAGATTGCTATGATGAACTGAAATTGCAGGATTGGATGAGGCGTCTAGCGCATATTAGAAGGGATATGTTTCGGTTGCGTGGAAGAGAAACTTTACTTAACCAATTTGTTAGGACATAGATGGAACGCCAAAGGGAACTTCAGGGCTTAACAGAGCATCGTGTTGTTTCTAAGTTTGCTCATAGAAACTGAATTCAGGTCAGTTCTTTTATCAGGCTTCTCATCTTCTGTTTCGCTAATGTTATACACCTTTCAATTCCAAACAACCACTAAGTTATCGTTTCGTTCTGTTATATTAGCAATTAGAAAGTTTTTTTTATAAGATAATTAGGTGTTGATAGCTTGGCATTTGCTTTTATCATATCAGTCGTTCGTTACTAAGGTAGATTCTTAAGAAATGGAAGGCCCGTGGAGGAAGAGAGGCTCCCATCAGTGGCAACAAGTGAGTTAGTCTAGCTGAAACAACACCACACTGTCTTTGGTTTGAGGTGCGTTTTGGCAAAGTTGGCAACTTGGCATGTCAGACCCGTTGGGTGACGGGTCGAAACGGGGAACTTTGTTTACATATCAACACAAGTCAGGTTATATGTTTTTTCCTTGTGATTCTCATCTTCTGATTGGGATGCATCTTATTTTTAATTAGGGAAGGGTTTCGGTCTAGGCTAGAAACCATTTTTCGTGGTCAAGAAAGCAGCCAACAGCACAAAATTCATCCACATTTACCTCTATCAACATGAAGTAATGTTACAGTTCATTACTCGCATATTTATAGTTGTAGTATGCGCATTCAAATTAATGTTGATTAATGTGAGAATTTGGGGATAAAGTAGGTCGTTAAAAGATATGTTTGCACTGTGTACATCTCACTCGGGTTGATTTTGAGAAGGTGGCGGAGGAGTTGGATGACTATATTAAGAAGTCATTATTTACGAAGATTGAACATGTGCAGGAGGCTGGCCGCTAGGAGGTCACGCCTGATCCGATCTGTGGGGATACGTACACGAAGTAATAATAGAAAATTTTAGTAAATTGATCAAGTTTGTTGGATAATTGGTATTTGGCCACATTTTGGGAATTGCAGGCACATGAAGCCTTACATGAAGTCACTGAATTAAGTCAAAGTGAAGGTGGAATAAAAGCCATTTGTTCAACCACCATCAATAAAGCACAGAAGCTGCATGTACATGCACCCCCGCCAATTTCCTCAAAGCTTGCTACTGAATATATATTATATTATTATTTATTTTTTAATTATACAAATTATTGCAGTTTTGTTGAGTTTTTCCTGATATTTGACCTTTTTATTTTTTGGATGGCATTTTCTTAGAAGTTGTGAATGAAGAGTACATATGATGATGCTTAATGATTAGTTTATGTTTAAGTGGCAAATACAGTATTCTCCAAAGGATAATTATAAATCATCATTTTTTTTTTGTCTTTGGGTTAGAGTTTTGGTTAACGTGTCGATGGGCTCTCTTTGAGAGATGGTTGAGCACTTTGAAGGTTATGGAAGTTCGAAGGATTGTATGAAAATCCTCCATTACGCTCACGTTGTCCTGGTGGCCCCTTGGAAGTTTGGAAGATTATTGATTGCTAGAAATGAGGAAGTGTTTAACAGGAACATGGCTCCATGGTTAAAGCTGGTAGAATATGTAGAATAGCTATATTTCTTGTGGCTTGTGCATCGCTACATATAGGGTCCGACATGTTACGGAGTACATTGAAATGGTTTGGGTTAGGGAGTACGTTGAAATGGGTTGTGTAGGTTGGACTAAGCCACACTTTCATGTTCATTGTTTTGATTTTAGAGTTAATTAACGCATTAAATACTTATGTCATTATACCATTGGTATACCCGTCCACCGGACAGGTATTAAACTAGTTAATAATTAGTTTGTAACTAGTGGTTTTTGGACTTAATATATTGTTTTGTTTCAATTCCTTTAATTATTGTTAAAAAGTTCAGTGAATTATGGATTAATTACCATATTATGGTGTTTGGGCTCAGAATGGCCTTATTTTGATTTAAGAAAAAGTCTCAGGAAGTTTTTTATAAAACTTTTACGTGAAAAAGAGGCCATAGGGAATAATCAAGAATTCTTTTTTCTTCACTCTCGATCGTTTTTTTTTTTTTTTTTTTTTTTTTTTGAGTGATAATAGAAAAGAAAACTTACAGTTACAACAGTGGGTATCACAATTCAACATCACAGATTCATCAAATTCAGATTCCAACAAGAGTGATCTCTGTTTAATTCGATAAATTATTGTGTGTAACCCGCAAATAGGTTTATCTGATAGTTCTCATACGATTCAGAGATTAATCCAGGTTTCATCATAATTTTGCAATTTCAATTCGGATTCCAGGTTTGTTAATTTCTTTGAAACTACTTGTTACCAATTATGCAACAAAGATAAACCTATTTTAGGGTTCAATTTGGTCCTTGGTTGTGATTTCAAGTTTGAAAAATATTGTACAATGAATATTCTTCTGTTTGTAGTTTGTGAATTAACCCTAATTCACATGTTCTAGTAATTAATTTGGGTTTGTTTATCTTGATTTCACAAGTTTTAATTCTAGAACTCTAGTTTCATAAGTTTTGATTTTTAGCAGTGAATTGTAGTCTGTAGTTTTTCTGGCAATCCCAAGTTGCAAAGTTTGACTTTTGAGAATTAAATTTTGACACTTGTTTTAGTCTATTGGATATAGTGGGTTTATTAATTTTGAGAATTTGAAAATCATTTTAATTGAAAGTGGGATTTTCAAGTTGATTTAGAAGGGCATTGTACTTTGTTTTAATTTGATCACTTCAAGTTTCAAAATCTATTGATTCAAAATGGTTGAACATTATGAGAAAAATGAGAGGTTAAACAAGGGTAAAGGTGATAAAAGAAAGTTTGACCGGGGAGATAATGATTCCAACAAGAAAACAAAAGGGGGTTGTTGGAGATGTAGCAAACCGGGTCATTTCAAGAAAGATTGCCATGTGAAGATTACAGGTGGAAACAAAGCTAACATAGCGGGTCCAAGTGGGTCAAAAGATCCAAATGCTTCACAAGGTACGCTTACTGATTCCACTTTAAGTTTGACAAAACCTACGAGTTTTGTAGTTGATTCAATTAGTCTTTTGGGACATGGTAATTATTTACAAAACACAAAAATTGGATTTGATTTAAAGAAACAAAATTTATTTTGTGATTTGAATAATAAAGAAATAAAAAGTAATATTTTTGAATCAAACAAATTCAATACAAGGGTGCAGCCTACTAACTGTGATGGTACAAACATAAGAAGTGTACAGGTCGGAAAAATCCCATTTAGTTATGAAATAAATGAAACCCGGTCTTCGGGTTTGCTATTGGATTCAAAAAGTCCAATAGCTTATAAACATAATTCGGTTGAGAATTATGTATCGTTTATTTCTGAATCCTTTTATGTACAAGATGATATGCTTGCATGGTGGGTTGACTCGGGTGCTAAGAATCACATTTGCAAGGATCTCAAATGGTTTGAGGAATTTGAACCACTTGAAGATGGAACTGTACTAAGGATGGGAAATGTTGCAACCGAGCCCATCAAAGGAGTTGGAAAAGTTAGACTTGTATCTACTTCTGGAAAACATTTATTATTAGATAATGTGTTTTATGTACCAGGGATTCGAAAGAATATCTTATCTGGAATTGTATTAAACAATTGTGGTTATAAACAAGTCACTGACTCGGATAAGTTTATCTTGTCTCGACATGGAACCTTTGTTGGATTTGGATATTTATGTAATCGCATGTTTATGCTTAATATTAATGTCCCGTTTGATATTGAATCTGTATGTATGACATCTACATCTTCTAGTAATGTTGAGAATGATTCACACTTATGGCATGCTAGATTGAGTCATGTTAATTATTATAGGATGAAAGATATGTCTAAAATGAGCCTAATACATGCCTTTGACATGCAAAACTGTAGTAAATGTCATACTTGCAAGTTGACTAAAATTACTAGGAAACCGTTTAAAGATGGTAAAAGGGATTCTAAGGTATTAGAATTAATTCATTATGATTTATGTGATTTTCATAGTACGCCATCACTTGGAAATAAAAAGTATGTGGTTACTTTTATTGATGATGCATCTAGGTTTTGTTATGTCTATTTATTGCATTCAAAAGATGAAGCTCTTGATGAATTCAAAATTTATAAACAAGAGGTAGAGCAACATCAAAGTTGTTTGATAAAGAATCTTCATTCTGATAGAGGTGTAGAGTATTATGATCCAGTTTACTTTCAGTCTACTGGTATAATACACCAAACCACTCCTCCTTATACACCACAGCAAAATGGTGTATTAGAGAGGAAGAATAGGACTTTGAAAGAAATGGTTAATTTCATGTTATCCTATGCTGGGTAAGTGAAGGATTCTGGGGTGAGGCTATGTTAACAGATTGTTATTTGTTAGATAGAGTTCCTAATAAAAAGTCTAAAGTGGAACCCTACATGAACTCTGGTACAAAAAGGCACCAAACTTAAGTCATCTTAGTGTTTGGGGTTGTAGAGCTGTTGTAAAGCTTACTGAACCATAATTGAGAAACATAGGTGAAAGAGGCATTGATTGCATCTTTATTGGGTATGGTGAGCATTCCCCTGTTCATAGATTCTATGTCATAGAACTAAATGACTATGTTTCTGTTCACACTGTGATTGAATCAAGAACTGCTGATTTTGGCAATGAGGATAGATTTTCTTATGTGCCTAGAGTAAATGACATGCCTTATAGTTTGAAAACATCAGTTTTAACTGAGTTTGGTAGTAACTGTGCTGGTACCAAAGATGTACCATCGACTAGTACTGAACCCAGGAAAGGTACTGAACCCAGGAAAGGTACTAGGGTCAGGAAAGCCAAGTCACATAATATACAAATGATCACGAATTAAGATAAAGTTATCGGCTTACATATAAAAATAATAATAAACATTGGGCTTGTTTGTTCGGTTCGGTTATTTTGGTTATTGAAAAATGAATAACCATTACCAAACCGAAAATATCAGTTTCGGTTTGATTATTTTCATTTTCTCGTTCGGTTCGGTTAATTTGGTTCGGTTTTATTGGTTAATTCGGTTTCAGTTCGGTTAATTCGGTTTTCTGCTCATCTCTAGTTGGTTAACACATGTCATTTAATCAACACATATGCATGCTAAGTAGTTTGTTTAAAAAGATGTCTTAGATGCTTCGTTCGTTAAACTTGTAAACATGAAATATTTTTATACTTTATAATATGCTAATTATATATAAACTTAAAAAGAAAGGTCGGTGCACCGTGCACAGCCACCACCTTCTTTACTATATAGTAAAGTGGTTAATTGATTTTGCTCTTTTGTGGTAAGTCACGCTTTCGAAGCGTGTTCCTCTCTCTTTTTTGTAAATATTTTGTAATTTTTAATTGACAAAAGAACTAACCCCTGTATTCTTTCAATTTCCTTTTTTTCTACGTAATGAAATTAATTGTTTACACATTTCAATAATAATATAATTAAATCATTATTCCATTCATATTTAGTACTAATTATTGCTGAACTTGATAACTAATGTCTTTTAAAAACATTTTTTTACACTAAAATTTCACCTAGCTTTGAACTCACCATTGTCGTAAACCAAACACTAGATCATAAATGTTTTTTTATTATTGTTTAACTAAATACTTTGTAATTGTTGAAAATAATGTTCTTAATGAAAAAAAAAGTCATTTAATTCTCTTAGCTAAATAATAGAAAAAACAACGAGTCGAACACGTGTCGATAAGTTTTAAAACATTACGATTTATTTTGAAGGTTTTTCGGTTCGGTACCTTACCAATCATGTAATATACCAAACCAATATCGAGTGAGTAAAAGGCAAAAAAAAACCACCCTAACACGCGTTTACTATTGATGGAACTAAATTTAAGGGGACCAGGTTGGGGGTTGGGGGTTGGTGGTGTATTTGCCATTTGGGTGTGATTATTTTTTACCTTTTCAATCTTTATGAACTTTCTATTATCTATAATGGTGTCTTGACCTTAATTGTAACAATTAAATTAAAGAATGGAAGGAAAAATCCCTTCTTATGCATATGTCTAGATGATGTTTGTGGGAGTTAATAAGAAGAAGATTAAACAATTCAAGTGAAGTTATTAGATGCTTAAATCATTAAATATAATGAAAGTTAAAGCTTGAATGGTTTATAAGATTTGGACATGTCATTAGTTTAAAAAAAAAAAATGACCTAATGATCATTTTGTTTTGTTGTGTAAAAACAAATAATTCACTTAAAGGTTATAGGAGTCGTCATCTGTTTAGACAAAATTTAAGAAAAAACGAAATAACCTTTATAGCATTTTTCACATGCAAATTTATTAGATTGCATAGTTGTTTGTTGGGCCCATAGATGGACAAAACCATCCTATGATTAAATATTATATACTGACTAATATTACGTGTTATTTTGGTTGATTTAATTCGTAACCTAGTACGTATTCTTTAATTCGCTTACCATACTAAAATACATTGACGTAATTATATATATGATTCTTTTAGATAAGGATAAACAAACAACTTACAATATTCATACAACACACAACCGAAATCTTAAAACGAAACAGGTTCATAACCTGAACTTTATTCATACAACACACAATATTCATACAACACACAACCGAAAACTTAAAACGAAACAGGTTCATAACCTGAACTTTATTCATACAACACACTTGAAAAGGCTATATATATATATTGTCCCCAGACTTCCCAACTTCAAAAGTCTCGAAACATCCATGCTGATCTCATGATCACCAACTTATTTTGCACTCATCATTGGAAGCTGCATGGAAGATAAAATTATAAATAGTATTTAGAGATTTATGAATTATATATCATCTTTATTATATATAATACACGAGTTTCTAACTTATTATAAATAGTACGTAATACCTGAGAGATGAGTTCGTTAGAGAGATCAGGAATAGGAAGACCATATTCGCAAGTCTTAACCTCCTCAAACTCCGTTCTATTATACATTACAGTGTCAGTCGCAAAATTGAACACGAGCTTTTCGCCAACCGCTATGACGTCGTACATATCTGTCCATACGCCCGTAGACGGGAGTTTATCCTTATGGCCTCTCATCTCGGAAATTTTACCGAAGGTGATCTTTCCTGTAAACACTGGGGCGAAGTAATTGGGGTATACATACGTTACGTAACATGGTGCCTTAAAGTTGATGGTGAAGCTGACGGTGGGTGGACAAAGGGATTCGATGAATGCAGTGAAACTTTCGACGGGTTCAGGTATAAGGCCAGGCGGAAATCCAAATAGTTGGAGAACTAAGTGTAGTAAGTCTGAGTTTAAGTTTTTGAGTGGGGATGCGGCTGAGGTGAAGCTGAAGGTGGGTGGGGATTCTTCAACGGGTTCAAGTAGTTGGAGAAGTTGCTGTAAGTTTAAGTTTCTGAGTGGGGATGCGGCTGAGGTGGAAGGTGTGAGTGCAACAAGGGCGAGAAGGAGGAGGAGGAGAGATTTAGCAGTTGCCATGCTTAAATATATGTATGTATTGCTTCTTAAGTTAAGTTGTGAGGACTTGATAAAATGAGAGTGTAGTATATATAGGCAACAAAAGCCACCAATCCATTTCAAAAATCAATTTAATAAGTATTATAAGTTTATAATCACGTTTTTTTATTTCAAAAATCAATTTTAATAAGTGTTATAAATCTATAATCACGTTTTTTAATATGTGTTTTGCTCTCTAATATATGTTTTAAATAAACTAGAAATTTGAACCAAGTTTTGATATTAATATTAACTACTAAACTTGCCCGCGCGCGTTGCGGCGCGAGAACTTAGCAAAATTCAAGTTGAGGAATCTAAGTAAAACGTAAACCAATATGAGTTCAGTAACGTCAATGTTCGAGATCCTTGTAGATATCAGACACGGATGGGTTATTGCTTGCCTTCTATGTAACAGTGGAAAAGTGTATTGCAGTTAACAGTTCAGTAATTATATAATTTTTGGAAAAGAAACTAAATTTAGAAACATATGATATCTCCCTTCAATGAAGAAACGTAGAACAAACTTTTTTTATATATATTTAAAACTCTAATGAAGAATATAAGTAATTAAATATAAGTAATTAAATATCGTATTGATTTTTTAACAACCAAACACAACGATTTATTCCACCAAAACAAAGTCTTAACCTAAGTATCGATGCTTTATAGTTAGAAGATAAAATTAAAAGAAATAAATATTATTTTGAAGAAAGACATTTTATACATTTCTGCATACTCAAAAAAAGAAGATAATATGTTTCATTCTAACCTTAACTTCCTCCATCTACTCTTTCTTTCTCACCAAACCACACCACCATTGCCGTCGTTACAACACCTTCACAACCACACCTGAGCCGCAACCACCACAACCAACGTTCACCGAATTTCTATGAACTCTCTCTCTCTCTCTCTCTCTCTCTCTCTAAAAACCCTAACTAAACATATTTGATCAATAAATGAATAAAAATATATGAATTGGGAAAGAGGAAAGAAAGCACAGAGTAGTCATTTGACTTGGTCATTTAGTAAAGTTGAAGCCCTTACTTAATTCACCTCCCTGTCGTCTCATTACATCACCAGTCGCCACACCTTACCGTAACATTCTCTCTCTAGAAGACCCAGCCAACATTGCTAGATCAAAAAAAGATTAGGACAACACATCGGAAGTGGTCTCTGCTAGGGAGGAAGGACATGGTGGGGCGTCATAATGGTGGTGGCATCAGCGTTGATGGCCGCCGTTGATCTGATAAATGGGTTTGTGATCTGGTACATGCATTCCTATAATGCACATTAGCCAACATTCAATGAGGAGGCATCGGTGGTTCTTTGCATGTGGTGGTCGACGTAGTAATCTCCAGTTTAATTACTGGCATTACAAAGGCCAAAATGTTCATTTCAGATATCAAAGGGTATAATTGTAAATTTGGTCAGTGGCAAGGCCACCGACCATTGATTTTAAGATATAGTTAATTAGGATTTAACTTGTGCTAAATCGAATTGTTTTAGGTTTGATAACTCGTACATTTATGCTTGGATTACTTCGGATCTGATTGGTTGGACCAGATTTTAATAGCGTATAATGTTACAAATAAATTTAAAAAAAAATAGAGAGAATACTCCTACGTAGTTTTTTAACCTTAAACTTAAAAATATTATACAATAGTAATATTATGTATTACGCCATGTCTATTCCAACAAATATTAGTTGTTTTTCAAGAAAAATTAAACTTAAAAATATTATACAATAGTGATATTATGTATTACGGCATGTCTTTTCAAAAAATATTAGTTGTTTTTCAAGAAAGAGAATATATAAAGGACAATCTCTTTTAGTGTTAAGAAAATAATTTTACTTTAGATAAGAAAATTAAAAATAGAAAATGTGCTATGGGGAAACGGGACCGGTGGCCTTGCCATTGATGTAGAATTGTTCATCCCATAACATGCTAGGGTCTACGATAATAGAAAGACCATTTGGGCAGATTAGCCTTTTGACGAGTGCGTGGGATAAGATAATTATATCATTGTAATTTACGGTTCTTCTCTCAAATTGTTCTTATTCTTCTTTTTTTATATTCATCCGACTTTGATCAATCTTATCAATACTAAATATTGTTAAAATAATAATACTCATATTCTCAATTCTATTAATACATTTTATTAATGGCTTTATGTTTTATGTTTCATGTGGGCCTGTGTACTTGGACCTGAGCTATTGGGCTGTTGAATGAAGCTATTGGACTGCATATGAAGGCTCCACAAGTGAAGACTGGGCTCTGATCCGGGTAATATAAAAAAGTTAGAGACTTCAGTGTTGCATTATTGATGAAGATATTTTCTAGAAGTTCTCTCTCGTCTGCCTAAGACGAATTAGGGTTGGTCTAGTCGCCGCCTCCTTTCGTCATATTGTTGTCGCACGCCTCCCTCAACACCACCAACACCCTCCTCGGTCTAACCTCCTTCCGATCTCTCTCTAAACTTTCTCAGGTAACAAAATAGTACACCGTCGGCGACCAAACCCTCCATGTTCCTTTAGCTCTGATTTATGTTTATCCGGGGACCGGCGTTTAAGACATCCCAGCCATTTCCGACTGTTTAAGGTCACCACAGTCCCGATCTAACATTGCATGTGGTTTTCTCAACCCGATTTGTTGCGGCTAAAGTTTCAAGGTAAGGTTCATGCTCTCTTTTTTTATTTCCACCTACATTTTTTGTTGTTTTCGGCGTTTAACATTCCTATTGTCTTAGGGCATATGCTATTAGCGGCGATGGAGTAGTTGTACTGTTAGCACAGTGGTTTCGAGTGTGTTTTGGAAGTTGCAATGGATTTCGGCAGGACCATCAAGATATCGTATTCCTCTGATCTGTGTTGGTCAGTGGCCAGAAAGATCTCTTGTTCTGGTCGTCAACAACTGGATGCCAACGAAGGACATTACTGTAATTTCATAAGAAAGGGCAATATTGTAATTTGAATTGGGTTTTCGGTGGCCTTTGCCACCGACTTTGTGTTTTAAGTAATAGTAGAATAGAATATACTAGTAGTGGTAGTGGTAGTGGTAGTGGTAGTGGTAGTGGTAGTGGTAGTGGTAGTGGTAGTGGTAGTGGTAGTGGTAGTGGTAGTGGTAGTGGTAGTGGTAGTAGTAGTAGTAGTAGTAGTAGTAGTTAAATACGTAATAAACAATAGTGTAAATTACAAGTTTTATCATTTATATTTACACCAAATTGCAGGCGCTATCCTTTAGCGTAAAAGTTGACAAATTTTGTACTTAATGTTCCAAAATTTTGCACGTTGTGTCCTTTAGGCCAAACACAGTTAGATTTTTTGGTTAAATCTGGTCATGGCCTTGCATATGAGAGTATTCTCGTCATTTCAGCTCCCAGGGACTATTGACTAAATAACTTGTATTAAGAGACTATTTCTGTAAAAAATGAAAAAGTAAAATATAGATAAAAAAAACCTATGCACACATCTCTCTCTACCACTTGCCACCACCACTCACCACAACCCACCGTCACCATCTGCCACCTACCACCGGAAACCTACCACCACCTTCAAACCGTTGCCTCCACCATCAGACACAACCAGAATTTAGAGAACAAACACTGTCACCCACATACCACCCGCACCATCTGTCGCCGCAATAACCCACCCCATGCCACCACCACCCCCACACCACCTGCTACTGCAACCACCCATCACCATCATTCCCGTCAACCACAACCACCACTATACCTTTGCCACTAAAAACCCTAGCCGCACCACCACCGTACCATTCCCACACATCAGAACCACCATTACCACCTAATTCACCACCATCCACTCATGTTCATCATCTTCTTTCTGAGTTAAACCCCAAAATTAAAATCTAAAAACCCAAACACAACAATTTCAGAACCTGTTCATCAATACACCTATTTCAGAATCAAATACCCAAAATTAAACTCTAAAAACCCTAACGCATAAGAACCTGTTCATCAACACATCCATTTCAGAATCAAACACCCAAAATTAAACTCTAAAAACCCTAACACATCAGAACTTGTTCATCAATACACCCATTTCAGAATCAAAATGGTGGCTATAAACACCAATACAACCACAAAATGAAGTCAAAATCCTCAATTTTATCTTGCACACAGTTCTTTGATCGAGCATATATGCTTTTAAGGAGAAGTTGCCAGAGAAGTTGTGTTCGCCGGTGATGAGAAAGGAGAAGGATTTGTTGACATGAAACAGCAGCTGTGGCGGTTTCGTTGTATGGTGTCGGAGTAGCGTTGATGGCAGGTGGTTGGGTGGGTGGACGGAGCTCGTGTAGATGGTAGGGGTATAGATGGCCGCTGGTTGTGGTGTAGCTGGGGGCAGAAGTCTGGATAAAGGAAAAGAGAGGGGAGGGATAAAATGATAATTGTAAAAATTGCATATCTATACTATATTATAATGCATGAGGGGGGGGGTATTTTAAGATACCCAAAAAATAAGAACTTTTCCCCCTTTTATTTATAGATAGACCCCTAAAATGAGGGTAATTTGGTCTTTTAAATGCTATTTATTTTTTAGCCCCTAAACTTATTACACTTAAATTCCTGACTTTTAACAACATTATAGATAATTAGTTACACTTTCCCCGTCCACAACAAACTTATAATTTTTTAAGTAGTGTTGACATATCTTATAAACTATAATGTTTAAAAAAATCCAAAGATAGCATGACGACCTACACATTTTTGTCTACGTTTCGGTAGTTGTCTTGTTCAATATCGACGCATGGATTAAAAGGTACAAGTTGATGATTCTTTAGTGTACAAGTGATTAAAGAAGAAAATAACAACTAATAATGTTGGCAAAAGAGTGGTAGAAGTGTCTACTACCAAACAGTACATTGCGTATCTACACTATATTATAATGCATGAGGGATGGACATTTTAAGATACAAAAAAAATAAGAACTTGTTTATCCACAATGCATAAGGTACAACCCTAAAATGAGGGTAAAGTGATCTGTTAAAACTAATTACATTTTAATTCTCCATCTTATTACACTTTAGTCCATCAATTTTAATAAAATTATGGATAATTAGGCAGTACTTACACTTTCCCCCATCCACTATAATTCCTTTATGTATTTTTGTCACATCTTTTAAACTGTGATGTTATAAAACATTTGAAGATACCGTGATCATCTGCTCATTTTATCAATATCGATGTTTGTCTTGGTCAATGTCGCCTTTTGGATTAAAACGTACAAGCAAGTAATGCCTTAGTGTACAAGTGATTATTGCATTTATAAATACTTTTGTAACGATTTGATGTAAATTAATCACAAAGAAGATGGTGAAAAAATGGGATGATCCGAATAAAATTTTCACAAATGTCCAATTGGAAATGCAATTTTATAAATACATTTCTAGCAATTACCTTGGTGTACGGATATGAAACATATACATTAATATCAAACGTATTATTATATAACTGTTTTTTATTATCATAATTATTAGTGTGTTGATAGTACCATTATTATCATACTTATTATTAACCTAATTTTTTTTATCATAAACACACACTCACCATTTGTTAGAAAAAAAGTATCGATATACATGTAAGATTTTATACGTGTTTTTTAATCAACTAAACTTCCCAATTTAAAGGGGTCCTTTTGACAAGTTTAACTAAGATAAAAACCATGTGTTTAATCAACAAAACTTCCTAATTTAAAGGGGATTCTTTTTAACAAGTTTAACAAAATAAAAGGTAAAAGTACCGTAAAAAATTAAAACTAACTGATTAAACATGTTTTTACACTTTAGTTTTCTAATCTAAAGGGGTTCTTTTTAACAAGTTTAACAAAATAAAACAACCATAAAAAATTAAAAGTAATTGATTGAACATGTTTTTACACTTTAGTCAAATATCAACAAAACTTCCTAATTTAAAGGGGAAACTCTTATAGTTAACCAAGCGGGAAACAAACTTTTAAAATTTAAATCGTAAAGTGCACAACTAGACTTTTTAAATATAGAGCAATACACACATATATTTCATTTGCTAAATCATTTAGGCATGGATCCAAATATAAATTTAAAGGTTGAAGTTTCTAAGGTTAGTTCTTTGATAGTTTATGTTTTAGTAATTATACGTTTTTTTATATATTCGAGTTATGCTAATATAGTTCGTGTGTTGTTTGGATGATTGTGTTAATTGGTACACTTAACATATTTTATTTAAAAGTTGATATTATATATAAATCTAATATATTAACATGTTTTCATGAACATGAATGCACATATGATTTTATTTTACTCCTATGTAAATTTTAACTTTTTTTCTTTTTGCAGATTCATTTCGACGAAGAACATACTGATTTGGTTAATCCAATAGCAGTACAATCGTCTCGAGTTGCGTCTAAGGTTGTACTTTTTTTAAAGTTAAGCTTTTTTTGTATATCTTCTATATTAACATGTTTTGTATATTATGTGGTATATTGTATGTGTTTTATTGCAGGATGATGGCGATAATAGTCTTAGATCATTTATTATAGTGCAATGTTTAGTTCATACAAGTTTAATCTTTAATGTGAATTCAATGAAGAGGTAATATTAATATTAATATTTATTTAATCTTCTTTTAACTTGTGTATTCAAATTTTGCACCTTTTTTAAGGATTCTTTGAAACTCAAAGAAAGATAAAAAGGCTCTGTGAATGGATCTAGAGCCAAGTTATTGATCTAGGCACTTCTAATGACAACGTGTAATGTTTATGACGTATATCTACGACAATGATGCTACAACAATTATTATCGGATGAGAAACCAGTACCGCAATACAAAATGTCGCCCCTGTCGCATCGCGCGGGTTTTCTAATAGTAAGTTTATATATCTTTTTACACAGTACTCCCTACATATAAGTTATTTACACAAAAATAGTCCCTGAAAATGAAATGACAAAAATACCCTCATGTGCAAGGCACATGACCAAATTTAACCAAAAAATCTAACTGGGTTTGGCCTAAAGGATATAACGTGCAAGATTTTGGAACATTAAGTACAAAACTTTTCAACTTTTGCGCTAAAGGACAGCGGCCGCAATTTGGTGTAAACATAAAGGACAAAACTTGTAATTTACTCTAAACAATAGACAAGTTAAAAGTTTTAACTTATCTATTGTTTATTATGTATGTAACTACTACGAGTATATTATGATGTGACCAATGTTTTTTCGGGTACCAAACATCCGACTGCAAACTTGTACCATCCACACGTCTTTTTTGGCTTATCTTACGTTGTTTGAGGATATGAGTTCAAATGATGAGTAAATCAAGAAAATGGCAGAAAACTGATGATGCCAAGTTTCAAAAATATTGGTCAGATTTTAGTCTTAACTTAGCCATAGCCGTAGTGTTGGAACCTAGATACAAGTTACATTTTATCGAAATTTTCGCTTTCTAATATTGGAAAAACAAGAAAATGTGTGTTGGAAATTTAGATATTATGAATGGATATTAATTTAGTGAGATTATAATTTAATGAAATTATAATTATTTACCAGACTATTCATATGGAACATAAACTCTTAAGTAGAGTTTTTATGTCAATTTATTAGTTTTTATTAGAGTTTATCTCTCTAATTAAGTACTAGACTCTTCATATGAAACATAAACTTTTAAGTAGAGTTTTTATGCCAATTTATTAGTTTTTATTAGAGTTTATTTCTCTAATAAACCACTAATTAAGTGAGACTTTTCTCTAACCTATGTCTCTTGTATTAAAAGTAGGCTATGTCCTAACTTGATGAGTTTTTTATATAAAAAAAAACTACAAGAGTAAGAAAAAGAAAGACAAAAAGATATGCATGAAGAGTTCTTGGAGAAAAAGTATTTGATGACCCATATGTTGGGAACATATAGAGATAAGTTCTCTACATGATTCATCTACATTTCTATTCTTAGTTTCCAAAAGGTCTAATACTATGTTTTTATCCTGAGTAACCTCGAGCGTGTGGTCTTCTCCGGCAGTACAAACTGCTTCGGCTGTTGTACCCTGGGAGACAGACACGTCGTCTTTAGTAGAGGCGCGAAATCTGTTTTAAAGGAAGCGTGTTGAACACATGCCTCAGCCACAACGGTCAACATTTGTTTGTTAATTTTGTAGAAAATTATTGTACAAGAAGACGTGGTTCAAGACCTCGTTGATGCCTACACAACGGACTGAAAACACAACGAACCATACAAGTAGACGCGGTTAAAGATAAAGTTGAATATTTTATCTTTTGAAGATATTGGTTTGAATCAATTGTTTTATTAAATATGTTGTAGTTCCTATTTATTTTCGTTTGAATTTGTACACGGTTCATGTACTACAATTTCCCAAATGTTTAAAGAGAGTATCTTTATTTTTTATTAGTTTTTTATTAATAAAATTGTGACTCATTTCCTACAAAATTAAAACAGATTTCGTGAGATTGTTGCTACAATCTTAAAACCTTATTTATGAGGATTTTGGGTTCACAAAAAGATTTATAATAAAAAAATTATTTTTAGAGATTATGATCTTATAAATATTTTTTTTGGGAAATATGTATGTAGTACAACTTGTTGTGTTTGGATTTCTTGAGATTGAGATACAATCCTAAATCCTATACCGTGGTACAAAACGGATAGTTTTGGTTCAAACATTTGGTTTTGAAACGATTTTGGGAATCGTTATTTTTTCTAACTTTTGTGTTAAATCGGGTTTATTAGTGTAAGCCATACGTTTTTTGTAAACGTTAAATTCTCTAACATGTGTGTTAGACCGGAATTATTGGTGTAAACCATACATTTTTTGTAAACGTTAAATTCTCTTAAGTGGAGTTTTTTTATGTCTTTAAATAAGAGTTTTATCTTACTTGATTAGAGTTTTATGTCTCTAACTAAGTCTCTATTTAAAGTACACTTTTCATCCACCCATGGATTGATATGAACAAATAAGTCTTATAATGATTTTTGTAATCATTTGTATTCTAACATGTGTGTTAGAAACGTTAGTGAAAAGCGTTAGTTTGAAAGGAATTTTTTAATTGTTTAGTTTCTAATGTGTGTATTAGAAATGACTTATTAATTTGAACCATATATGTGTTTTTAGCAAGTCGAATTAACATTTTGCGGAAATGTTAATATTTTAACGTGCGCGTTAGAATTTCTTTCATGTTAACATGATTGATAAAAATGGTTAAAATACAAATGTTTTGAAATGTTTTACGTAAACATTTTATATAAGTAATTTGTTGTTACATTGATTTTAATGCTTTGTATGGTTTAGAAATAAAATGTCATACATTGAAGTTGATGTTTGATTGGCTACAAGAATTAAATCACCATAAAGTGATAGTGTAGTTGTGTGGGATTTATCACCAACTTTAATTTGTAATTTCAAAATCCATTTGAGTGAAATTATAATTATTAACTAAACTCTTCATATGGTGAAACTCTTGAATAAAGTTTTAATGATGACATTTGATGAGTTTTATTAGAGTTTAACTCTATAATTATTGAGACTTAGCTCTTCATATGGTAAAACTCTTGAGTAGAGTTTTATTGATGACATTTGATGAGTTTTAATGATGACATTTAATTCTTTAATTTGGTCATGTTTTGTATATATAAAATGACTTAAATTTTCTAACACGTGTGTTAGAAAATGTGTATCACGAATACAAGGTTAGAGATTGTTCATAATGAACAGAAATGTTTTATGTAAACATTTAATTGCCTATGTGTGCATTAAAATGATGAGAAATGGTTTATTTTATAAACTATATCTTTGGAAAACGATTTATGTAAACGTTCGATTCTATAATGTGCTCGTTATAACATTTTTTTCTAACATGCGTGTTAGAAAATGTTTAGTACATGTGTACTAAGACTAAATAATATAAAACCATTTGATATTTTGGGTTTTATCTACGTTTTCATAACCCTAATTGATATTATTAATATTGTATAATGCAAAACTAAGAAATTGTTTTGAATGATTTTTAAAACAAAGTTTTGACATTGATAATTCAAATGGTTCGCTACTCTTGCTAGAAGTAGCATATGGTGAACAAAGTAACAGTCTCGTGGATGTTATTTGGTGAAAAAAAACTTGGTGTTGTTGTGAACAGATTTAATTGTTCAAGTTTACTACTTAAATGTAGTCTTTGTAACAACTTGGTGTTGTTTTGAGCATAATTGTCCAAGTTTAAAGTTTCAAGATGAAATGAGGAACTTGTACTTACAAGTGCATGGAGTCTTATGGGGGGAGTACCTCAAGACATGCCATGGGACAATACCGTTGAAAAGATTTGGGTCAGATTATAAAGTGCTGAAGATAAAAGCACTTTGCTATTTGATGTCTACATATTGTCTATGTTTCTGTTTAAATTTCAAAAGTGATTGGCACTTATGATTTAGTTTCCAATGTAGTTTATTGTTTTGTGTTCAATATCTTCGAATAACACATGCAGTTTTTTACAAAGAAATAAATCACTAATGTTTGTGACGTATAAATTATTTTTGTGAAAAATAATTACAACGTCGGTTATACATTGTTTAAAAGATTATGGTTTTAAACGGATAGTACATGAAAATACTTGGACATAAACAACTTGAGAGTTGTTACATTGACTAAAAGTCAAAGACGAAACATCAAATGTATAACCACATCATGAGTGAGTAATGAATGAACGTATTGAGTGTATTGAGATGAAATACACTAACGACATTCATGTCGACATACTTCATTAGAAGTTATTGGAAAAATTCACAAGTGTGAATTCTAACATATGAAAGTAAAAGTGCTATATGTTATTGTATACATTTAATAAATCTTGTGAGATTTATAAGTAGATGCATCTAGGGTTGTAAACGAACCAAACGTTTGGTGAATAGTTCGTGAAGCATTTGGCGGGAAGTTCGTTTGTGTCGTTCGTTTATTAAACAAACGAACACGAACAAGAAATTTCGTTCGTTTAGTTAAATGAACAAACATGAACAGAGATCGCGTTCGTTCGTTTATGTTCGTGAACGTTCGATAACGTATTCGCTTGTGTTCGATGGTTCATTAGTGTTTTTAGTTTTTATATTTATTTAAATATATCAAAATTCTGACAAATTAAATATCTAATAAGTGTCAGTGTATTATATATTCTGTTCATGAATGATTGTTTGTGTTGGTTTGTTTACATTTGTGTTCATGAACATTAGTTTGTGTTCGTTAACGTTCGTTGCCTAAAATTAACAAACAAACAAACACAAACGAACACGAACAAGTTCATTTCTTTAACAAACGAACACAAACATAAAATCCAGTTCGATAAGTGTTCGTGAACGGTTCGCGAACACACATATTTTTTAACAAACAAACATGAACAAGGTCTTGTTCCTGTTCGTTCAGTTCGTTTACAGCCGTAGATGCATCTACCACTTGATTATTGTTAGATCTATATGGAGATTTTACCTTCATTTGGGAGAGCATCCTAAATATACATATCTCCTAATGAATAACAATAGATGTTTGCAAATCACTTATGGCAAAATTACGAATGCCATGTTGTTGAGTGTCGATCTAGTTGACTCTGTCTCACACATAATAGTGATTGTAGACGAGAAACATTTATCTTATTGGTGATGAATGTGTTCACCAAGTGACTTGGATTAAGACTTATGTTTAAGTACTTATGACTTATGAGTCAATGGTAGATTGTTGGAGATCAAAGGTAAACAAGTTATGTTCCTTAAATGAAAGATGAAATTTAGATATGTGCTATATACATAATCATTTTGTCTTAACAAGGGATGAATGTTGCAAAGTGATATTATAATATCCTTAGGGCTGTAAGAATCAGAATGATGCATCTTCTGTTCACATGCTAAAGTATTGTAGTCTAAAGCATGCTAGACTAGTACTTGGTTAATTATGGGTCTTGACGGAGACTAATTAACTCTAAACATTCAAATGTGTATGAGCACAAAAAGAATTTGTGTATAGACAAAGTTGAGAGAGAATTTTCATTCATTATAAGGAAAAGACATGTAACCTTTTAAGAGTTTGTTCGAAAACCTAATGAGGAGAACTCATTGTCTAGGCTTATTCTAGATGGTAAATTATAATTAGTCTAAGTTGGTGACAAACTTATGACAATGGCATGTGTTGCTTTGGTCAGCTCGGAAGCTTATGTAAGCTAATGCAATATGAGTTGAATTCATTGATACAATGAGGTTGATCTTGTTCAATCATATGTGTATAAATGTTGTCATAAGTGAAGTACGATGATCAAATGACAAGAAATGCAGGGGAGGAGCCATTTCAGAAACAACCCTCTAAGGGTATGTAGAAATGGTTTTCATTATCCCATCTAGATGTTATCCAGTAATACTTAAATGTGGGGGTGTCTTACATTTGTACCATAAAATTTTGGCAATAAGGATTTTGTAATCCAATCTAACATTGCAAACATACGACTAAGTGGATGATACAAATGTCGTAGTGCATAAAGGAGATGTGTTTTCCTTAAATGATAAATGTATCATTCTAAGACAGATATTATAACCAGATTCAGGTGGCCACTGAGGTTATAGTCTTAGAAGTTGACAATAGGCAATGTTAACTTTCGAGTTGTGAACACATCATGACAATTGATCTTAACTGCAAAGTTATCTTCAGTGACTTGTCAAAGACAAAGATAATGTTATGGATCCAACAACCTGAGGGTTTATTAGAGATCAAGTTGTGGAATGAGACTAAAGCCCATGGAAAAAGGGTATGTGAAGGAAACCTAACTTAGTTGACTGAGATCCCAAGATCTAAGTTCAATAGGACAACAAATTCATATGCCTAAGGGTGGTCAGTGTGGGGGCATAGCTGATATGCATAAGCTAGTATATATGGTTATATATACTCTTTAAACGATAAAAGGGTGTTTAATACGTCCTAGTTCATTCCTATGAAATTCAGTGACAAATTGTGAGGCTAAGCATATTATGTGGTAAATGATTTTGTGTAATCATGATAATCACGATGTTTTTAATGATTTAAGGAGAATCACCTATGTTAGAGAGAAGTGGGGTCGCTTCGAATGGAATTGGGGGCACAATTCCTAGAGCTCTCGCAGAACCAGGAAAGTGTTCCATGACCATTATTGGACACGACTATGAGGGGATGACCCCGGCTAAGAAGAGTATTGTGTGAAGTGTATTGTCGTCTACACAAATGGGGGTTTGTTCAAGGACATCCTGTCTACAAACCGCTAGGAGGCTAAGTATGCTTCACAACGGAATGTTCAAAGGGACACCTACTTATCTGGCAATACTCAACTATCGATGTTCCATTGGAAACTTTGTGTGTTTTGATCAATCTCCATTCATGTGGGGATTGTTGGAAATTTAAATATTATGAATGGATATTAATTTAGTGAGATTATAATTTAATGAAATTATAATTATTTACTAGACTATTCATATGAAACATAAACTTTTAAGTAGAGTTTTTATGTCAATTTATTAGTTTTTATTAGAGTTTATCTCTCTAATTAAGTACTAGACTCTTCATATGAAACATAAACTCTTAAGTAGAGTTTTTATGCCAATTTATTAGTTTTTATTAGAGTTTATTTCTCTAATAAACCACTAATTAAGTGAGACTTTTCTCTACCCTATGTCTCTTGTATTAAAAGTAGGCGATGTGCCTAACTTGATGAGTTTTTTATATAAATAAAACTACAAGAGTAAGAAAAAGAAAGACAAAAAGATATGCATGAAGAGTTTTTGGAGAAGAAGTATTTGATAACCCATATGTTGGGAACATATAGAGATAAGTTCTCTACATGATTCATCTACATTTCTATTCTTAGTTTCCAAAAGGTCTAATAATATGTTTTTATCCGGAGTAACCTCGAGTGTGTGGCCTTCTCCGGCAGTACAAACTGCTTCGGCTGTTGTACCATGGGAGACAGACGCGTCGTCTTTAGTATAGGCGCGAAATCTGTTTTAAGTGAAGCGTGTTGAACACGTGCCTCAGCTACAACCGTCAACATTTGTTTGTTAATTTTGTAGGAAATTATTGTAAAAGAAGACGTGGTTCAAGACCTCGTTGATGCCTACACAATGGACTGAAGACACAACAAACCATACAAGTAGACGCGGTTAAAGATCAAGTTGAATACTTTATCTTTTGAAGATATTGGTTTGAATCGATTATTTTATTAAATATGTTTTAGTTCATATTTATTTTCGTTTGAATTTGTACACGGTTCATGTACTATAATTTTCCAAATGTTTAAAAAGAGTATCTTTATTTTTTATTAGTTTTTTTTAATAAAATTGTGCCTCATTTCCTATAATGGGGAGACTTTTTCACAAAATCAAAGCCGAAAAAGGTGTCTTTTAGTCAAGATTTCACAACAAATGCATGATGGAAAGAAAACATGGAAAGCAGACAAAGACAATCGGATCACATTATTTGCACAATAGGGTTCAGTGTGAAAAACACCAAAAAAAAAAAAGAGCCAATGGGGTATCAGAAATATCAAAACAAAAGAAAACATTGGTGTTTAAAGTAATGAAAGGATGACCCTTCTCTTTATTTTACTATTTTTGATTGTTACATTTTGTTTAAAGACACGTTTAATGGGCCTCCTTCCCTAAAATAATTATTATACTAAAATTAACGAGCTTTTAAAGTTAGAGGTTGTTTTAAATCTTGGACACTAGAATTATTTACTTTTTATCAATATTTCAAAATTTTGAAAGAAAAAAAAAGAGATATGTTCTTCAGAATATGTAAATTCTCGTTAAAAATTAAATTAATTTGAGCTTAAACGATTATGAATATTAATGTTAATTTACTAAGCAAGTTTAAGTCTAAATTTTACGTATCGAGCTTAAAAAGGCATGCGGGCTCAAAGGAGTTTGTTATTTTTATTTTTATTTTATACTTATATATATTTGTACTATGTTATAACCTCGTGTATTATACGAGTTGAATAAATAAATTTTATATACTAAATAATAAAACAATATATCTTTAAAAATCTCCTTTATTGCACGGGTTGAATAAATATAATTTTATATATTAAATAATAAAAAGTTAGTACAGGTTGAATAAATGTAATTTTATATACCAAATAAAAAAGTTATATCTTTAAAACCACATGTATTACACGGGTTGAATAAATGTAATATTGTTTACCAAATAATAAAATAATACATATTTAAAAAACCTCATTTATTACACGGGTTGAATAAATGTAATTTTATATACCAAATAATAAAAAGTTAGTAAATGTAATTTTGTATAGTGAAAATAAAAATATTTAATATATTAATACAAAGTTTGGTTTTCGTGATAAATAATTTGTTTTATTTAAAAATATTTTAAATTAACAATTTAAAATTTCAGATAGTATTTATTAGAAAAATAGAAGAATGGTGTTCGAAATTTAAAAGTAGGATAAAATTTAATAGTAGCTCATTATTCATTTATTTATTTAATTAATATAAGATAAGTTTGGAAGTGAGGCGAGAAAATTATAAAATAAATACCTACAATGAACGACAGGTATCACACATTAATGTTTTATTGTATAGATTTAGATTGATATAAATAGATTATTTATTGTAGCAAAATTTGTTAACGAAGTCACAATAAATTTAACCATTTATTTAAAACTCCGTAAATGTATAAATGATAAATAATATTAGTTAATTTTATTTTAACTTTCATAAAATCTTGTTAATACCAAACTAAACAAAACGTTCAAATATATAGTTAAGATCAAATTAGATAACCAAGTTTGAATTTGAAGCAAATAGATAAATATAAAAGTAATAGTTAATTCAAATAAATAATATTATAAATGAGAAGGAGATTAAACTAAATAATAATTATCCATAAGATATTAAACTAAATAATATTTAGTAGGAGGGTTATCTATAATTAATTAGAAGAGATTAAACTAAAATAATAATTATCTATAAGACATGGTCTAATATGATGACAAGTATCCTCAAATTGTTTTTTTTTTATTATATAATACAGACTTATTTACATAATAGCTATTATGCAAAAATGTTGATAAAATTAATTAAACACATATATTATGGTGTATATAATATATATGCATATAAATAAAATAATTTAATAGTTAATAAATAATGAAAGAATCGAGTTAAACTCAAGCTTGAAAAACTACAAATGAATCAACCTTTAGCCGCAAAGCTAAAACTCGAAACGAGTCGAGGTCGCACTCTCTTAAGTTAACTGGGTTGAACATGAACTCAACCCAACATAACTCAACTCGTCCAGTTTACACCCATGTGAATATCTACAAATGGGTTTTATTATATTTACACGTGAACTATGCAAACAACTTCCATTTTCAGTGTACACGAGGTGGTATGTGATAGTGGTGTATGATGGTGGGTGATGGTGTGATACACCGCTGCAAGGGGTGTATCACGCATGATGGGAATGGAAAGGGTGAGAGTCGCGTTGTGATGGTGGGTTTTGTTTTAAGAATATAGCCGTTGAACAACTATGTATCCGTTTGGGGGGCAACTTTTTTAATATATATATATATATATATATATATATATATATATAGGGGTCCGCTAAAATGAAAACCACCTTCGGTTGTAAGAACCATGAGAACTACACCGTACGGGGCGAGTTTGACCAAAAAAAAATTTCATAAACGTAGATGCGTGTATTATAAACACATTTGTAAAAAAAATTCAAAAAAAAAGTGTCGTGTCCGGTACCCGTAAACACAAACTTGTGGTGCTCAAAACTACACACACGACATTTTTTTTTTTTGAATTTTTTTTTACAAATGTGTTTATAATACAAGCATCTACGTTTATAAAAAAATTGGTCCAACTCGCCCCGGATCAAAAAGTTCTCATGGTTTTTACAACTGGAGGTGGTTTTCATTTTAGCGGTCCCCTATATATATATATATATATAGGATAAGGATCATGTGAGAAGTAGTATGCTAAATGAGAAACTTGAGAAGCATTCTGGACCACACATTTTCCCTAAGCAAAAAAATGCAAAAAAAAGGTGAAAAATGCAATTTTTTTTTTGGAAAAATCGCAGCTTTTTCTTTAAGAATTAAATTTTTTTTTGGATTTATACACATGTGTATATTGTTAATCTTTTAACTATACATATATGTATATTGTCAATTATACATATATGTATATACATGTTTAAAATTGAAAAATAAGTGTTATTTAAGGTTTAGCATTAGTATTTAGGGTTTAGGGTTTAGCATTAGGGTTTAGGGTTTAGCTTTATGGTTTAGGGTTTAGCTTTAGGGTTTAACATTAGGGTCTAGTATTAGGGTTTAGCAATAGTATTTAGGGTTTAGCATTAGGGTTTAGCTTTTGGGTTTAGCATTAAGGTTTAGCTTTTGGGTTTAGCTTTAACTTTTGGGTTTAGCTTTATCTTTAGGGTTTGTATTAGGGTTTAGCTTTAGTGTTTAGTTTTAGCTTTTGGGTTTAGCATTAGGGTTTAGCTTTAGGGTTTAGAATTAGGGTTTAGAGTTTAGGGTTTAGCATTAAGGTTTAGCTTTAGTGTTTATGGTTTAAGATTAACAATATACACATTTTTTCAATTTTAAACATGTATATACATATATGTATATTGTCAATTATACATATATGTATAGTTAAAAGATTAACAATATACACATGTGTATAAATCTAAAAAAAAAATTGAAAAAAAAAATTAATCCTTAAAAAAAAAAGCTGCGATTTTTCAAAAAAAAAAAATTGCATTTTTTTCACCTTTTTTTTTTTTTTTTTTTTGCATTTTTTGCTTAGGGAAAATGTGTGGTCTAGATTGCTTCTCAAGTTTCTCAAATAGGGTGGACTTCTCTTAGGATCCCTACCCTATATATATATATTCTCACCCTATATATACATCCAACCTTTACCCATTTTATACACGATTCATATCTAAAAATTACACATTATAGCACCCAATTTTCAACCAAAAACTCGATGGCGGGCTCAAGCAAAAAAAAATAATAATAATTAACGTCCGCTACAAAGAAAAAAAAACTAGGCCATGGATCGTGCTTATCTAGGCGAACTGGATAGGTTTCGTTTACAATACAAACTAATACCCACCCGACCATTTCCCACACAATCGTTTCCCACCCAGCCGTATCCACAACACTTCTCCCACCCCAACATACCTTCCTAAGTCACAAGCGAATATTTTACTTTATCACCCGACCAAAACCCCATACGCGATAAAATGGTGGACTGTTTCGCGTGTCGCGAGCCTACCTCCCACTACCAAAACAATCTATTTCGTAACCCGGTCCGTGATCCCGATTCGGATAAAGACTAAGAAGAAGAATATCAGGAAGATGAAAAATAAGAATAGGAAGAATTACAAGTAAAAGCTACTCATGAAGGACGGGACAAAGAGTCGGGAATCATCAACAAAAGGTTACCTTAGACGGAAGAGGAAGAGTGTAACATCCCGAAAATACGAATTCTTATATTACAATAACATTGCGAATAAATAAGAATTTTAAACTAACTAGGAATAATGTTAACCTAGTTAGAAAATGAGTTGTGAGTAGTTTAGAAGTGAAAATAAATAAAGGGTGAAAATTGAGGGACCAAAAGTGTTAAAGTGAAAACTAATATTAATAAAACAAGAAAATTAAAAATCAAAACACACTTGTTTGTGTGTTACTGATATCGACCAGAAGGAGGGGGCGAACCCCAGGCTCCCCAAGAACCCTAGCTCAGTTAAATCTCACAAATTGAAGGCCAAGATCGGTCCCAAATCGAAAATCGAGCATAGATTAGTGAACCTCATCACAAGGGGGTTACAAGGTATGTAAAATTTGGTATTAATTCTCTGTTTGAAATTCTCATGAAATTGGGAAATCTCAAAATTTATGTTGCATGTTTGCTATTTGGGTAGTATAGGGTTGATATAGTGTCTAGGAGTAAAACCTAGACAATAACATGCGAAATCATGGCTAATTCCTGAAAATCTCATGAACACATTGAAGGTGATTCATGGGTTTTGTGGGAAACTAGTAAACACTAGGGTTTAGAATGATTATTCTAGTGTAATACGGGTCATAGAAAGTGAATTCTGAAATGATGATGTTAAAATATGTGTATATAGTCTAATTGAAGTTAATTAGGGTGATAAACTCAAGTCATGAACTTGGTTTAGATCATGTAGAAATCTGACCCGCTAGGTGTTTGATAAAACGCCTAAATGAGGGTTAAAATGTTAAAAGTTGAGTAAAAACGCAGATTTGATCATTGTAGAGAATTATGCGTTAGAGCTTGTGAAAGAGTTCTAAACTTATTGTGAATTGAACTCTTTAGGCAAAGAATCCGGAACGTCAAGCGAACAAGCCGGAGGTGATACACGCTTGAAAGGTGTGCTTTAAAGGTACGTAACTTCGGTTTCGTTACATTGTGTATAAACAATAGTCTTAGAAAAGTTAATGAGAATGTAGTGTCAATTGCAAGTTGGTATGTCATAGAAGTGACGAAGTTCACACGACAAACAAACGGGTCAAAATAGTTAATTAGAATTGTTGGTTGAAAATGTTGTTTAGTTATGCAAGTATGTAACTTTACCCGTTACATTCAATGAATTGTTGTTAAATTATGCGTAGTTGCGTTGTTGATTAAAAGTTGTGTTGAATTTAGTAATCATGATTGTTATGGGAATTTAATAGAGTTAGTCTAAATAAGGAACCAATTAGTAGTCATCATATTGGAGGATTTTCCACAAGATGAGCCAACGGGTCGAATAATAGTGTAAATTGTATTGATAGTGACTTAACTAGTAGCATTGGCGATGTAAATCACAAAAGCATTAAACCATGGAATTTGGTAAGGTAATGCAAGTGATGTTAAGCCCCGGATGATGGGCACAAGATGCCATTGGCTTGATAGTTAAATGGTAACTAAGCAAGTAAAGTTAGAATGGGTCAATTAACACATAAGTGACTTTTATTGATTCGGCCCAAAAATCAAACTTTTGGGTATCGAAATTATTGTAGATACGTTGGTATTGAATTTACAGACGCATAGGAAAAAGAATCACCTAAAATGGACTTACGAGTCAAAAGATATGCTAAGTTGAAGTTAAAATTTGGGTTTTTCGGAGCTGGTAGAAAAATGCAGCTCAACAACCTGATCTGCTAGAAAAACCATTCCCTCGCGCCACGCGAAGGAAATCCAAGATCCGCCGCGCCACGCGAGGCTCTTTAGCGGCCCGCGTAAACTATCCTAAGGTCTCTCGCGGGGCGCGAGAGACCCTATTCCGAAATTTTTATTTGTTTTTCATGAATTAGTTATCCGAATATGTTTAAAAGTGTTTAAACATTGTCAAAATTAACATTTGTTGTGGTTTTGACATTAGGTGACTATGGTGAACTTACGGACGGTGATCAAGTAAATGTTGAAGAACCGAACACGACTTTTGAAGCTTCCGCAATACTTTAACCCTTAGTAGTCTATGTTTTAGGGATGTAAACAAATTGTTAAACAACTTTTGGATGTTTTAACTTAGTCGTTAATAGACTAAGGCTTTGCTACTTTCAAACTTTACTTATGGAAACCATGTCATATCTAGACATCTTTTATCTAAAATGGTATGAATTACTATTAAATTCAAGTAAAATTAGACGGGTGTTACAAGTTGGTAATCAGAGCTTAAGGTTGTCAACAAAGTGTTCGGTTCAAGCTTGATCAATCGTCCGGTAAGAATTAATTGCTTTAGTAGACTTACTAGAATACCAGAAAAAGGAAATTTGAATTGGTATGCACGGGAAGTGCGTGTTTACACACTCAAACCCGGAAAAGTGCACTAAGCATAAATGGTTTAAGCAAGTGGTGAACTTGGCTAGATCAAAATGAACGACGCATATGTCATAAATGAAATGTTTAACAATTAGTGTAAACATTTCAATTTCAAGATGACGGAAAGATGGGAGGAGTGTATGAATACGCTCGAACCCGGGAAAATACACTAAGGTGCTGTTTGTTTTTCTGTGGGAAAAGGTCTGCAGTCTGCGGAACACATCTGCAGGCATCTACAGGAGAAGAGGTGGACCAAATGTCTGCAGTCTGCAAGGAAAAGAGGGTTTGTTTTTTTTTTTTTTTATAAAAACATCTTCTCTTCTCAGACACACACAAACACACTTTCACACACACACCTCCCTCGATCTCTCTCCTCTCTGCCTTCATCACCACCACCAAGCACCACCGTCACCACAAACCTCCCCCGTCGCAACCACCCACCCCCGTCACACTCTCCTCCCTCGATGCCTTCATCACCACCGTCACCACCGTCTCTCTCTGCCTTCATCACCACCGTCACCACCGTTCTCCGATGATGATGATGATGGTCTCATGCTGCTCCCTCTCTCTCTCTCTCTCTCTCTCTCTCTCTCTCTCTCTCGATTTGGGGGTTTGTTCGATTTAGGGTTTTGGTTCGATTTGGGGTCGGAGCAGGGGTTCGATTTGGGGGTTTTAATGATGATGATTTGGGGGTTTTGATGATGATGATTTGGGGTTCGATTTGGGGTCAGAGCAGGGTTTCGATTTGGGTTCGATTTGGGGGTTTTGATGATGATGATAACAGATGATGATGATGATGACGATGATGGTGTCGGAGCAGGGGTGTCGGAGGTGGAGGTGGTGGCGGAGCAGTGGTGTCGGAGGTGGAGGTGGTGCCAAGAAGAGGTAAACGTCTGCGAGGAGAAGACTTGGGTCCATGTCTGCTCCAAGAAGAGGTCTCGCAGACCTTTTTTAATGAAAGGTATGCGAGAAAACAAACAAGCTACAGACATCAAACGTCTGTGCGCGTCTGCGTCGCGCAGACATAAGTGGCCAGAAGTACTTCTGGCCAAAAAACAAACAGCACCTAAGTAAGAAAGGTAAGGCAAGATATATACTTGACCAAACCGAAAAAGAATAACACATTATTTATGATTGAGTGAGAGTGGTATAAATTTCCGTATAATAAGATGGAAATGAATTAAATAATTATTGATAAATTGTGATGGATGTTTCAGTTAAAGAAATGTCTGGAGTAACCGGAGATGATTCGACATCTCAATTGACTGAACATATGAAAGCTAAGATTTCCGAGGAGGTCGGAAAAGCTCTAGAAAATAGTCTATCACAGTATATTGATAGATTACAAACCACAATCGTGCCGGTGGTGAATGATATGATGGCTGGATTGAAAGACAGCATACTACAAGAAATAGAAGAAAGGAGGGTGTTGGATATGAATCCAAGATCAGTAAAGAAGTCCAAGTCTAATAAAGCTCCCAAGAAGGAAGTTACAAAAAGTGTGTTACATCAGTGTAGATTTTGTGGAAAAATTCACAAGGGCACATGTGGTAAGCCAAGACATTAAAAGTCTAAATGTCCAGAGAGGCTTGGAACCAAGGACACAACCGACACAAAGTCTGATGCCCAGAAATCAAGGACAAAGTTGTTTTATATAACAGCCACGGAGGCTAAAGCTGAACCTGATGTCGTTTTAAGTATACTCTTGTAAATTAAATTTCAGCATGAATTTTTAATTGTTACGAGTGCAAATAAATCGTTTGTTTTATATCGATTTATTTGACATTCTACATTAGTGTTAACGAAACTACCAAGGCTTTGAAAAATAGAAAGAGGTAATAATAAAAGTTCTATTGTTTATAAGAGGTGCTGAAACTGTAAGTTGAGCATCGAGGTAAAAATAATCATGATAAATATTGCCTTGGGAAGGGGTGCGCGCACACTCGAACCCGAGAACGTAATGAAAGATAGGCGTCATAATACGGAGGAGTGTAATGACACCCGAACCCTGGGAGTTTACAATAGTAAAAGATGACAAGGACATGGTTATAGACTAAGCCAAACTAAATGAAACATATAGAAACATCGTTTATGTCAACAAACGATGTGGATAAATTCCATACAACGATATGAAACAATAACATGAAATGAAATGATTTTGTTATTGTAACAATGGGTTAAAGTCAGGAATCAAGAAATTAAGATTTGGATAGGAATATCCTCGAAAAAGAAACTAAATGGACAATATGTATTATTTGTTGCTGTAATTAATGAAATACCAATAAATTTGGATTTAAAAGCTCGGGTATGGGTAGATACCCAAGTAACATGTTATTAATAAATTCCTCCTGAGGAAAAACGATAATCACCTTGATGAGGGTGAATATGTAAAAAAATTAGTAAGACAAATATTATGAAAGAGTTAGAATAAGAATCAAGTAAACGAAAATATGAATCGACAATTTAAATGTCAAGGCATAAGGATAAAGTTGACTGTCATAGGAGATGGAACTCACACGAACAAGTCAAACCAGACGAGAGACAGAATAAAAGATTTGGTTGAGTAAAAGCGGTGGGTTTTGCTGATACGACCAAATAAATCGAGAAACAAAGTCTTGAGGAATGACGGAAGGTTTGCTATGAAAATAATAATAATAATAATAATAATAATAATAATAATAATATCGATAAAATACTCAATTAATAGGTATGTTTTCAGATAAATGCGTAACCAACAGTCGAGAACGCGAATTAAAAGTCAAGAGACTCGGATTAAGAGTTATGAATGAGAAAACGATAAAATTTTGCAAAAACAAAAATTTCGATAGTCATGTTCAACTACTTTAATGTTGGGCGGGTTGAATAAAGTATAGTAGTTGATATCCCAAGTAAGCGCAACCTGGATAATGAAAGCGTGAAATATTATTGAATCTATGGGATAGGTCATAAAAGAGTATGAAAGGGAAAATGCAAACCAATGAAACCGGAGTGTTAAAAACATCAAGATCAAGAACCCGGGTAACGGGTTGAAAGGAAATAGGGGCATAAACCAAATAACGGTGTAAGTAAAATAAACCGACGCGAAGGACACATAAGAAGTCATAGAGTCGGAAAGATAATCCGAAAGAAAATGAGTGTAGCCTTAGACTACGGTCAAGGTCAAATGAATAGAAGATGATCCATGGGATCACCATAACCTCTAGATTATAAACAATGTAAAGGTCTACGGGAACAAAATGACCATTGGGTCGCAAATACAAAGGAACATACTAAGGGGTCTCACCCTAAAAAGGTGAAGACCTAATGGAATAGTCTATAAGGCTAAGTAAAGGAACCTACGGGTCGATAATATAAAGCGTGGAGAACCAATTATGATTTCTCGCGTAAAATGATAATCCCGAAGAATAACCCTTGTCGTCAATTCCTTGATATGATTAATCGACATGGTTAGAGAGAGAAACATCAAACTAAAATTCAGTTTTAGTAAAGAAACGATGTTCTAACACCTATGAATACCGAGAGAGAAATTAGAAAATGGTTAGTACTAAAGAATATAGGTCTAACGCCGAAAGCTGTAAGATGATGCATTCGGAGGAAAGATTCTTAAGAATGAAAAGTTGATGTAAAACTAAACATGGCGTGATGTGATCACGGACACAAAAGTAATAGAGAATATAATCACGTTATAGTGTGAACTACTAGATATGAAATTATAAGCACGCAAAGGGCCGATGACGGCAATATTGCATACCCAAATGACGAGGTATGAGGTAAGATGGTGACCAATTAGTTTAGGCAATAAAACAAGTTGTAGCCTAAATAACTCTGTGACCTATGTAGAGCGCTTGTTAATATAAAACTAGCGCCAAGTAAGTATGTTGACGGACTCAGTGACTGAATGGTCAAATGACGACCCGATCAAAAGGGGGGACAAAGGATGGGAAATAGGTGATATAGTTATGCTAAAAATTTTCCCAAGGAGGGGTGTTATCCGATTCAGGAAAAAGGGAGAAACTAAGCCCGAGGTTTATCGGACCATTTAAAATCATCAAACGGGGTTGGCAAGGTGACTTATCGTCTCGAGCTACCGGAAGAGTTGAGTGGAATACACGGCACGTTTCACGTGTCGCAATAGCGGAAATGTCTAACGGAGGAAACAACTTATATCCATTACGATGATTTCGAGGTGGATAATAGCCTGAATTATGCGGTGAGACCATTGGAGATTTTGGATCGAAAGGTCAAGCAATTGCGAAAACAAACAAATTGATCAAGTCAAGATCAAGTGGGAGCATAGGAAAGGCTCGGACACTACGTGGGAGTCCGAAGAGGAGATGCGACGTCTCTACCATACATTATTTGGTATGTACTTTGGTTTCGGGGACGAAACCCTTTTAAGGGGGGTGGACTTGTAACATCCCGAAAATACGAATTCTTATATTACAATAACATTGCGAATAAATAAGAATTTTAAACTAACTAGGAATAATGTTAACCTAGTTAAAAATGAGTTGTGAGTAGTTTAGAAGTGAAAATAAATAAAGGGTGAAAATTGAGGGACCAAAAGTGTTAAAGTGAAAACTAATATTAATAAAACAAGAAAATTAAAAATCAAAACACACTTGTTTGTGTGTTACTGATATCGAACAGAAGGAGGGGCGAACCCCAGGCTCCCCAAGAACCCTAGCTCAGTTAAATCTCACAAATTGAAGGCCAAGATCGGTCCCAAATCGAAAATCGAGCATAGATTAGTGAACCTCATCACAAGGGGGTTACAAGGTATGTAAAATTTGGTATTAATTCTCTGTTTGAAATTCTCATGAAATTGGGAAATCTGAAAATTTATGTTGCATGTTTGCTATTTGGGTAGTATAGGGTTGATATAGTGTCTAGGAGTAAAACCTAGACAATAACATGCGAAATCATGGATAATTCCTGAAAATCTCATGAACACATTGAAGGTGATTCATGGGTTTTGTGGGAAACTAGTAAACACTAGGGTTTAGAATGATTATTCTAGTGTAATACGGGTCATAGAAAGTGAATTCTGAAATGATGATGTTAAAATATGTGTATATAGTCTAATTGAAGTTAATTAGGGTGATAAACTCAAGTCATGAACTTGGTTTAGATCATGTAGAAATCTGACCCGCTAGGTGTTTGATAAAACGCCTAAATGAGGGTTAAAATGTTAAAAGTTGAGTAAAAACGCAGATTTGATCATTGTAGAGAATTATGCGTTAGAGCTTGTGAAAGAGTTCTAAACTTATTGTGAATTGAACTCTTTAGGCAAAGAATCCGGAACGTCAAGCGAACAAGCCGGAGGTGATACACGCTTGAAAGGTGTGCTTTAAAGGTACGTAACTTCGGTTTCGTTACATTGTGTATAAACAATAGTCTTAGAAAAGTTAATGAGAATGTAGTGTCAATTGCAAGTTGGTATGTCATAGAAGTGACGAAGTTCACACGACAAACAAACGGGTCAAAATAGTTAATTAGAATTGTTGGTTGAAAATGTTCTTTAGTTATGCAAGTATGTAACTTGACCCGTTACATTCAATGAATTGTTGTTAAATTATGCGTAGTTGCGTTGTTGATTAAAAGTTGTGTTGAATTTAGTAATCATGATTGTTATGGGAATTTAATAGAGTTAGTCTAAATAAGGAACCAATTGGTAGTCATCATATTGGAGGATTTTCCACAAGATGAGCCAACGGGTCGAATAATAGTGTAAATTGTATTGATAGTGACTTAACTAGTAGCATTGGCGATGTAAATCACGAAAGCATTAAACCATGGAATTTGGTAAGGTAATGCAAGTGATGTTAAGCCCCGGATGATGGGCACAAGACGCCATTGGCTTGATAGTTAAATGGTAACTAAGCAAGTAAAGTTAGAATGGGTCAATTAACACATAAGTGACTTTTATTGATTCAGCCCGAAAATCAAACTTTTGGGTATCGAAATTATTGTAGATACGTTGGTATTGAATTTACAGACGCATAGGAAAAAGAATCACATAAAATGGACTTACGAGTCAAAAGATATGCTAAGTTGAAGTTAAAATTTGGGTTTTTCGGAGCTGGTAGAAAAATGCAGCTCAACAACCTGATCTGCTAGAAAAACCATTCCCTCGCGCCACGCGAAGGAAATCCAAGATCCGCCGCGCCACGCGAGGCTCTTTAGCGGCCCGCGTAAACTATCCTAAGGTCTCTCGCGGGGCGCGAGAGACCCTGTTCCGAAATTTTTATTTGTTTTTCATGAATTAGTTATCCGAATATGTTTAAAAGTGTTTAAACATTGTCAAAATTAACATTTGTTGTGGTTTTGACATTAGGTGACTATGGTGAACTTACGGACGGTGATCAAGTAAATGTTGAAGAACCGAACACGACTTTTGAAGCTTCCGCAATACTTTAACCCTTAGTAGTCTATGTTTTAGGGATGTAAACAAATTGTTAAACAACTTTTGGATATTTTAACTTAGTCGTTAATAGACTAAGGCTTTGCTACTTTCAAACTTTACTTATGGAATCCATGTCATATCTAGACATCTTTTACCTAAAATGGTATGAATTACTATTAAATTCAAGTAAAATTAGACGGGTGTTACAAAGAGGTTGCCTTGGTGAAGACTTACATATTTCCGGTGACAAAAGGGTCGGAATCAACAACAAACTGACGTATTTTGGAGATGAGTTATTGTAACGCCTCACCTTTTTTGAAACTTACTTTAATTAGAAAGATTATTCGTGTACCTATTTTTGGAAACTTACACCCTTGTCGTAATCGTATTTCGTTTCCGTTTTTGTAATTCGTGTTTTTGATCGTGATAAAACTTGACCATCTTATTAAAATTATACTTCTTTTATTTTAATCGTACTTGTTTCACATACAAAGTATATACATTCTCGATACATACAAGCCTCTCTCGTAAAACACATACTTTTACCTTCACAAGCTAACGTAATTTAAATACGTGTTTTATATTTTTCGTACAGGCGAACACTTAATTTCATCTTCACAATACATAGTCATTCTTTTTATAGGTGTTATATATCAAACTATATATTAAGTATACTAAAAATACCTTCCATTACACCATACATTAAACTAGGATGGCCAAAATCATAAAAGACTTTAAGATACCTTATAATCGTGATTCATATTAATCATTTCATATTAATTGTGATCATAAAAGACTTTAAGGGACTAGGATGTTTCATATTAAATCATGATTACAGCCCACATGGCTAGACCATTAGTTGATCCACCTTTCTACACTAATTATATGTTCCTATTTAAAATTCCTTATAATGAGCATTAAAATGAAACATTAGGGACTACATGACAATAAAAAAAAAAAGGTAAAGATGGCAACAATTACTATCGCAACATGTGATTGTATAGTTGTTTTTGCTTTTAATTTATACCTACCATGAAACATCTTGATTACTTAAATTACACGACAATTATAGGTTTTATATGTCTAGAATAAAAAGGAAAAAAGGGGTAATATGGCTGTTAAAGACAGCCTTGTGACCGAACTGCCTTGGGCAGCTTTGGTTGTGTTTTTTTTTTTTATAATAATCTCCCAACTAATTTCATTAATGACCAAACCAATTAAACCCTAATCCTTCCCCCTATAAATACACCTTGTATTTAGTCTCTTTTCCATTTTTACAACCCTTAAACACTCTGAAAAACCTCTCTAAACTCAGCTCCAATTCAGCTTACACATCAGAAAGTTTCAGCCATAAAGAGTGAGTTTTAACTCACTTCTACTTCAATTTTCTTCTTGTTTCTTTATTCTTAACACTTGGATAACCTCTAGGAAGGTTTTCACAAGTTTGCTTGGGAAAACTAAGGTAAAACCTCACCATTTTTGAGGTCCAAAGTGCACTTTAAATTATGCTCATTTTTATCTTTCTAAATCTTCATGTTTTGATAGAAAACTTGATGGAATCTTGTTCCCACCAAGCTTACAACTTAGTCTATGGTTGTGTGTTTGTGTTTAGGGAATTGCCATCAAAGTTTTGGGTTCAAACACCCATTTAATTTCTGTTTAAACTTGATATTCGAATGATGAAAACAAGCATAAGTCATCATCTTCTATATGATGAACTTGTGACTTGTGAAGTGTGAACAAATGGAGGCTTTGGACTTCCAAACTAAGTTACACTCCTTCATTTGAACACTTTTATGATTTGATTAGATTAGATTTACTTTAAAACACCCATTTAATTTATGTTTAAACTTGATAATCGAATGATGAAAACAAGCACAAGTCATCATCCACCTTTCTACACTAATTATATGTTCCTATTTAAAATACCTTATAATGAGCATTAAAATGAAACATTAGGGACTACATGACAATAAAAAAAAAGTAAAGATGACAACAATTACTGCCGCAACATGTGATTGTATAGTTGTTTTTGCTTTTAATTTATACCTACCATAAAACATCTTAATTATTTAAATTACACAACAATTATAGGTTCTATGTCTCTAGAAAAAGAAAAAAGAAAAAAAAAGAGGGGCAAGTTGTTAAAGACAGCCTTGTGACCGGACTGCCTTGGGCAGCTTTGGTTGTGTTTTTTTTTTATAATAATCTCCCAACTAATTTCATTAATGGCCAAACCAATTAAACCCTAATCAATTCCCCTATAAATACATCTTGTATTCAGCCTCTTTTCCATTTTTACAATAATGGGTAACTTTGTAGAATAGTAGCCAAGTTTCTAATTTGTTTCATTAAAGTCACTCGATCTTTTTTTGTCTCTTTAAAGTCACTTAACTTTCAGTTGTTGTTCTAATATTGCGTAATTAGTAGGTTTGTAGGTTACCTTGATGATGTGTCAGGTCATTTATTTATTTATTTTGTTTCTACTAGAAGATGACCCGCCGCGGTGCGGCGGGGCATTCATTTCCATTAAGTTGTTGATAGTAAACTAAGAGGTTCGTTTCAAAAAGTTTGAAGTTGTGGGTGTATCTCTAACATTAATACAATATGCGTCTTGTGCACGATGTTTAGGCCTTATAGCGAGTGCACCTTGTCAGTTGGCTCTTATCTGCTTCACCTGTTTTAGGAAAGTTGTTAGTACTTGTTTGTAATGTAGTAATACGTTCTTTGCGGAACTAAAGATGGCTGGTGGGCAACATGTGAGTGTACCAACGGTGACGGTGGGTCTCTAGCCTACAAACCAACAAACCGCCGGTGACGACAAATTTTTGCTCTCTCTTGACTCTCACTTCTCTCCATTGTGCCTCTTAGCTCTCACTTCTGTATAAAATGCAAGACCAAGAACATAACATCATTGGCAGATTTAGGTGAGAACAACTGGGAAACAGGAACTGTTACTAAGAACCTTCATCAATTGTATATATACAAGTTAAATCAATCAGCTTATTCAGTCTAAATCAACACATTAACCTCTTATCGAAATACATAGCTAATAGGTGGTCTCAAGCAGTCAACTATGTTAAAAGTAAATAAGATCTGAATTCTTAATCATACAATTTTACAATTAAGTAAGCAAGCATTCTGCACATCCAACGCTAAATCAAACAATTTATTCACCCTAATTCAATACATTAACCTCTAACTAAACCACATAACTTAATCAAACACTGCACAATTAAGAATCTAGCAATTACCTTACATCTAAACTCTCAAACAACTGACCTAATTAACAATTAGGTGAAACTACAAAAGAACATATTGCATTGACTTGTTGACTTACCGCAGGCGACGGCGATTTATTCAGTCTAGCAAACGAAACACCAGACAACGCACTACCGCTACCATTATCGTTACTCTTACTCCCAAACGGCGTCGGTTTAGCAAACCAGAACCCTAGGTGATCATCATCCTCATTCTCATCATCATCACCGGTAGTCTGAGAAGCCATAACTTACGCTAACCGCTGCGCCGCAGCCTTCGAAGCGACGTTCTGTGTCCGCTTAATCGTTGAGTAACCTGACGTTGACTTAACCTTGACTGCGGATGCGCCGGTGACATCGCCAGAGATGATGAAACGGTGCTGCTGGAACCGCCGCTCCACTGTCGTGTGTATGACGGACTCTCTGTTTGCTTACGATCCATTTAGGTAAAACTAAAGTAGAAACTGGATGAATGTTGTAACGTCTCGTATTTTCATATTTGTATTTTACTTTTCGAGGCGTTAATCATAATGGTAATACATTTTTTTATCACATTGTTAATGGATAAACACAAGATTTTTATAAGAAACTGAAAAACTATACAAAGATATTTTTCTAATAATTTTTAGCGTAAAACTATACAGAAGATTTTTTAATAATTTTTAAGAATTTTTCTAGCTTAGGTCTCTTTTGTAAAAAGTATATGTTTTAATCCATAGTATTCAAAAAAAGATTAATAGTGACCGTGAATAGTGCTATACGGATTATACCCATTTTTCTTCTCCAATCATCTTTTCCACCTCTTTCAATCACCTTTTCCACCTCCATTCTCCATTATTAATTTCTTTTTCATTTATTTTTTTTATTTATCTTTTCTATTTATTTATTTTAATTATCTCCACCAATCACCATTCACCTCATTCACCTATAAATACCAACCTTCTCTTACCATTTTCTTCACACCAAATCTTTTCAATCTTCTCTCAATCTCTCTAATTCTAAGAATTCTAAAAGAACTCTAAGTGTTCTAACCATTCTCCTCTCTCTCTAATTCTCATAAAATCTTCCAAGCAAGAAAGAGAACTCGAAGAGTTCTAAATAAAACAGTACACCCAACAAAGTTCGTAGTATGCTCTGTGGTTGCAGCTTAGTCTGATCTTCCACATCAGAAACGGGGATTCGGTTGACTGTTTTGTATACGGTAGAATTGTACCGTTTATAGGCTTGAAGTTTCCAACCTTCAACTCGTCACGGGATTACCAAAGGAACAACTTTGAGAAACCGTGAGTATACTCGCAACCCCCTTTTTATGTTTACCACTTTTTGGGGTGTAACATGTTTACCTTATTTAAATACACTTAAACTTATTCTTTATGCAATGCACAAAACAATCCTTATACATGAATACTATGTTATGATACTTGATGCTTACATGGACCATACTTATGAGATATGTTTTAGTCATTAGCTTTCACGAGCCTCCATTTGACATGTATAGCGCTATAGGAGTAACGCACCGCCCCCTTTAAACTTGGGTCATGTTGAATTACTTAAAATTTCTTGCGTAAACAGAGGATTGGCTAGAAATATTGCATGCCATGTTAGATCTTGTATAAACAAAGTTGCCATGTGGATTCGTTTTTAAACTTTTATACTTATACTTATGCTTAAACTTGTATACTCGCATTTGCTTTTGCATTGAATTATTTTAAACATGTTACAGGTTATGGATTAATGATGCTATGAAAATGGATAGCAAAGATGCCTAGATACTCACTTAGACGTTTAGGTTTAAAGTGTTGTATCAATATTGTATTATCATGTTTTGAACAATATTGTTATTTGAGTTTCTTTGTAATATTTGACAATTCATCTATGTTATGAAATCGTTTGAATTAAATATTGTCACCAATAGTGTTATGAAGTCTCTACGCACTTCGTCTCATCCCGATGTTTCCGCCATCGGTTGGGGTGTGACAGATTGGTATCAGAGCCATAACTATAGGGAATTAGGAAAAGTAGTAATGTTTTCACCTAGTCTATAGTTTTATAGCTTGTTCTTATGCTTTGCTTGAAACTACATGCATTCTACTTTATTTGCTTCTTATTTATTCTCTTTCGATCTTTTAAACATATATGTCACTTATGTGTTAATACTTGACATGCTATCCTTATGGGACTAATACTTGTTCTATTATGTGTTGATACCTGTTTAATGTTATATTCTTGCGTGTTATTTTCTTAAAATGCTTTATGAGCCTATACTTGTTATTATTATTTTGAACATACGTCTTTTACTCATTTATACTAAATTCGAATCCACTTGTAATACAAAAACGAGACGACTTCACCAAAATAGGCGTAAAACCCACAATTTGGTGAAAGACTCTCAACCCACCTATTCTTTTTACACGAAATTCGCCACCAAGTCAGGAGTGACATCCATATCTTGATGGGAATTTCCACTTCATATTCTAGCAGATCTCTGTTGACGACTCGAAAATTTATCTTGTTTCGTTCAATAAACCACATTTTGGGGACGAAATTGTCAAGCTATGATTGACATCCACACCTTGATGACTGGTTCCGCTCCTCGATTTTCAATCTCGCCAAAGTTTCAAATTTTCGAATCAAATGGAAATGTGTAGTAACTGGAAGGGTAAGTATCGGTAGTCGGGACGTCCTGTCTAAGCTGGCAATTCGTACAAATCCAAATTAACGGACCCGTTTGCCTACCTGGGGACTATCGATGAGAGTACAAAATACCTATAGGCCAAAGCACGTTTCCCTAATTCGAAAGAACTTTTGATTTATTTCGGTTTAGTCAAAGTTCCATTTTGGAACAATCCAAGTTTTAATCAAACCTACGTTTTATTATTATCAAGTTGTAATTTTGCAAACTACAAGTTTAGGGTCCTTTGTATCATTTTGAGACTTATTTATAAAAGAAATAAAAATGTTTGATTGTGATTTTAAAGTCCAGGGTTCAAATGGTCATTTTCTTAAACTTAAACTGTAGGAACCAAAACTGTTATTTTAAACTTATATAAACTGAAAACCCTAACTGTGTATATATGAATTTAAATTTCAATATCTAACAGCTCTGTACAGAGGATAAACTGGTTAAGGCGTTACGGTTCTAAACGAAAGGTCACGAGTTCGAATCCCACAAGGGCCGGTTCTTTAAAGAAGACCCCCTTTTTTTGCGGTTTTTAAATATTTACACTTTAACCCCGTCAGCGTCAGTTAGTTAAGTTAATGTTAGTCAAAGGACCGTCGTTGTAATTGAATGTTGTATTGGTTTAAAAACAAAAAAAAGGGAGATAGCAGGTATCGAACCTGAGTCTACCCGGATCAAGTCGTGCATAACAACCACTACACCAACATCCTGATATTGTTCCAACATCATATCTCATAAATGTTAAATGAGTGAAAATTTCGATGTCGTTTTCATCTTTGCCGCCAAGAACAGTTGTGCCGACAAACTCTATTTCCTTTCACGCTGATTTTCGGTGATTGATTCAATTAGCGTGTTTCCTTCAAGACTTTTGGTAGCACACATACAGCTCATCATAAATTGTTTCCATACCGCTCGAGCCTTTCAAAAGCTATAAAAAAACCGAACCGTTCTACTTCCTCACATCACCACAACACCCTCTTAAACTCCATTCTTTTCGTATCACTCACACACTCGTCGGAGACCGGAATCTTCGCCGGAGAAGCAAGCTCATCGGAGAAACTCACTACTCGAGCTAATCTACCCAAGAACTACAACTTCTGATATAATCCAACACATACCTAAAATAACCCATACCCGAACTTTTCTTAGTTCAACAAAACCCAATATCCAAATGGCATATTTCCCAGTAGCATATGTTGAATCTTCAAATGCAGCAGAATTTCATCCATTTCTTCGGTTTACTGATTTACCCACCTGTGAGAGGTATCAAAAGCTCAAGAAACTTGAAGTTCTTACTATTAGCAGCATCGATTGGCATCGAATGGGAATGTTTGATCCCAGTGGTTCACTAGCAAGATTACTACCACCTAATACGCCCTGGCGACGTTTCTTCGACATCCTAGAACCATCATACGATGAACTGGTATATGAGTTCTTGTCCACTTTCTATTTCAAATATAATAAAAGTCTTACCAATGAATCCGTTCATTTTCGACTTTGTGGACAACCTTATACTATGTCATTAACAAAATTCGCAGTTCATCTGGGCATATATACAGATGAAGAAGTTAAACAACCCATTTTTACGGAGGCATCAACCTCTTATTCCTCCGCGGAAATGACAGAATATTGGCGATGCCATTCATCAAGAGAATGGTGTGGCAACAATAATTCTATGAACTTCACAGACCCTCGTTATCGATATATGCACCGTGTTTTAGCCAACACTATCACGGGGCGCAAGTATAATCAACAAAGGGTTAGTTCAACCGAACTTTTCCATCTGCATAGTATTTTTGAGCAAGTTCCTTGTAATATTGCCCACGAGCTTGCTGCATATTTTTTTAGTCAACAAACAAATCCTCTGAGAAGTCTCATGGGAGGGGCTTACATTACAAAGATAGCAAAATCTTTAGGTGTCTTAAGTGATCAGATTATCCAAGGATTATCTCCACCAAAGGCACCTGGGATTGTAAATTTTAGCACCATTAGGCTAACCCCTGTTCATAATTATACCCCAACTCAACCATTCCAGTCGGAGGGATCCCCAGTTATCTTAGACAGTACCTCCACACAAAACTTACAACAATCATTGTTGCAGCTTCCTCAACCGCCTTTTTATCGATTTGATATGCAACCACAGCTGCCATACATACAAGAACATATTACAACTAACCTATCCCAACCATTAACACAGAACGTCTTACCAAGCTTCTCACCGTTAATTTTCGAGGAGGATTCAACGATGCAAGAAACTTATGAAAACATGATGATCTAAGAACAGTTAGCATCGGAATCATTTTTGCAACCACCATTACAGCCACAGTTTTTCCAGTCACTATTAAACGAAGTAGAACAACAACTGCCACCAACCGATATAGCAGGCCCAAGTACGGTGCCTCAAATGAATCTACCTCCAGATTCAATGGGAGTCGAAGTGACTCGGTTAAACAATCAGGTTTGAAATTTGTCTCAACAAATAAAATGGCTGACAGAAATAAATAAATGGTTGGAAGACATGCTAAGACAATTAGCTGCTCGGATGCAACAGACTCTACCACCTCCACCACCTTATAGTTCTGAGTCCGAATTAGATTCATTACATAATTTATTTCAAATGTAAACTTGTTCACATCATAATAGACCATCAAAATTTGTTTTTTTTATTAAATTGTTCAATACATACATTCTATTGCATTTTGTGTTTTACCTACAAGTGATACATATATGATCATAAATATGAAGTTTATGAATCATAATCAGTTAGCACGACCAGTTAGACCACACCGAGTAAATGATAATGTGAAATGTATTAAAGAACTAACAAATCCTCCCAGACGATTATCGTTCGTATTTACATGCTCAACCTTTTGAACACCTTTACATGCTTAAATTTGTTATGTTTCAATTAATACTATATACAAAATCATTAGTATTCGTACTCATACTCATACTCATGCTCATAACAATACATTTTATACTTATGCTCGTATTTATATTTATATTCATACGTTTCATGCTTATACTTATATTCATACGTTTCATGCTTATACATATACTCATACTACTCATACATTTTATGTCTATGCTCATACCTACGTGCAAATTCATACTTAAACTTACACTTATGCTCATGATCCATTCATTCGTACCCATACGCGAGCGTAATCCGAGTGATTCGCTTACGTGGGTCCCATACATACTCAAGCATGGACTTGCTTATACTATATTCTTATACGTACACATTCCTATTTTTAAATTATGCATGCCCTGATTCATACACAACTAGTACAAGCTATGCGGATCATGCGACGATCAAAATAATCGCGGGTGCACACGGGATTATAGTGATTGGCTCATGAGAACCATAGAGTGTACTACTGTGTATGATAAAACACAGAACGTAACATGACACCAAATACGAAACGGACGTCACATGGTCAAAACATGGTGGATACGCCGCTTGTACTTCCTATATATAAGTGTTTTCATCATGTTACCAAACTTTCGTAAAATGTGCCATGAGAAACTCGGTGTTTTGCAGACCTATTTAGACCCGATACAAACTTTAACAACTCACAAACGCATTGCTAAATCCGATTATCCACGACGAGACCCCATTCTTAACACATCGCTTATCTATACACACACATGCATGTTCTACTTAAGCTCAATGCCTCGAATCATTTTAGACAAACGAACCCTTTTACAAATCTATCTTTTCGTTCCTCGAAACTTCATACTCTTCAACACGTATCCAAACATCCAAATCTCGATTTTAGACAATCATTCTTTTAGCCAAAATGCTTTTTCTACAAGGTCTTCCTCTTGAATAAATTTCGGGACGAAATTTCCTAAAGTAGGGGAGACTGTAACGCCTCGTATTTTCATATTTGTATTTTACTTTTTGAGGCATTAATCATAATGGTAATACATTTTTATCACATTGTTAATGGATAAACACAAGATTTTTATAAGAAACTGAAAAACTATATAAAGATATTTTTCTAATAATTTTTAGCGTAAAACTATACAAAAGAATTTTTAATAATTTTTAAGAATTTTTATAGCTTAGGTCCCTTTTGTAAAAAGTATATGTTTTAATCCATAGTATTAAAAAAAGGTGAATAGTGACCGTGAATAGTGCCATACGGATTATACCCATTTTTCTTCTCCAATCACCTTTTCCACCTCTTTCAATCACCTTTTCCACCTCCATTCTCCATTATTTATTTATTTTAATTATCTCCACCAATCACCATTCACCTCATTCACCTATAAATACCAACCTTCTCCTACCATTTTCTTCACACCAAATCTTCTCAATCTTCTCTCAATCTCTCTAATTCTAAGAATTCTAAAAGAACACTAAGTGTTCTAACCATTCTCCTCTCTCTCTAATTCTCATAAAATATTCCAAGCAAGAAAGAGAACTCGAAGAGTTCTAAATAAAACAGTACACCCAACAAAGTTCGTAGTATGCTCTGTGGTTGCAGCTTAGTCTGATCTTCAACATCAGAAACGGGGATTCGGTTGACTGTTTTGTATATGGTAGAATTGTACCGCTTATAGGCTTGAAGTTTCCAACCTTCAACTCGTCACGGGATTACCAAAGGAACAACTTTGAGAAACCGTGAGTATACTCGCAACCCCCTTTTTATGTTTACCACTTTTTGGGGTGTAACATGTTTACCTTATTTAAATACACTTAAACTTATTCTTTATGCAATGCACAAAACAATCCTTATACATGAATACTATGTTATGATACTTGATGCTTACATGGACCATACTTATGTGATATGTTTTAGTCATTAGCTTTCACGAGCCTCCATTTGACATGTATAGCGCTATAGGAGTAACGCACTGCCCCCTTTAAACTTGGGTCATGTTGAATTACTTAAACTTTCTTGCGTAAACAGAGGATTGGCTAGAAATATTGCATGCCATGTTAGATCTTGTATAAACAAAGTTGCCATGTGGATTCGTTTTTAAACTTTTATACTTATACTTATGCTTAAACTTGTATACTCGCCTTTGCTTTTGCATTGAATTGTATTTTAAACATGTTACAGGTTAAGGATTAATGATGCTATGAAAATGGATAGCAAAGATGCCTAGATACTCACTTAGACGTTTAGGTTTAAATTGTTGTATCAATATTGTATTATCATGTTTTGAACAATGTTGTTATTTGAGTTTCTTTGTAATATTGACAATTCATCTATGTTATGAAATCGATTGAATTAAATATTGTCACCAATAGTGTTATGAAGTCTCTTGCAATCTACGCACTTCATCTCATCCCGATGTTTCCGCCATCGGTTGGGGTGTGACAAATGTCGTCTGGATTTGATGAATTGCTGGATTTTGGGATCGAATTGAGGACCGGTGGAAGTGGAATTGGGTTTTTTGACGGAGATCCGACATGTAATAAAGACACAAAGATAAAGAGAATGACCGGCAAATGGAGGTTTGGGAAACGTGGAAACCGGCACTGTTCTTAAGGCTTTCATCAATTGTATATATATATATATATAAATCTGCCATTAATAAGTAAAAGTTTGGAAATCAAAAAAAGATTATGTTATTAAAACAACAGGGCAACTTTTATCACTATTAACGAAAAAAGATTATCTTATATTCAAAAACCAGTGGGCAATTTCTATCACCATTAACGTGTCTGCAAACAAAAATAAGCATACAAAGTGGATCAAATCAAACAACTTTATAATACCAAAATGAATTCCATTCAAAGTCTTTGGATAGGATCTTCATCTTTTTGCCACAAAAAAATGATGTTTTTGCATTCTGTAATTTGTATAGATCAGTAAAAATTATGATGACACAAATTCTGGTAGGTGAGGTCGATGGGGAGGGAGCCCGGCAACTGTTCTTGACGAGCAAAGAAGTTGTGAGATTACATGCATCGAGAGACGATGTAGATGTTAAAAAACAGGGAAAGAGAGCACATGGTCGAAAGTGAGTAGATTTTGCCGGATTTTCTGGTGCTCCGATCATCGAAAAGGGGTAAATGAACAAAAAAGTCAACTGAGGGGATGGTCGGCGACGTGATGAACTAGGCAGGGGATAGCAATTTAGGAATTAGGGTTATGAGTTTAATTATAATTATGATTATTATTTTTATTTTTTAACTAAAATGGTATATTAGTCTTTAGACAATACACATAGGCAATTAAAAGAAAAGAAAATAATGATTACCTGGTGACCTGGTAATTACACATAATTAGAACACAAAATTAAAGTTTAGTTATTTTAGAGAGACAAAAAAAGTTTGAATGACTTAATTAGAATAGTAGACAAACTTAGTTATATTTTTGTGATATTTTCCCTTTTTACAACCCTTAAACACTCTCAAAAACCTCTCTAAACTCAGCTCCAATTCAGATTACACATAGAAAGTTTCAGCCATAAAAAGTGAGTTTTAACTCACTTCTACTTCAATTGTCTTCTTGTTTCTTTATTCTTAACACTTGGATAACCTCTAGGAAGGTTTTCACAAGTTTGCTTGGGAACACTAAGGTGAAACCTCACCATTTTTAAGGTCCAAAGTGCACTTCAAATTCTGATCATTTTTATCTTTCTAAATCTTCATGTTTTGATAGAAAACTTGATGGAATCTTGTTCCCACCAAGCTCACAACTTAGTCTATGGTTGTGGGTTTGTGTTTAGGGGATTGCCATCAAAGTTTTGGGTTCAAACACTCATTTAATTTCTGTTTAAACTTGATAATCGAATGATGAAAACAAGCACAGTTCATCATCTTCTATATGATAAACTTGTGACTTGTGAAGTGTGAACAAATGAAGGCTTTGGCCTTCCAAACTAAGTTCCACTCCTTCATTTGAACACTTTTATGAATTGATTACATTAGATTTAATTTATCTTTATTCATGACCCTCCCACCATTTTCAAGATGGTGTGTGTAGTGGTGAATCTTATAATGAGGTTTTCTAACCTCCATGCTTGACATACATGATGCTATATAACAATACTTGATTGGACATAGTCTATGATATATTATTACCTTATGAATATACCTATTATTATATAGAAACATGGCTGAGTTTGTGGTGTTAATCAAGCTATGATTAATCACCATAAACCTAAGCTAACATATCAAAGATTCTAGAGTACTTGTTATAATTCCATTGGGCAAATTGGGACCCATGAAACCACTTGGTGTCATAAACAAACTTTTAGAACTTAGTTATTACTTTCATACATACATACTTTATGTATTTTAAATTCTGAATTCCGACTCTAATCATACCTTGAACTCCAACCCGAATACATTCAACCTTCTAATCTCATTCACTCGTCACCACTTGGATAATCGGAAGTATTAGCAATTTTGTGAGTATACTTGAACCCCCTTTTTCGTTTTACTACTTTTTGGGGTGTAACATGTTATCTATTAGCTTACACTTAAACTTATTTCGTAATGCACAAACATTCCTTATACATGCTTGCATACTTGATTACTTGATACTTTAAACTTGGGGTTATACGTTTTGTGTTAGACTTATCATTAACTTCGTACGAACCTATCCTTGACATATATAGCGCTATAGGATTAACGCATCGCCTGTAGACTTTGGGTTATGTCATGAGCTTATTGCGTTTCATCATTGGCTTGATTAGTTAAACACATGCCGATTTTATTGTTTATCTTGTATCAAAAGTTTGCCATGTGGAATTGTTTAAACTCATTTTATGCTATGTATGTATGAAAATTGTATACTCGCCTTTGCTTTTGCATTGAACTTTATTTTAAACATGTTACAGGTTGAGGATGACGATGCTTTAAAATTGAAGTAGTGATGACGCATAGATACACACTTAGACGTCTTAAGTTTTAATTTGTTGTATCAATTTTGTAATTGTTTGTTTTATTATTTTTCTATATTAAACATGTTGTATTTCAAGTTCCATGTATGGTAACACTTTGTTATGAATGAATTCAATTCATTTTTAAATCTATTGTCACAATTAGCGTTATGTGTGATGAGCAATCTTTCTTCGTCTCACTCCGATGTTTCCGCCATCGGTTGGGGTGTGACAGTTATCGCTCATTTTGGAAAACTACATGATGAAACTACTCAGGGCATGGACCAAATGACGGCAAATAGATGGATATAAATAAAAAAATAGTCGATTCAAAGTATGCTACATGCAAAAGGTATATTATTTGGTTGCATTTTATTTATAAAATGTAAAATTTATAACATTATTTTTTTACCTTATTATTAATTGTATACTTTTTAATATATTTTAGCTTCGCAACCAACCAAGTGGAACGAATGACGCTAATTTAGTCTAAGGAGCCCAAGCGAGTACCAAAGACTCTACTTGAAGAAAACTGGATTTATTCATTTGAAGGCTTGGGAAATTGTGAGGAATCATGATAAATAGGTACCGGTTCCATTGGTTGATCTTAAGGGCCCAACGGGTACTCGTGGAGGGCGTTCTCAAAAATGATTAAAAACGTCAATGGCAGAAAATTACACAACCTAAACGGATGGGTTATTAAGCAACATTCCTGACATTAATTTAAATGACGACCCAACCGATGACACAGCACCAACTAGGCCGCAACAAAGGAAAAGTTTCAAGTCATATAGCAAAGGGAAAGAAGCTTGGATGGATTCCATAAACAAATTCAAGTTAGCAAAAATGTTGGACATGGAGAAGAATAGATAACGACGCAAGTTGTTGGTGGATACAAAGTTAAAAAGAGAAGAACAATACGTGAAACACTTGATTGATATCGAGAAGAATAAAGTTTGAACGTTTTGAGCCAACGCACGAAAACTCCGAAGAACCGTATCGGTTGATTTTCATAGAACGCAAACTGGAAATTTGTCTGCCACTGTGCGAATAGCTAGATAGAGTGTGTGTTGGATACTGTATAGAATAGAGTGAAATCCAGTACGAAACCAAGGTTCTGTGATGTAACATTACCTTCGTACGAAAGGAGTGACTTCGTACGAAGGGACTGCATGTTAGGTTTGTACTGAAGATCCAAGACCAAGCAGCTTCGTACGAAGGCCCAGATGCATCTTCGTACGAAGCCATGAGCTCTATATATAGAGGGCTTGGGTCTTGTGTTGGATAAGCTTTTGGTCCCTGAGGGGAAATGTTGTCCAACTTGTCTCGTGGTGCTGTAACGTTGGATTATCAATAAGAGACCAGATTATAAGTGACTGCTCGGTGTTCTATTCCATCTTCTACTTATTTCTTATCTTTTCTTATCACCGAACGTCGTTTCTAGACCAAAGATGCGTCAAACTCGCCGAATCCTATTTTCAAAATTGGTATCATAGCTATGGTACCGATTCAATCGATCTAACAGTTGATTGAATCACCTACGCTCTTGAATTTTGGATGTGTAGGGAGTTTTGACGTTAAACATCGAATAAACATTAAATTGAAGGTCAATTCACTGATAAAATTCAAAATTGAAGACATCATTCTGTTCGGAATTGATTTTAACACAATCCTGTGAAATTTCATCATGAAATTCAAAGAAATGAAGACTCTGGATCGAAATTTGTGTTCGAAATGTGTTCTTGGTGACATCAGCTCAGCTTCGTTCGAAGGCACGGCTTCGTACGAAGGGACAAAATGATACTGTTATATATGTTGTGTTCGTACGAAGGCTCATGGGGGCTTAATTGTCATATTTCCATAGCTTTGTACGAAGGGACACTTGGGTTTGTCATTGTCAATTCAATCCAGGTCTTTAGCATACAGATGATCACAGATTGTGAAGACTAGTGGGGTAGTCATGATACTGGTGCTTAATGTTTATCACTCAGGCTGTTTGACTATTTATGGGCCAAAACTGTTAAATCCGCATAGATGAAAAACTGACATCTGGTGGCAGAACTGTTATATTTTTCATGGAGTCGAGTTTTTCAGAGATGTTAAAAGACTGAATTGCTCAGTTTGAAGGGGAATTCAGTAATGAGACGTCAGAATTTGCAAAAATGAGGGGGAATCAAAATTTCATTGTCATATATTGATATTCCGGCATTTTTGAAATTCGTGACACTGCAACAGTATTTGGGTGGTTCCGACTTCAGAAGTGTCCGGGAATGTGAATCTGATTGTGGATGATAGCTTCAGAGATTGAGATTGTCCGAGAGGGTGAATCTGATTGTGGACGAATGCTTCGGAGATCAGTATACTTTACCAGATGGTTCGTTATCCAATGAAGATTTGCTGATTGTGGAGAATACCGTTTGAACGGATCAGTCATTCTGATGGTGCTTAAAAGTGATCACGGAAAATGGGATATCAGATCTTCAGGGGGAATTATCGATTTGAAGTTAATCAATGGGGTATTTGAAGTTTCTATCAATTGTCGGTTGAGTTTTTGTACATTCTTAGATCGAGCAAGCGGAATGCGAGATCGCGGTACTTAAACGTCATATCAGAGACTGAACTCGGATGTGGTTAAAGTTGAAACAGAGATTGTTGCATTGTTTAGTTTCAAGTTGGTGATTATTCGTGAAGGTTGCAGCTTAGCAAATCAGAGGATGAGTCGGGAACTGTGCAAACATAGACCTGAAGATTTGTTTTAAGAGGAATTTGTGCATTATTGTCAAAAGCAAACCCGGATCATCAATCAAGGGGGAATTTATTGAAGATTTGAAGATGCCTGATTGAAGTTGCAGAATATGTGAAGTTGCAGAATTTTCAAACACAGCTCAAGGTTTTGTGACAATTCGACAGTGACAGCCGAGGGGGAATCTGTTGGTGCATATTCCGTACGTCTGCCTATGTGCGAATAGCTAGATGGAGTGTGTGTTGAATATTGTATAGAATAGAGTGAAATCCAGTACGAAACCAAGATTCTGTGATGTAATAGTACCTTCATACGAAGGGGGTGACTTCGTATGAAGGGGCTGCATGTTAGGTTTCTATTGAAGATCCAAGACCAAGCAGCTTCGTACGAAGGCCCAGATGCAGCTTCGTTCGAAGCCATGAGCTCTATGTATAGAGGACTTGGGTCTTGTGTGGATAAGCTTTTGGTCCCTGAGGGGAAATGTTGTCCAACTGGTCTCGTGGTGCTGTAACGTTGGATTATCAATAAGAGACCAGATTATAAGTGACTGCTCGGTGTTCTATTCTATCTTTTACACATTTCTTATCGTTTCTTATCACCGAACACGTCGTTTCTGGACCAAAGCTCCGTCAAAGTTGTCGGATCTTGTTTTCAGAAAATTTGTGCGAAGTGGAATTGGCCATGTAACTTTTAGGTTGTTTTTTATTTTCTTAAATTCGGCAGTTCATTTATTTATTTATTGCAACGTTTTTTTAGGTTATGAAGTTTTATATTTATTGTACTTTTTAAAGTTTAATTCAATTTTTATTTATTTGTCTTTCATATTTTATTTTAATTAAAAGATTAAAAAAAAGTTTAGTAATAGAATATAATAATCATTTCAAGTGTGATTAGTAAAATGTGATGAATTAAGGTGTATGATTAGAATGTATGATAGATGATAGTATCATAACCACCCCTTATAGAATCTTTTAAGTTCTAAAACTCGACCATAGGTTCACAACTTGCATTTCAATAATTTAATAATGGTTTCTTACTCTTTGAGCATTTAGAGTGGTGGCCATCACGTGAGTCGTGACACTCATTTTAATTAAGTATTTAAGTTATGTACAGGAGAAAATAAATGTATAAAACAATTGTATATATTGAAAAGAGGCATTTGTTTAAAATTTTGTAAGTATATTTTTTAAAGGGTTACAAGTCTGATATATGTATCAAATGTTATCTACTTTTTATGTAACACCCCAACCCGTAACAGGCTGGCATGTCACTATTACAGATATCAAAATCCAAACAAGTTTTAAATAAAAGCAAGAATCCAAGAAACAAAAAGTCTCAAATCCACCAGAAAACCTATGTCTTATATTATTCAATACTGAAATGAAAAGAAAACGAAAAACTTTAAAACTTGAACTTCATATTACTTTCACTCATCCCTGTTTGCCTTGATTACCTGTAAACACATAAGACAAACACCAGAAAGAAAATACGGCTGAGCCAAAAAGTTGCCCAGTAATAGAGAAATCAACAGTAAAAGTAAGGCGGACATGCGGACAGAAACATGAACGATACTGACGTTAAACAAGTCTAGATTTTGGCACTGAAACAGATATTTATATAACTTGAATCCCAAAACTTATACTGAACATAAACAGATGCATATAATCATATCAAACATATCATAACAGAGACAAGACATACGCGACATCATATACTAGTAAAACAAGTCACATAATATAGAAGCACCCACGAGCCTAAACAGAGGGGTGTTATAGTCCATGTACCGAGACGGTGCGTATAGGCGTCCACACATTATTCCATCTCAACAGGAGTCAGGAGTCAGAGCTAAAATCGCCTCTAGGGGCCAGGTGCTACACAAGCACAAACTAGAGACTCCGTGAACTTTAGTTACGCATCGTCACGATGAGTGCCATGTCGTTGACGCCCTAACGACAAGTCTAAACATATAATTGCTCGGGTGGCAGAGTACAAATCTGTATCAGATATAAATGTATTTTGACATAAGTCTAAAGGGAACATGCAATAACGAGCACAAGGTATAAGGTCTATTGCATGCTATAACATATACTAGTTATATAACAACATGAAACAGAAACTACTAACGAAAACATCCGTACTACAAAGTAACGGATTTGAATAAAAATACTATGATGTCAAAAAAAGGAGTTCGTACCTTATTAGCAAGCAAAACGTAACCAATTGATCAAGTCGACCTCGAAAAATCAAGAACCTATAATCCTGATATAATCCGGATTAATTTTATGAAAGTTATTTGATTCGTTTGTTAAGAAATACCCGGAGACCAAAACTAAATCAAAATCCTCAATTAGTAAATTTAATTGACAGATTATGTTTTTAGCTTATTAAATAAATGTATGAGAATGTAATGTTTAACATTAGTTTTATAAGACTAATTTACTAACATGCTAAACTTACTGATGACAATATCATGTTTGAAAATAGGGTAAATTACACTTTTCGTCATTTATGTTTGTATTGAATTGCAATGGATAGCCTTTAACTTCAATAATTACAGTTACAATCCTTTATTTGGGAAACTCATTACACCTTTCGTCCTTTACCACTAACTAGGTTAAATTTTTTTTTTAAGTCTATTCATTTAAGGGTAATTTTGTAATTTTACCTATTTACTTAATAAAATATATATCTAGAAAAAGAAAATATTAAGAAAATATATTTTAGAGTTATAAATCCCTAGTGACAGTGAGTTGTTCAATAAAATGTTATCTTCATCTTCATCTGTTGAGCTATGCAAGAGAAACAACAGGCGTGGTTCGGTGTTGGACTGACAGGCAACGATGTCACCAGTTTCACTCTCATTTCACATAGCGCATGCTCCTATTCGAATCTTCATCACCACCATAAGCTTCTGATTAAACCACCATTGATTTCATCATCATCATCATCACTATCGTCTCGAACAACTTCTCTAGTTATTGTCAAGATAACATAAAAGCTCGTCATGCTCGCTCGTATTCGTAAGAAGGTGACATTTATCAACCCTATCTTTCTAAACCCATGTAACCTAATCTCCTCACCACCACTCTTGTCGCCGACCACCACCACTCCTACCACTTGCAGCTCATGAACTGTCTGTGTTGTGTGATGCTGAAGTTGGGATTATTGTGTTTTCGAATACCGGTAGGTTTCACGAGTTTTCGAGTTCGAGGTATGGTTGGAACTGGAAGCTTGCTGCAAGTGTTTTTTGATTTGATTTTAAGTAGTTGATGTTGGTTTTAGGGGGTTGGTGGTTGATATTGACTTTTTGTTAACCTTTGTTTGATTATGAACGGTTTTAAAATCAAAGGTGATGAGTATCGCATCCAAAAACCTCAGCAAGTTCGTTTGATTTCATCATGGTTTAGCAAAGACGTGGATGCATGTATATTTATATAGTATTATTCTGAACTAAAACTTGCCATCGAATATTTTATTAAGGTGACATATATATATATATATATATATATATATATATATATTGTTTCTTTTGACGCATGGTCTTATTATATAGTATATGCCTGTTTTACAAGGGTATTACATTTTAAGCTTCTATAAAAGTTTGACTTATTGTGAAACTAGCCTAATAGCAACTAATAGAAGGAGAAAGAAAAGAACAATAGACGGAGAAAGGATTTGATATTTCATTGATTGAGGTGTTCATACAATAAATACAATGGAATATATATAGGGTAAAGAAACTTGGAGAATAAGCCTATTCTATTTTAGGCGTTGATAACCACAATATCAATATGTTTATAATACTCCCCCTTGGTTATCAACTTTATACGCTTGGAAATGCTGCCTCCTTAAAAACCTTGCTAGGAAAACCCAGTGGGACAAAACCTCAGCTAAGGGAAAAAGAGTGCAGTGCGCATTGTCTCCCCCTGATACGTCTGGATCGAGTACGTTGCCTCATTAAAAACCTTACTAAGAAAACCCAATGGGACAAAACTTAGTTAAGGGAAAAAAGAGTGCAACTTGAATAAATCTCCCCCTCATTATAATACGTATCCTTTAAGTGACGTCTGCTCGTCTTCCTTGAAAGTTGATCAAAGCTTTGTAGCCAATGATTTGTCGCTTGATCCCTTAATGTGCAATCCTTTATGTTGAGCAATGTTGTATAATCTTCTAACGAGACTTTAGGTCCCTCATTTCAAAAATATCATATGTCCATGATTGTGTTTTGTTACATTCTTGCATCCACAAGACTATCCAAACTTGTTTTGATGGGTTAGTAAAATATAATCAAATATCGTTTATACCTGAAATATTTCTTTGAACTCGTTCCAATGTCTCTTTGTTTGACAAAGGCTATATTATGACAATACTCAAGTGAAAAATATTATAACCATACATAGCTAGCAAAACATATTAATGCACATATGCATTTAACGATGGTACTTCTAGAATGAGAATCTCTACTTTGGTAGGAGATGATAATAGGCATTTCCTATAACAAGTGACTTAAAAACCTTTAACATACTTTAAGGTTCAACTACGTCCATACTAAAATATCCCAACATCATCTTCTAGATGTACTTGAGGGATTGATAAAATATAATTACATATATACTCGAACTGCAGTTCGAGTAATAATTAGACAGTGCCAAGGTCATTCAAAAACTCTCCCTCTAAAAACTCGACAATTTCTCTCGATGATGCCTAGACATCATCACTGTAAACTGCGATTATAGTGAACTTTTAAAAGTAGAATGTTGATAAAACATGACTAATTTAATCAAACTTATATCCCTCTTTAGGCGAATATCTCGAGTTGTACAACACTCGACCCGACTATTTTAGTCCATACATATTTTGTCAACTTCATCTAGTATGTTCTTGAGGTTTTGACATCAATGATTCTAGCATTATCAATCTATGAGGGAATTTATTCCATCTTATCCAAAGATGCATGTTCTTTCACTCTTCAAAAGTTTTGCTACATAAATTTGCCCATTTAACACATAGATATCTATATTATATGCAAAAATGTCATGAACACTTGCTTAATTGCTTTTATCTCCAAAATCCATATTGTACAATGCATGTACACTATTTATTGAGATATCATAATCATCATGTACAAGTTTTCTATGTATCATTATTGGTGCACAAGAATTACATCGTTAAGATTTTTCAATTCACCTTTAGGTAACTCATCAGGAGTTCAGTCGTATTCAAATATGAATATGTATACAACGATCATATTGTTCTCGAGAACTTTATTTACATGATTTTGATAATTTAAATCCTCCAGAGACTTTCATGTAAACTTTCAGTATCAATTGATAAATATTATTCATAAGACGCGTGTCAATTCTCTCTTTAATATTATTACCAGACTAGTTAAATATTGGAAAACTATTGTATCCACCACTGGAGAATACGATTCCTCATAATCAATATTATGTCTTTGCGAAATCCTTGTGCCACCAATTTTTCCTTACACCATGTACTTTTCATTTATTGATTCGCATAAAAGACCTGTTTGTTTCTAATATGTTTTACAACATTTGTTGTATGGACTACTGGTCCAAAAACTTTCCATTTCAATAGAGAATTCAACTCTGCCTCATTTGCATCTTTTCGTTTTGGCCAATTATTTCTTTGTATTTGTTCATAGGCAGATCTTAAATCTTGATCCTCGTCATTTCATCATTACAAGCACTATATTATATACAAAGGTATAACGACGTCGATTTTATTTCGATTCCATACATATCTTAGACATGACACAACTTATCGATATCTCTTTAGTTTCAGGTACCTGAGGTTCTTCTTGAACCATCATGTCTACCGTCTCTTCAGGAGACCTTTTTAATATAACCCCGACTTGACCATCTTAATTAGTTGCTCCAACTTTCGAGGAATTTTATTATTGGAATCGACTAGTCTACCACGCTTCAGACGTGCAATAGACTCATTACAAACATGTGGTTGTCCTTCTAGGACACTCATCTTAATTGGAGCATTAGCAATTGGTATATGTGACATAATCACCTTTTTAAGGTCAGTGAATGTGTCTGGTAATAGATTCGCTAATCTTTGTATATGAGTTATTCTTTGAACTTCTGGTTTTTAGTTTTTGAGGATTAATGACAATTCATACCAACTCATTTATTTTCCAATTGCTTTTTATCTCCCCCTGATGTTGGGAATGTTAATCCATTGAGATTGATATCAATTAATTTATCATATATTCCCATCACCTTTTAAGGTCCCATCTTTGTGCGTAGTGGTGGATCAATTTCAATATATACCGCATAACCAAAATCTTAGAAGGGATATCTTTGGTTTCTGATCAAAAACCAACTATAATGGGGAGAAACTATTACAACATGTTGGCTTGATATGTATTAATGTTATTGCATGTAAAATTACATGTACGCATATATAAACATGAACTTGCTCACATGATTGGTGGCTTTGCTATCAATCGTAGACTTTCAGTGATCGTTTTAACAAAAGCAATTTGTGTATGAACATAATCTACAGAAAGTTCAACACTTATTCTGCCGATCATTAATAGATAGGGAAATAAACTTATCGTCACTACTAATAAATACATGCAATCTGGATTATTGTGCTTGCTATCTTATTAGCTAAGCCATAAATTACACAAACATCAAGTTGTGAATTTGATAACCATTTAGACAATGCATCGATTTAAAACACTGAATGGTATCATGTTGGGATATGCATGCCCTTAATCACTTCCAGAATATTTAGGGTTACACACCCTTAATTGACAAATACATAATTTCCCTTAGGAGCAAACAATACATGCTATCAGCTAGAAGAATCTTCAAGTTCTTCATTATGTTTCACATCATCGTTGACTCGGTGTGGTCTAACCGGTCATGCCAATAAAGTAAATAATCATGATCCATAAACTTCTGGTTTATGATCATATATGTATGACTTGCATGTATGTAATACAAAATATAAGATACAACAAATGTATTATAACTTTAAAGTTCAACAATCATGTTAGGACACTTTTAGGGGTCTACCTCGTTATTGACATGGTCATTGTTGCATTTAAATGGTCGATCTCATTATTAATATGACCATCATTACAATTTCTCAATGATGTCCATGATCACAATGATCATTATATATTCACTTCATGGATCAAAGAAACCAAACAAGCTTCATGGTTTTTCATTATTCTCTCGGACATACGGATATAATATTACTTCAAACTTTTCATACCATTTTAATGATATTACTGCTTCAGATTTGACAAACAAAAATTGTTTTATCCGATTTTCCTCATAAATAAACTTTTCTTCACATAACAACAATTGAGAAGTAATTATATGTCCAAATCATATAATATTACCAGTATAACATCTAACGACCTTCCATAACTTGATAATGAGATCAAGAGATGCATGAGCATGACACTCTGAGTGTCTTACCAAAGATTATTCGTACTCTTTATAATAGCAGTAATAAATCATAACCTTGGTTTACTTGTTCTCGCGATATTTTATTTATATAGAGATGATATCATAACACATACAAGGCATACTATAAATAAAATTATACACATATTTTATAGACAATCCCTACAAACAATGTAAATATTTCATGTATAATATATCAAGATATAAACAGTCACTAGTATACACGTATTTCTCACTCTACTTTAAACATAAATAAATATATTTATAAGTGACCCAAAATATGATAATTTTTTTTCTTTCACTTTCAAACATGTCTCTGTTTACAATAATATATCTCTTGATCAAGTTACACACAAAATAAATCTGGATGATATATTATAGAGTTATTATCGTTTAACATATGTTCATGATAGAAAGTTTTGTAAAAACAATATATAACATGAACTAGCTTACAAACAAACTCATCATATCTTAATGAAGTTACAAATGAGTTATTAACAAATTTCACATTATAATATCTAACAATATAACTAACATACGAAGTAAATTAATATATATTAAAACATTATAGGAAAACACTAGATAAAGCTGACAAAATTAAACTATTGTTTGTAGTTTTCTATCAGTCCCCAAATCATGTGCATATAAGGCTAAAGGGTATGGGGAGCATGAGTTGGGTCATTAATGCCACATAGGATCATTAATGGATTGTTACACCATCCCCTTCATTCATCCACCATGGTTGGCATGGATTAAACCATGGCAACCATGAGCCTACTTTCCTTTTTCAATGATTCATTTTCCTTTTCTACAAAAATAAATTAAAATAGGAAGATAGTGGTTTGGGTCATGACCACACCCTTAGGGTAGTGGTTTTGAATGATAGATTAGAAGTGAATGACATGGCGCCGATGTGGAGGATCATGGTGACCATGAGGGTCATGACCACACCCTATAGCCTAATACTACATCCATTACATGAATCTGCTAAAATCTAACATTATTGCTATTACATAGCAATACCGCCGCATTATAGTAATACAACCGCATTACAATATTTAGAGCCAAATGCACTATCACCAAACTTTATTATAGCACATCATATAGTTTTATAATTTTAAGAAATACTTATATTGTAACCGCTTAAGTTTTTTTTTTTAAATACCAGTTACAAATTCCTTCATAAAACCAATAATCAATCATGATCATATCAACATTAGAGTTCACAGTATAAATCAATTTCCAATTGTTAAAAGAATCACATAAGTATGCTTATTGTAAAAAATAAGACAACAATATTTAATAACTGAAACAAGATTATTTTAGTATTAAAGTTATAGTAAATTCACTTATTATCCTTTTAAATCTTGTGGTTATTATTTTATTCCAATCACCAACCCTACCCCAAAAATATAAATATGAATCATGAATTAATTTGAGGTACATATGTGTGAAGCGGTGTGATAACGTATTTTAAAAATTTTCTCTTTTATTAAGATAAATCCTAATTAATAAGCCACGAATTCCAGTCACCATAAATAATTTATTATAATATAAAGAAATTAATTTAGTGAGCATTGAACAAAAATAAATAAAAACACGTATTGTATCATAATCTTTTTCATGTGTTGTCGATCTTTTAAATGGGTAGAAAACCTTTAACAAAATCATGTTTCTGTTTTTCGAAATCATAGTTCTATTAAAACATTAAATATAATCTTGATTTGATCCAACATAATATCAATTACAATATGGAGTATTTTGAGAGATTCAATACAAAAGCAAAAACAAGTTGATTAGAGAATGAAAACTTACCTTGTGATAATACGATCAGACTTCCATAGCAACTCGTGCTGATAACGTGTTGTGAAACTAGCCTAATAGCAACTAATAGAATGATAAAGAAAAGAATAATAGAGGGAGAAATGATTTGATATTTCATTGATTGAGGTGTTCATACAATAAATACAATGGAATATATATAGGGTAAAGAAACTTGGAGAATAAGCCTATTCTATTTTAGGCGTTGATAACCACAGTATCAATATGTTTATAATATGACTATTTTATATTTATATTTAAGATTTCGATTTTTCGTCAACTTTACAAGATTTTGACTATTAACTTATTTGTATAATCTTTTGTTGTTTTAGCTTGTTATATGAACTTTTATAAAAGCAAATAAGAATGAATCACAGTCGATAATGTCAAAATATGATTATGTGTCATTGAAGTAACAAAGTGATTAACTTTTTAGAGTAAACACACTGATAGTCACCCACCCTGGTTTTTTTAAATTTTGAATTCAGTCTTAGCTTTTTAAAAGTACAGGGATAGTCTTGGTGTTTTGCATTTTATAACGCATTTAGTCCTTAATTTTTTGCCAAAATTACATAGATAGTCCCTGTTGTTTACACTTTGTAACACATTTATTCTAATTTGGACCTCTTGACACCTTTAGATTTGTTGGCTTAGGACTAAGTTTGTTACAAAGTACAAACTACATGGACCATCCGTGTAATTCTGAAAAGCTACGGACCAAACCCAAAATTTAGAAAAATGAAAATTGAGACAATGCAGAATAGTGGGCTGGAAAACAAGGTCTGGCCTATGAAAAAAACACGGTGACCCGGCCCAACTTCTTTTTTAACCAAAATCTTAATAATCAAAGCAAATTTATCCACCCTGGTTTTAGTAGTACTTTGTTGGGATTAAAGAATTTGGTTGAAGGTAGAATAAGGGTGTGTTTGGAGTTGAGTTTTGAATGAGATTTTTAGATTATTGAGTTTTGAAATCGTAAATAATCAGTTTTGAGTGTTTGGGTAAAAAAATTAAAAAAATGATTATATGCATTTAGAAAGTTACAAAACGCAGTTTTCCAAAAGCACCCCCCCCCCCCCCCACTACAACAAAACGTAGTTTTCCAAAAATTGATTATTTGCGTTTAGAAAAGGATTTTCACTTGTTTATTTTTTAAAATATATATTTGCATAACACTCAAATAGTTGATTATCTGAGTATTGTGATATCAAGCAACATAATCAAATCCAAACACTATCTTTCAACATCACGTTTTGTTACAGTTAATTATCTGATTCTGATTATTCAAAACGCATAATCTATTTTCAAAACTCAACCCCAAACACCCTCTAAATGAATTTGTGATTTGGATTTTGATGATGTTTTCATAGTTAAGACAATCAATAAAAAAGGATAAATCTTTGGGTTGGGTTGGGTTGGGTTGGGTTTGGGCTTGGGTAGTTTGGTTAATAAAATTAGATTGTAGATTGGGTTAAGTAAAGTGAATAAATGGTTAAAGAATAATTATACAAATTGTGTTATATACTTATATATTCATAATAATCAGTGTTTAATTTTTTTTTTATAAATTCGTAATATTTTTTTCTAAGGAGGGCGGTTGAAAATTTTCAAGGGGTGCGGTTGAAAAAATCCAAGAGGTGCGGTTGGGATTTTCAACGAAAATTAGCATTGAAAACCTTTTTTTAAGGGATGCGGCCGCCCACCCACCATCGTAAGGTCCGCCCCTGCATACACGTTTGATTTTTTTTAAGTATTATTTCATCCTTATTTGAAATTATTTGAATATTCAATCATTTGTAATATTACTTGTGTTGAAAAATATACATTCATGCAATTTAGCTATATATTAACGCAACTTGGCTAGAGGTAAGTAAAACATGCTCACTTCAGAAAATATTTTATTCATAATCCTTCATCATAACTATTTTTGTATTATAATAAAAAGAAAAAAAAGACATAATCATAGATATCGGTCAATTAAATTTCGTGGGGCCGCTGTACTTTAACGTACGTTTAATCTAGGTTCATTGTTTGTGTAACGTCCAGCTTTTCTATACAAGAATAAGAAAAATATAATATATCTCCCCCGATAAACATGTCTATATGTTGTAGTTCTAGATTATCATATTTTATACAGTGTGCTATAATAAAAAGTTTTCATGTGATTAGTTAAAAAGTTCATCTAACACTAACGGGTATATTGATAACCACAATTAAGTAATTTTAGAAGACTCTCTTGGCTATCCACTTAACGAAAGGAAAGTATTCATTATTTGATACTAGTGTTAGTTTGAAAACCGAATCGGATATCGAACTGTCCAATTAACTAGTTCAATCTGCCCAACCTATTAACTTTGTATATTGACTATTGATTGAATCGATGCCATCCTCCCAAGATGTACAGAATATTTATAGATACAAAATGACAACTATCACTGCTATCACTACTCCTAGATATATGCTTTCCATATGTACTTGGTCAATATTTCCGCTAATACTCCCCCTCAGTTTGAGCGGGAGTTGTGACAAACGGTCAAACTGGATCGGAAATTTTCAAATAATTGTCTTGACAGCCCTTTGGTGAAGATATCCGTGTACTGATAGGAAGATGGCACATGCAAAACACGGACCTGACCAAGACGCACTCTTTCTCGAACAAAATGAATATCCAACTCGACATGTTTAGTTCTCTGATGCTGAACCGGATATTCTGAAAGATAAACAGCTGAAACATTGTCACAGTAGACAATAGTTGCCTGACGTATCGGAACATGGAGCTCTAGAAGGAGATTGCGCAGCCAAGTGGTTTCGGCAACAGCATTAGCGACTCCTCGGTATTCGGCTTCAGCGCTGGATCTAGAAACTGTGGGTTGGCGCTTTGAGGACCATGACAAAAGATTGTTACCCATGTAGACACAGTAACCGGATGTAGATCGTCTGGAGTCTGGGCATCCGCCCCAGTCAGCATCAGAGTAGGCAATGAGAGATGAGCTGGGAGTGGCGGATAATCTTAATCCTAAATCAAGAGTGCCTTTAACATATCTCAGAATCCGCTTGAGAAAAGCAAAATGTGGCTCACGAGGGGCATGCATAAATAAACATACTTGCTGTACCGCATAAGTGATGTCAGGACGAGTGAAGGTTAAGTACTGAAGTGCGCCTGCGAGACTGCGAGACTGCGGTACAAGGTTCCATCGGGAAATGCGTCACCATCAGAAGCACTAAGTTTGGAGGACGTATCCACCGGTGTGGCACAGGGCTTGCAATCGGTCATATTAGCCCTATGGATAATGTCGCGAGCATATTGAGATTGTGACATAAATAATCCATTAGAATCTCGTTGTATCGAAATACCCAAGAAATGATGCGAGGCGCCTAAGTCAGACATAGCAAACTCCTTGGAAAGAAGCTGAATAATGGATTGAAGTAGCTCGTTGGAAAAGGCTGTTAAAATGATGTCATCAACATATAATAAGAGATATGCAAGCTTATCACCATGACGATATATAAAAAGTGACGTATCACACAAACTCCCCCTGAAACCATGTGAGAGAATAAAGTTAGAAAAACGACTGAACCAGGCATGTGGTGCCTGCTTGAGTCCGTAGAGGGACTTCCGAAGTCGGCAAACATAATGGGGTTTAGTGCCATCGGTGAACCCCGGTGGTTGATTCATAAAAACTGTCTCCTGCAAGTCACCATGTAAAAAGGCATTTTTAACGTCTAGTTGGTTAATGGGCCATCCACTGGTAATGGCAATGGAGAGGACTGTCCGAATGGTAGCCGGTTTCACAACCGGACTGAAAGTGTCTGTACAATCAATGCCAACCGTTTGTGACTTGCCATTCACAACAAGGCGAGCCTTATATCGTTCTAGTGTTCCATCGGCCTTAAACTTATGGCGGAAAAGCCACATACACCGAATTACCGGGTGAGATGTAGGGCGAGGAACCAGTTCCCAAGTACCGTTGTCCATTAATGCTTTATACTCATTAAGCATGGCGTCTCGCCAATTTGGGTCGGTCAAGGCTTTCACGTGGGAGGTGGGTAGTGGGGAAATAGATGTAGTGGTGGTCGTGTGGAGGTTATATTTGAGGTTGGGTTTGGTGATGCCGAGTTTGGCTCGGGTGGTCATGGGGTGGTGGCTAGTTGGTATCGGCTGGTTGGATGGGACTGGTTCTGGTTGAGGGTGAGTGTCGCAACCCCCGATCCCTGATCCCCGGGAACGGGCGGACGCGAGCTCAGAGTTTGGTGGTATCAGGGTTTATTTAATCTCGCAGCGGAATTTACATCAGGACCGTAGTTAGGAAATGTTTATCAGAGTAAAACCACCTCATTTAATATTAATAAACACATGGGTAAAACCCAAGTTTCTTATTATAATACATTTATAGGGAATGAACCCTATTTTATTTAAATTTAAAACACCGTTTATTTGGTAACGTTTATAGCCACATTATCCCCAAGCCTTCAGTGCTCTCCAGCTGGCTTTTTATTAATTGGCTGTCACATTTGGTTACCTGAAACGCGTTTTAAAAACATTTGTCAGTCGGAAATACTGGTGAGTGAATCCCAGTTTAATCAAGAAACATTTTATTAATTAAAACAGTATCGAGGACGATTACAATGTTTATGTCTACACAATTACTCCATTTGGTACTATCAATCCACTGACTTGTGGGTCATATTACACATTGGCTAACTCATTGTCCAATGGTAACGTACTGTCATACTCGACTTACTACTCGCAGGTAGTACAAATTTTGTATACAAAACCCCAACATACCAGCAGTAATTGAAGACTACAAAGACTCAATCACTGCTTAATTACATTGTAAAACATTTAAGGTTTTGTAAAAATTGTTAATAAAAAGGAGATTACTCACATTGCTATCTTAGGCTTTTCGTAAGGGTTTCCTGAATATAATCTATAATTTATACAAATGTACATTGGTTAGTATCATAACCCTTTGAAAATATTAATAATACCCTCCCCGAGACGGCATTCCAACAACTACGTCGGGCAGAACCACAACAGTTGTTACGGAACCCTAAATCAATCGGGCAGCGTAACTATTATAAAACTGGGGTTATAATACTTACAACGGAGCAGAACCTCACTAATTAGGGGTATAATACCCGTGATTTATAACTTCTCTACAGAATTTAGATTGAGAATTGAGATTGTGAGCGACGAAAAACGTAGACTGATGGCCTTCTTATATAGTTGCTGATATTGACTCTCAGGCGGCCCGCGTAAGGTAAGGCTAAGCCTTACGCGGCCCGCGTCAACACGCGGTCAACATATAGCTTAGCTGATTCGATACGTAGGTCCGCCACGATGATGACACGTGTCATCACCTGATGTCTCAGTGTTTCATGATCTGTCGCGGCCCGCGTCAACTTAGACGAGGTCTTACGCGGCCCGCTTGAACTAAAGAAGTCAGCGGAGTCAAAGTCTGGTCTTGATACGGCCCGCGTGAGCTTGAGGTGGGATCTTACGCGGCCCGCCTCAGCTTACTATTTCTTGTTTTTGATTTATTTTATAAACTATAACATAATTTGGGCTCGGTTTTCACATACGGGGTGTAATATAAGACATATTGGGACATTTTAAGATATAATAGGGTATTGGAAATATACTGAAGGTGTCGGTTTACCGAGGGTTGTTACATTCTCCCCACCTTACTTTAGAGCTCGTCCTCGAGATCTACTGAAACAAATGCGGATATTTCTTTTGCATTTCTGACTCTAGTTCCCATGTATATTCAGGTCCTCTTTTGGAGTCCCACTTCACTTTGACTAGAACTAGCCTCTTATGCTTGAGATTCTTGACTTTCCTGTCTTCAATCTGTAGAGGTCTTTCTACAAACTTGAGTTGTTCGTTTACCTCTATATCCTTAAGAGGTACTATCAATGATTCATCAGCTAAACACTTTTTAAGATTAGATACATGAAACACATTATGTATTCCTGCCATTTCCTCTGGCAGTTGTAGCTGATAGGCTACAGGTCCTATTCTTCTAATAATCTTAAAAGGTCCAACATACCTGGGACTTAGCTTTCCCCGTTTGATGAATCTTACCACTCCTTTCCAAGGAGAGACTTTTAACGACACTTTATCTCCTACCTGAAATTCCAATGGCTTGCGTCGGTTATTAGCATAACTCTTTTGTCGATCACGTGTTACTTTTAGTCGTTCCTTGACTTGAATAATTTTGTCAGTTGTTTCTTGCACTATCTCAGGTCCAGGTAGTTGCTTTTCCCCAATTTCTGCCCAACAGACTGGGGTTCGACACTTCCGTCCATAAAGTGCTTCGAATGGTGCAGCATTGATACTTGTGTGATAACTATTATTATAAGAAAATTCTATTAAAGGTAAGTGATCGTCCCAATTACCTCCAAAATCGATTACACAAGCTCTAAGCATGTCTTCCATTGTCTGAATTGTTCTTTCGCTTTGTCCATCTGTTTGTGGATGATAAGCCGTACTTAGCTTTAACTTGGTTCCCATTGCCTTTTGGAAACTTGACCAAAAATGAGATGTAAATCGACTATCCCTATCAGAAACAATTGATAAAGGAATGCCATGTAAAGAAACAATTTCATTTACATACAACTTAGATAATTGTTCCATACTAATTGTTTCTTTCATTGATAGAAAATGAGCTGACTTGGTTAGTCTATCTACAATCACCCAGATTGTATCATTTCCTTTCTTAGTTTTGGGTAATTTAGTAACAAAATCCATTGTTATTAATTCCCATTTCCATACTGGCATTTCTAATTGCTGTAACAAACCTGAGGGTTTCTGATGTTCAGCTTTAACTTGTGAACAAGTTAAACATTTAGAAACATAGGCTGCTATGTCCTTCTTCATTCCTATCCACCAGAAATTTTTCCTTAAATCCTGGTACATTTTATCACTTCCTGGGTGCATCGTGTATTTAGACTTATGGGCCTCTTCTAGTATACGATTACGCAGGTTTCCTAATTTAGGTATCCACATTCTCTTTTCATGGAATCTCCATATTCCATCTGTTCCTTGTTTTAATTCTTTTAGCATACCTTTTAATTTTTCAGAATCATCATTGATTACTGATTCTTGTGCTTCTCTTATTTGATCATTTAAATCTACTTGCAGATTTAATTTAAGAGAACGTACCCTTTTTGGCTTTTCATAATATTTTTGACTTAAAGCATCTGCCACTATATTTGCTTTTCCTTCATGATACTGGATATTACAATCATAATCACTAAGAAATTCCATCTAACGTCTTTGCCTCATATTCAACTCTTTTTGCTTGAAGATATACCTTAAACTCTTACGATCAGTGAATATGGTAAACTTACTACCATAAAGGTAATGTCTCCAAATCTTAAGAGCAAAAATTATAGCTCCTAACTCTAAATCATGGGTTGAATAATTCTCTTCATGATTCTTAAGTTTTCTAGATGCGTAAGCTATAACCTTTTGTCTTTGCATCAATACACATCCATAACCTAATTTAGAAGCATCACAGTAGACTATAAAGTCTTCAGTTCCTTCTGGTAATGCTAGTATAGGTGTATGGGTTAATTTTTGCTTAAGAATTCTAAAGGCTTCTTCTTGTTTTACTCCCCATTCAAACTTAACAGATTTACAGGTTAACTTAGTTAAAGGAATGGCTATTCTAGAAAAATCTTGAATAAATCTTCTATAATAACCAGCCAATCCTAAGAAACTTCTAACCTCAGTTGGTGATTCAGGGGTTTTCCATTTCGTAATTGCCTCAATCTTGGTTGGATCTACATGAATTCCTTCATGATTAACTAGGTGTCCAAGGAAGTGTACCTGTTTTAACCAGAATTCGCACTTAGAAAACTTAGCATAAAGTTTTTCCTTTCTTAACAGACTTAAAAGTGCGTGCAAATGTTTTGCATTATCCTCTTTACTCTCGGAGTAAATTAGAATATCATCTATGAAAACAATTATGAATTTATCCAAATATGGCTTACATATTCGGTTCATCATGTCCATAAATGCAGCTGGGGCATTGGTTAAACCAAATGGCATGACAGTAAATTCATAATGACCATACCTCGTTCTGAATGCAGTTTTAGGAATGTCCTCTTCCTGTACCTTTAATTGATGATATCCAGACCTTAAATCAATTTTAGAGAAAAATCGAGCTCCTTGCAATTGATCAAACAGATCATCGATTCTCGGTAATGGATACCGATTCTTATTCGTAACCTTGTTTAATTCACGGTAATCAATGCACATACGCATTGATCCGTCCTTCTTTTTAACAAACAGTATCGGTGCTCCCCATGGCGACGAACTTGGCTGTATAAATCCTTTTTCTAACAATTCGTCCAATTGTTTCTTTAATTCTTGCATTTCAGCAGGTGCCAAACGATAAGGTGCTTTGGCAATCGGTGATGTTCCTGGTAGTAGGTGAATTCTGAATTCAACTTCTCTGTCTGGAGGTTGCCCTGGCAATTCTTCTGGAAAGACATCTGAAAACTGAGATACTACTGGAATATCTTTTAAATCCTTTCCTTTAGTGTTAGTGACTATAGAAATCAAATACACTATAGAACCTTTTCTTATACAACTTGCAGTTTTCATCACAGATATTAATTTTGTGGATCTAGAGGGCTTATCTCCTTTAATTGTGATCGTTTTACCTTTTGGTGAATTTACTTGAATTGACTTTTGATCACATAAAATATTGGCTTTATTGGCTATTAACCAATCCATTCCTAAAACAACATCGAATTCTGCCAAATTCATAGGATAAAGATTTGCTATAAATTTCTGATTCAAAATTTCTACACTTGCTCCCTGCAAGATTTCAGAAATCCTAACGGTTTCTCCATTAGCTGTCTCTACTACGCATTCTTGTGGTAGTTTAGTTAATGACTGATTTAGAAATTTGCAAAACGATGTATTAATAAAACTTTGGTTTGCACCAGAGTCAAATAATACTTTAGCAAAAACATCATTAACTAAAAACGTACCAGTAATGACATCTGGAATCATTTTGGCTTCATCTGCAGTCAGAACAAATGCTCTAGCATTTTTAGTATTCTTGTTGTTTGCAGCTAGGGTCAATTTCGGACAGTTTGGCCTGATATGACCTTTTTCTCCACAGTTGTAGCAATATCCATTACTGGATTTCTTCTTGCAGTTTTCTTCCTTGTGTCCTGGCATTTTGCAATAATTGCAGAGAGTGGAGCATTTTCCCGAATGCTTTTTCTTACAGACCTTGCAGTATGGTGCAGAGGTAGAACCTGTATTCCTACGATTGTAATTCCCCGAACGGAATTCTTGAGTAAGCCTTTGGGTTAGGTTCCTTCTCTGGTCTTCTTCTCTAGTACGGACTAATTCATCAGTCAAGGTATTTGTTAATTCTACAGCTTCTTCTATGGTTTGTGGTCTAGCTGCCTTGACTATGTGTCTAATCTCTCCAATTAATCCCCAAATATAACGAGAAATTAACACTGGTTTTGGTGAAGCAAAAGTTGGTACTATTCTAGCATATTCAAAGAATATCTTAGTATACCCCTTACTATCTACACCAGTCATCCTAAGATTTAGGAATTTGTTTGCTATCTGTTCCTTCTCATTGGGTGGGCAGAATTTCCTTTCTACCTTATTCTTAAATTCTTCCCATTCCATATTATAGGTTTGATCACTTCCCCTTGTCTGGAGGATAGTGTTCCACCATTCTAGTGCTGCATTCTTAAACAGATTAGAAGCAAACAGTATCTTATCTTCTTCAGCACACTTGCTTATCCTTAAGACTGCCTCAGTCTTTTCTATCCAGCGTAAGGTTGCAATGGCCCCTTCGTTGCCCGAGAATTCCATTGGTTTACAAGACCAGAATTCTTTATAAGAACAACCGTTAGGCACGGTTCTTCTTCTTTTGGGAATAGGCATTTGAAGTATAGGCCCATTGTTCACGCTGTTTTCTGGTTCAATTGGTCGCTTACTGCTATGTTTACTTTTATTATTTGCTTCTTGAATCGTTTGAATAATAAAAGGCATTGCATCTATAATTCCTTGTGCCACAATGTGTTGAACTGCACTATTGTCCATTTGGTTTTCGTTGTTATGGATACTTGGATTCTCATTAACCACGTTAATGTTACTCTGGTTATCGTTATTCAGATTATCTTGATTTCCTTCGTCGGCCATCTGAATTTTAAACATTTATCCCATATTAATATCACAAGATAATAAGTAATATTGCAATTTACATGACACGCAATCTAGCCAAAAACGTAGATCATTGCTACTTGTACTCTTTTCCATATACTATGCGTCTATTACACACTAGTACAGAAATAAAGATTACAATACCAACAGAAATAAAATAGTAATATGCATCCGTACACACATATTTTATTTTATTTTATTATATTATTATTACTACCGCTTCCTCCATTCTAACATTCACGGATATGGATTTATCCAAAAATCCATATTGCGCTCATCGTATTTCCATACGAGACGTTCTCCCACCTGACGCATTCTCTCACTGCTTTCTAAAATTTCCTCCCCGAAAGTCCTAAGTTCTTGGACGTTTTCTGCACTCATTGGGGGTGCAGGTTCTAGGACTGCGTTTGGAATCTGGGGTGCAGGTTCCTGATATGGGTAAGGATCCTCTAAAATTTCCCTAATATATTCATCTTGGTAATAGGGATCTAAAGGGTCCATACCTGGGTAGGCTTCTATGTTCTGTATGGGTGGATAATCCTGGATAGGGTAATGTTGCACAAAATCCCTATTATCGTCCCACCAAGGGTCGTAATTTGGATCTAAAGGGTTTGGCGCAGGTACCCTAGGAATTTCTTCTGGGTTAAAGTCATGCATCTCCACTTGGTTTTCCTGGTTTTCTATCTCCATGGGTTGTTCTGGGTTTTGTGGTTGTGGGACTACTAGTTGTTCCAGACTTGGGTCAGCAGCAGTTGTAGCTAAGATATGGAAATTAGCTAGGCTTCTATTAAGCATATCTTGAGTATGGGCATCTGTCTCTCGCTTAATAGCTGCTAAAGCCCTTTGCTGTTGCAATTTTCGCATTCTCTTCCTACGAGCAAAATCTTCTTTACTGAACCATCCTCGTTTCTTATTAGAAAATGGTTCTTCAGATTTAGCTCTAAAGGCAAATATCCCGTCTTCCTGATCAGCAGTATACCCAGAGAGGGCAGGCTGTGATGATGTACCTTCACTCCTAGGTGAATCAGATAACTGACGATTCATATCTGATGGTCCTTGATCACTCATACTGAAAACTAACAGATAGTCAAATAACACATAACACATAATTACAGTTATGCACGTATTTCCGTAATTATTTCCTAACACAAAATTTAGAATTTAAGTGTCAGCAGAACACTTCTTTGGCTCAGACCAGTGGCTAGGCTCTGATACCACCTTCTGTCGCAACCCCCGATCCCTGATCCCCGGGAACGGGCGGACGCGAGCTCAGAGTTTGGTGGTATCAGGGTTTATTTAATCTCGCAGCGGAATTTACATCAGGACCGTAGTTAGGAAATGTTTATCAGAGTAAAACCACCTCATTTAATATTAATAAACACATGGGTAAAACCCAAGTTTCTTATTACAATACATTTATAGGGAATGAACCCTATTTTATTTAAATTTAAAACACCGTTTATTTGGTAACGTTTATAGCCACATTATCCCCAAGCCTTCAGTGCTCTCCAGCTGGCTTTTTATTAATTGGCTGTCACATTTGGTTACCTGAAACGCGTTTTAAAAACATTTGTCAGTCGGAAATACTGGTGAGTGAATCCCAGTTTAATCAAGAAACATTTTATTAATTAAAACTGTATCGAGGACGATTACAATGTTTATGTCTACACAATTACTCCATTTGGTACTATCAATCCACTGACTTGTGGGTCATATTACACATTGGCTAACTCATTGTCCAATGGTAACGTACTGTCATACTCGACTTACTACTCGCAGGTAGTACAAATTTTGTATACAAAACCCCAACATACCGGCAGTAATTGAAGACTATAAAGACTCAATCACTGCTTAATTACATTGTAAAACATTTAAGGTTTTGTAAAAATTGTTAATAAAAAGGAGATTACTCACATTGCTATCTTAGGCTTTTCGTAAGGGTTTCCTGAATATAATCTATAATTTATACAAATGTACATTGGTTAGTATCATAACCCTTTGAAAATATTAATAATACCCTCCCCGAGACGGCATTCCAACAACTACGTCGGGCAGAACCACGACAGTTGTTACGGAACCCTAAATCAATCGGGCAGCGTAACTATTATAAAACTGGGGTTATAATACTTACAACGGAGCAGAACCTCGCTAATTAGGGGTATAATACCCGTGATTTATAACTTCTCTACAGAATTTAGATTGAGAATTGAGATTGTGAGCGACGAAAAACGTAGACTGATGGCCTTCTTATATAGTTGCTGATATTGACTCTCAGGCGGCCCGCGTAAGGTAAGGCTAAGCCTTACGCGGCCCGCGTCAACACGCGGTCAACATATAGCTTAGCTGATTCGATACGTAGGTCCGCCACGATGATGACACGTGTCATCACCTGATATCTCAGCGTTTCATGATCTGTCGCGGCCCGCGTCAACTTAGATGAGGTCTTACGCGGCCCGCTTGAACTAAAGAAGTCTGCGGAGTCAAAGTCTGGTCTTGATACGGCATGCGTGAGCTTGAGGTGGGATCTTACGTGACCCGCCTCAGCTTACTATTTCTTGTTTTTGATTTATTTTATAAACTATAACATAATTTGGGCTCGGTTTTCACATACGGGGTGTAATATAAGACATATTGGGACATTTTAAGATATAATAGGGTATTGGAAATATACTGAAGGTGTCGGTTTTACCGAGGGTTGTTATAGTGAGGAAGTAGTGGTGAGGGTGGTTGGGACGGTGGGTTTGTGGTAGGTGGTGGGGTAGCCGGGTTAGGGGACGGTGGGTTAGGGGACGGTGGGTGTGGAGGTTGTTGTTGTGGTGAGGCGGTGGGGTTGGTAGTTGAGGGAAATTTAAAGGTTTGTGAGGTAATTGGTTCGTCATCAAGAAATTGGTACGCGGTTTCGGGTAAAGGTTGGGCAAAGGGAAATGTGTCCTCGTCAAAGTTGACATGTCTAGATATGTGTACTTTTCCAGTTGAAGGGTCAAGACGGCGGTAACCTCTAAAATCGGGGGGATAGCCAAGAAAGATGCACCGGTGTGAACGTGGGAGTAGTTTGTTAGGTTGGCTCGCAGACTCGTTTGGATAACACGCACACCCGAACACCCGTAGGTGTTCATAGGTTGGGTGACAAAGGTATAAGGCGAAGGTTGGGGTGTTGTAGTTGAGACGGGTGGTAGGAAGAATATTGTGGAGGTAGGCGGTCGTGTGAAGGGCTTCTACCCAAAAGGTGGGGGGGATGTGCGCGTGAGTAAGAAGAGTCCGGATGACATCATTGAGACGTCGTATCATCCGCTCAGATCGTCCATTTTGTGAGGAAGTCTGAGGGCATGAGTAACGAAAGGTGAGACCGGTTGAATTTGCAAAACTTTTGAAAGCATGGTTGTCTTATTCACCACCGAGATCACATTGAAAGGCTTTTATATTTTTGTGAAATTGAGTTTGTATGAATTTGTGAAATTTAGCAAAGGTGGCAAATGTTTCTGATTTAAACTTTAAGGGGTAGACCCAAACATAGTTTGAATAATTATCGACAAGTACCATATAATATTTATAAGATGAATTACTTAAAACTGGAGAAGTCCATAGATCGCAATGGACAATATCAAAAGGTGCATATGTAAAGGAATTAGAAGTATTAAAGGGTAGTCTTTTGCTATTGGATAAATGACATAAGTCACAAAAAGCAAAAGATGTCTTAGTACATGGAAGATTAAAAGTACTTGAAAGAAATTTTAAAACTTGAGGGCCAGGATGGCCTAGGCGATCATGCCATTTATTTGATGAAGCTGCCAAAAAAACTTGAGTTGGTGGAGTGAAGGGGTAAAGGTCACCGGTGCTGTCATGGCGCGAAAGAGGTTGTCCAGTCTTGAAGTCCTTCAAAGTAAAGCCATTAGGATCAAATTCAATAGAAACGAGGTTATCACGGGTAAATTCACGAACAGAAATAAGGTTTTTGACAACGGCTGGGGCATATAAAATGTTTTTAAGTAAATAGGATTGGTTTTTAGTCTGGTGAAAGCCATCACCTGAGCCCAAAATTTGTAAAGATTGACCATTGCCAACAAGTATATTAGTATTAATAGAACTAGATAGAGGTGAACTGATTTTACCCTGATCCGCAGTGACGTGAGAAGAGGCACCCGTATCCATGTTCCATGTGGGGTCCGGTTGGTTCTAGGTGAGAGTCGCCAAGGCTGCACCAAGTTCAGTTGGTTGAAGTGGGTCCACAGGAGGGTTGGGGTAGGGTGCGGGTGCGGGTGGGTCAAATGGGAAAGAGTTGGGGGTTTGAGGTTGTTGGGCCGTAAGCCCATAACAGTGGGCCTGGTTTGGAATCATGGCAGTAGGCTGTTGAGGATGAGTAGTAGTGTTGTTGGGTTTGGTCCAAGTTGAGACCAATGGAGACTGGGCCGGGTGGGGACAGAAGGGTGGGCTTGGATACCAAGGGTAGGTGTTTGGCATTTGGTTTTGATTGTAGGGTGGGTTGTGAGGGTAATGAGATGGGTAATGAGGATATGTGTTGGTACGCCCGTGACCACGACCACGGTAGGAGGTCTGACCGCGGCCACGGCCACGAGAGTTGGTACGGTTTTGGTATTGGTCAAAGGATTGGGCCGGGTTGTAGGAGGGTGGTGGGGTGGGTTGATTGTTGGACGGGTATTGGTTGTGGGCCGGTTGTTGAGGGGTGTTGGTGGGAGGTCCAGTGGGGGCGGCTAGGGCAGTTTGTTGGCGGGCTTGCTGGCGACGTTGTTCCCGTTCAACCATGTCGCGGGCATTGTCCCATGAGGTGTTAGACTGATTAATAAAGGACGCGGTAGTATCATACTCCGCTGGGAGACCTTGAACCATTTGAAGGACTAGTCGGGACTCCGTGACCGGTTGGTCCACGTCGGCCAACTGATCAGCAATGTCTTTGAGTTTCTGAAAATAATCGTTCAACGAGGCACAAGAAGTAAGTGTGGTATTTGTGAAGGCCGAGAGGAGACACGAGGCACATGAGATTTTGTTATTATGAAAGATTGATTGAAGCTTATTCCAAGCTTTCTGGGCAGTGGTTTCGTCTTCGAGAATGCGGACAAGGAGACTATCCGATAAAGTGGCATAAATCCATTGCAAAACAATGGAATCAACTTTGACCCATAGGTCGTAACCGGGGTCTGATTCGGCCGGAGGACCCGAGCCGTCGATGTGTTGCAGAACCTCGTACCCTTTGGCATGGAGTTTGAAGAGCTTAACCCATGCCGAGTACGTAACTTTCTCGCCGTCAAGGGTGCGGATCTTGTTCTGGATGTTTGTGACGGAATAAACCGGGTGAAGGTGCTTGTTTTCGGTCGTGACCGAGGTTGAGGAGGTATCTTTGTTTTTGTCAGCCATGTCGCCGGGTAAGAATGGAGTGATCGGAAAAAAAAAAGGAACAGAAAAAAGAAAAAAAAACTGAATGGAGAAGAAGAAGATAGGAGGCAAGGACTTTTAGGTTTATTGGTTAATAGGCTCTGACACCATATTAACTTTGTATATTGACTATTGATTGAATCGATGCCATCCTCCCAAGATGTACAGAATATTTATAGATACAAAATGACAACTATCACTGCTATCACTACTCCTAGATATATGCTTTCCATATGTACTTGGTCAATATTTCCGCTAATACAACCAAGTCTTACTAATTAACCGAACAAAATTTTCTATTATTTTCTTATTGTGTGGCTGTTTCATGTTAGGGGTCGTGGTGGTAAAGGTCAGCGGTCATTATGGTCAGCGGCACTGCGATCGTGGTAAAGGTTGCTGTCTCCCTCATTGCCAAGTTTATCGCACAGACGGTCATTATGCTAATGTTTGTCCAAATCTTGTTGATTATGTGGTTAATAAAGTTAGCTAGTTCTTCCAGAATCCACCACTTACAGGCTACAGGTCGCTAGCTATGGCTTTTCAATACCTCACCATTACCAGACGTGACATCTCTTATGCGGTTAATCAAGTTAGCTAGTTCTTCCAACCTCCCACTGCTACACATTTTCAACATGTCAAGCGCATTCTTTGCTATGCAAAGGCACTTTGGCATACGGTCTCCATTTTACCAAACGTGTTAAAACTGTTATTTTTGGTTTTTCGAATGTTGACTCGTTGCATTGACACACGTCGCTCAACGTATGGTTATTCAATATTTTTGGGTGGAAATCTTGTCTCTTGGAGTGCCAAGGAACAACCCTTAGTTGCTCACTCCAGTTGTGAATCTGAGTATCGTGCCGTGGCCAACAGTGCTACTGAAATCATATGGATCACTCATCTTCTTCGGGAGTTGCATGTCCTTCCACCTGATCGACTGACAATATTATGCGACAACAAAAGTGCCTTCTTCTTGACTTAGAATTCGGTCTCCCATAAACGTGCCTAACATATTGATCTAGATTATCACTTTGTTCGCGAACTTGTATCATCTGGGAAGTTGTACACTCGCTTTGTTCCAACCAAGCTTCAGGATACGGATATTTTCCCTAAAAGTCTTCATCGATCGCAATTTGAATTCTTCCTTGATCGCCTTGGCATCCGCCCGCCACCTTTCCGATTGAAAGGGGGATGTTAGACAAAACTAATGTGCATCTGTATATATTCCTTTCATTCATTATATCAATGAGTTTTTATCTTTATAAAATGGGCCCAACTTTTGTTTATTTGAGCCTCCAAAAATGTCGAGCCGTCATTTACCAATCCAATTAGTCTTTTTTTTTAAATCATTTCGTTATTATTAAATACTATACAACATAATACCATAAATTTCTCCGAAATAAATTCGATCTAAACCCACTATTTCATTTCATTTAATAACTAGGTTATAACCTCGTGTATTACACGGGTTGAGTAAATAAATTTATATACTAAATAATAAAACATTATATCTTTAAAAACTTCTTTTATTGCACGGGTTGAATAAATATTATTTTATATATTAAATAATAAAAAGTTATATATATAAGAACCATATTGTACGGGTTGAATTAATGTAATTTTATATACCAAATAAAAAAAATTATATCTTTAAAACCACATGTATTACACGGGTTGAATAAATGTAATATTGTTTACCAAATAATAAAATAATACATCTTTAAAAAACCTCATTTATTACACGAGTTAAATAAATGTATATTTATATACCAAATAATAAAAAAGTTAGTAAATGTAATTTTGTATAGTGAAAATAAAAGTATTTAATATATTAATACAAAGTTTGGTTTTCGTGATAAATAATTTGTTTTATTTAAAATGTTTTAAATTAACAATTTACAATTTCGGATAATATTTTATTAGAAAAATAGAAGAATGGTATTCGAAATTTAGTAGGATAAAATTTAATATTAGCTCATTATTCATTTATTTATTTAATTAATATAAGATAATTTTGGAAGTGAGGCGAGAAAATCATAAAATAAATACCTACAATGAACGACATGTGTCACACATTAATGTTTTATTATATAGTATAGTATAGATAAAAATTTAGATTGATATAAATAGATTATTTTGTTGTAGCAAAATTTGTTAACGAAATCTCAATAAATTTAACCCATTATTTAAAACTCCGTAAATGTATAAATGATAAATAATATTAGTTAGAGTAAATTACGATTTTAGCCCCTGTGGTTATATCACTTTTACCCTTTTAGCCAAGAAAGAATTTTTTAACATCTGAGCCCCCAACGTCTTTTTTTCTAACCCTTTTGGCCCCTAACACTAACCCCATCCATTAAATGTTAAGGGCCAAAAGGGTTAGAAAAAAAGACGTTAGGGGCGAAAAAGATTAGACAAAAAAGACGTTGGGGGCTCAGATGTTAAAAAAAAAAAATTGGGCTAAAAGAGTAAAAGTGATATAATCACAAGGGCCAAAATCGTAATTTACTCTATTAGTTAAATAAATAATATTATAAATGAGAAGGAGATTAAACTAAATAACAATTATCCATAAGAAATTAAACTAAATAGTATTTAGTAGGAGAATTATCTATAATTAATTAGAAAAAATTAAACTAAAATAATACTTATCTATAAAACATGGCCTAATATGATGACAAGTGTCCACAAAATAGTTTCTTTTATTATATAGTATAGATTATTCCATATATAAGTTTGCAAGTTTTTTGTGCTTAACAACTTGTACATTGTGCTTTATGAGTTTTTCAAAAAAAAAATTTGATTTTTTACTTTTAACCAAAAGGTTTTTACCTTTTTCAATTTTAACCCTACATAATTTGTTTTTTAACTTTAACCCAAAACTTTTCATTATTTGCAATTTAACTTCGCAACTTTTGTTACTTATACTTTTCATCTTTCGCAAATTTTCGTTTTACGTATAGTTCTAAATTTTTCGAGTTAATATGACGCAACGTGCATGTGTGGTTCAACGTTTTTACCTCTATTTTTTCATGTTTGACAGGTTCGTCGCAACACGCATATCCTAGGTCGAGTCAGTATTGGTGGTCGATGACGGTTGTGTGACATTAGTATTATTTGACACACCGGTTTACGCCCCGCCGCAACGCGGGGTGTGCTTTAGGGGGTTTTCAAAGAAAAAATGGTTATGCATATGGTTGTCGTAACGTTGGCTTTGGGGGTTTTCCAAAAAAATTGATTTTTTTACTTTTCACTCAAAAGTATTTCATTAATTACTTTTAACCCAAAACTATTTGTTTTTTTTTTTACTTTTAACCCAAAACTTTTTATCTTTTGTAATCTATTCTCATAACTTTTTTTTAACTTTCAACTTTGATCCTTTATAGTTTTCATTTTCCGCAAGTTTTTCGCTTTATGCTTGGTTCTAAATTTTGTGACTTAACACATCGCAACGTGCGTCTTTGGTTTAACGTTTCTACGTTTCGTTCCAAATTTTGCGAGTTAACACGACGCAACATGCGTATGTGGGTGAACGTTTTTACATCATCTATTTTTTCCCCATTTGACAGGTTAAACATAACGTGCGGGTCCTAGATTGACTTAATTATAACTAAAGAATCCCCGCCGCATTGCGGCGGAGCGCAATCCTAGTTAATATATTACTTTGCTTTTAAAGTTCAAGTAACATGTGCCATTTAATGGAATGTAGTTGTGTATCATTGGATATTTGGATCCATTTTTTCGTTGAAAAAAAAAATTCTCTATAATTTATTAGAGGGTAAATTACACTTTTCATCTTTATGTTTCTATCGGATTGCAGTGGATACTCTTTAACTTCAATAATTACAGGCACAGTCCTTTATTTGAAAAACTCATTACATCTTGCATCCTTTTGCTCTAACTTGGTTAAAATTTTCAGTTAACTTTAATCACATAAGGGTAATATAGTCTTTTTATCAAATTTTTTACAATTATAATAAATAAAACACAAATACTTTTTAAATAAAACCCCAAATTATCATCTTCAGTCCATTGTTCTTCCTGAATTAAAAAAGAAACTCATGAACATTCCAAAAAAATTACTCAAACATTCCAAAAAGAGAAAAATGCCCGGATAGTCCCTGAGGTTTCGCCTTTTTTCACCTATAGTCCCCAACTTTCTAAAACTACCTGAATAGTCCCCAAGTTTTCAATTTTCGTTCCCGGATAGTCCCTGGCGTGGATGGAGGTTACTTTTCTCAGTTAAGTTGGTGTAAAATGACTATAATGCCCTTACTATTAAAAATTAAAAAACAACAAATAAAACATTAAAAGAATAAAAAAAATACATGTGGGCCCCACCTACCCGCCCCACCCCCAGCCTATGTCTTCTTCCCCATTCTCTCCTTAACCTTCTCTCTCTCTAACCTTTTTTCCACAGACCTGCAACTTATTTCTTTTACATATCTCTCTCGGACCCTTGAAGATTGAGAGTCGGAAGCCGATTGAAGCTTCCATTATCCTTACACACATCCCCCCTACCTTACAATTCCAGGTTAGCAACTACACTGTTAGCATGGATGCTTTAAATCCATATGCACGTGTGCGCTTTGAAGATTCACAGAAGTGCCTAGATGGGTGGGTTTAACAAAGATGGGAGCGGGCCACTGTTCGATTAACGATATTGATGCTTACCCTGTTCACGTAATGCTTATGTGTAATCGAAACCATGTTCAAATGATGAGCTAACAAGATAATGAGGTAATAGAGAAGGATTGTTGAATCATGCTGGGTTTTTCCTTTAATGTACAACTGCTCATGCTCCGAGTACAAGCTGGTTATGCATGTTTGAACATTCAAAAAAAGAGTGTGATGTTGCTATATGTTTTATGATGTGATGTTGCTATATGTTTTATGAAAAGAACGATTCTTTGTGTTCATCATATGGTTAGGATGGTATAATAAGAATCGAATGTTATGAGGAAGTCTAATACCGAACGATTTCCGGTTAAGTGTTGTGAGATAATGATGAGGGTAGTATAGATCTTAATCATCTAGGCTTGAATGTGCATATGATTTAGGTTACGATAACTGTGAAATGAAGAACTTGATATCCGACCTAAACTCGAGTCTCCGGTGGGTTTGATTCTGTTAAAGTTTTGGATCATAAAAAACAGAATCAACAGCAATCTTGACGAAACCAGTAAGAACACAACTTATCATCTCTCTGCAAACCGGATTCCTCAACTCGACAACTGGTTGTCGTTCCAGATCTTGATGAACCGGCCGGCGACAGATCTGAGACCGTTCCAGATGCCTATCGTGTTGATTTGCGAGTTGTTTCGGATGGTGGTGGTGGTGGTGGTGAAATGTGGAGATGGTGGTGAAGGGTGGTGGAGGGTAGGGCATATGAAGTGGTGGTGGTGGTGAAGTGGATCTAATGTTGCAGACATATAAAAGAAAGAGAAAGAGGAAGAGAGAAAGGAGTGAGGGAGAGGGGGTGGGGTGGGGTAGGGGTAGAATAAAGGTGGGTCCCTTTTTTTAACCAGTAAGGGCATTATAGTCATTTCACACCCACTTAACAAAAAAAATTAACCTCCATCCACGCCAGGGACTATCCGGGAACAAAAAATGAAAACTTGGGGACTATTCAGGTAGTTTTAGAAAGTTGGGGACTATAGGTGAAAAAAGACGAAACCACAGGGACTATCCGGGAATTTTTCTCTTCCAAAAACTTATAACGATGCATCTTTTCTGATCAATCCCTAATATCATGTAACATTCCAAAAAATTTACTTAAACATTCCAAAAACTTTACTCAAAACATATGTATCACACTAACAACAAAAACATAAAAAATGGAGGCTAATTCCTCTGTTCATGAGAAGCAGATTCACAGTTTTGGTGAGTGATTATAGGTTTCAAAATTTTCCAACAAATCAAGCCTTACTTTTTGTTTAAAGTGATGATAGTCTGAACCATGCCATATGTGAAAGTGCTTATACCATCAGCCTCAAATCAAGGGGCTTTTTTTTGTGATCAGCAACACCTCATTATCTTCAGCAACAGGAGTGGTTCTTCGCCGATCTGAAGACCTAAGCGGTTATGGTGGTGGTTAGGGTTGGGGGCAGCGACGGGAGTGGTGGTGGTGACGAGACTAGGTGGTGGCCGGCGGCTAGAGTGGTGGTGGTGAGGAGATTCAGATGGTAGCCGACGGCTGGAGTGGTGGTGGCCGGCGGCAGTTGTGGTGGTGGTGAGGAGGAGATTAGGTTAGAAGTGGTTTTTACAGAGAGAGAGATTGGAGTGGGTGAAAGGTTGAATGTTTGGAGTTTGGTTTCTAAATATAAAATATATATATTTTCTTGTTTTTTTAACTATACTAGGTTTATTCGCGAACGCGCGTTGCGCGCGTGGGACCGAGGCTGAGACAACACCTTAATCAATCACTTAGCTAGAGGCTAACAGCGATAAAGCAACATTTCCTTCCAACACAATTGTTCATTCAAGGCTTCCACTATTCCCACACCCCTAAATCTTATTTTCACATCCCTGTTCACTCTATCTCTCTATATCTATACTATATTATAATACATGAGGGAAGGATTCCCAAAAGTTAAGAACTTCTTCCCCCATTATTTATAAATAAACCCCTAGAATGAGGGTAAAGTGGTCTTTTAAACCATAATTATTTTTTAGTCCCTCAATCTATTACATTTAAATCCTTGACATTTAACATAATTATGGGTAATTAGTTACACTTCCCTCCCCCCCCCCCCCCCTTTAGTTCTTTAATGTATTCCTGCGATATCTTACAACCCGTAATGTTTTTAAAAAATCCGAAGGTACCATGACGATCGGCACATTTTTTTAAACGTTTCGATAGTTGTCTTTTATAGTTTCGTCGTGCGTTCATAAAGTACAAATAGCCGATGCGTAAATGTACAATTGATTAAAGCCAACATTTGTTTTTTACCCAAGCCAGCTTTGACCTTTACCTAGCTACCGTGCATTAACATTTGTTTTTTACCCAAGTTTTTTGTTTTGAACGGCATTAATAAACTAAAATATTCCCTAATTTTACTTGTACAGAGTCAGTTTGTTGTGGCATGTTTAATATAGTATAGATAAAACTCACAACAAACTTCCTATTAAACATGCCACAACAAACTAAACAGGATATGTGCATCTTATTTTAAAAACTTAAAACTCACAACAAACTTCCTAAATAAATGGATGACCAATCTAAAACTAAACCCTAATGGACTACTATAAATACATAGCAAACACTCACAATTCTACATTTCTATTGCTAAACAGATTTAAAATATGGAGCCGTTCTGAATTCACTTGATGCGAAAAAACAAGCATGCGATATTGAAAAATCTAAGGTCGGTTCTATGATAAGTTTTGTTATATCGCAATAATGAATAATTGTTCTCTTTTATTTACTTTTATCTGAATACTAACTTATTTGATTTTTCAGATTCAACACACGAATTTAAACACCCCAGTTGTCGAACAAACTTTTGTTAGTTTTTAAGTAATATTTTCGCTTATAATCTTTCATATTAACAAGTTCGTTGTGTTATTATTTGGTGTTTTATTGTAGGATGATGGTGATAATAGTGTTGAAATTATTTCTTATGGTGCAATGTTCAGTCCATACAAGTCTAATCTTCAACGTCAATTTAGTAAAGAGGTAATTTTAAATCTATACTATATTATAATACATGAGGGAAGGATTCCCAAAAGTTAAGAACTTCTTCCCCCATTATTTATAAATAAACCCCTAGAATGAGGGTAAAGTGGTCTTTTAAACCATAATTATTTTTTAGTCCCTCAATCTATTACATTTAAATCCTTGACATTTAACATAATTATGGGTAATTAGTTACACTTCCCCCCCCCCCCCTTTAATTCTTTAATGTATTCCTGCGATATCTTTCAACCCGTAATGTTTTAAAAAATCCGAAGGTACCATGACGATCGGCACATTTTTTTAAACGTTTCGATAGTTGTCTTTTTTAGTTTCGTCGTGCGTTCATAAAGTACAAATAGCCGATGCGTAAATGTACAATTGGTTAAAGCCAACATTTGTTTTTTACCCAAGCCAGCTTTGACCTTTACCTAGCTACCGTGCATTAACATTTGTTTTTTTACCCAAGTTTTTTGTTTTGAACGGCATTAATAAACTAAAATATTCCCTAATTTTACTTGTACAGAGTCAGTTTGTTGTGACATGTTTAATATAGTATAGATAAAACTCACAACAAACTTCCTATTAAACATGCCACAACAAACTAAACAGGATATGTGCATCTTATTTTAAAAACTTAAAACTCACAACAAACTTCCTAAATAAATGGATGACCAATCTAAAACTAAACCCTAATGGACTACTATAAATACATAGCAAGCACTCACAATTCTACATTTCTATTGCTAAACAGATTTAAAATATGGAGTCGTTCTGAATTCACTTGATGCGAAAAACAAGCATGCGATATTGAAAAATCTAAGGTCGGTTCTATGATAAGTTTTGTTATATCGCAATAATGAATAATTGTTTTCTTTTATTTACTTTTATGTGAATACTAACTTATTTGATTTTTCAGATTCAACACACGAATTTAAACACCCCAGTTGTCGAACAAGCTTTTGTTAGTTTTTAAGTAATATTTTCGCTTATAATCTTTCATATTAACAAGTTCGTTATGTTATTATTTGGTGTTTTATTGTAGGATGATGGTGATAATAGTGTTGAAATTATTTCTTATGGTGCAATGTTCAGTCCATACAAGTCTAATCTTCAACGTCAATTTAGTAAAGAGGTAATTTAAAAATTTATTTAATCTTTTTTAAATTTTTTTATTCAATATTTGTTCTTTTTATAAAATTTATTTAATCATTTTTTAACTTTTTTTATTAAATTTTTGTTTTTTAAGGATCTAAGAGACTCTCTGAATGGAAATGGGTCGAGGTTATAAATTTAGATGATTCTGAGGACGATGAGAAAGAAGATGAATTAGATGATACTGCTGATTCGAGCGCAAACAAGAAAAACGGATCAAAAAAGAAGAGAAATTAGATGAAATATATCAAGTGTTTTTATATTTTTTTTTTCATTTTCAGTTGTTTTTGTTTGATCTAGACTATCCCATGAATAATAAAGTTTATTTTATATTTGAAGTTTATGTTTTGTGTTATTTTATTGCACTTATAATTTACATCTCCATTGAACTAATATACTTTAGTACTTAATCATGTTCGTATTATATAATTTACATGTTCGTACTTGATCATTTCCAAAGAGATAAATTCGATTACCAAGAATGGCCAAAACATGAAAACTACCTCTTGGTTTGGAGTAAATTCAAGATTGTATTTACAAAGCACACTAAACTTATTCAATTTAACAGTCATGTTCCACGAGGATTTCGTATATATCCATTAGTGTCTTCTATAAAAAAAACTGTTGGACGACACGAGATATGAAAAAATAATTATATAATATTATAGATTTTTCGAATAATTTGTATTTCTTAAATAAAAAGATAAAGTTAATAAAGATATAAACTTTTACATCCTATTTTTTTATAAAAATTGTTTTATAAAAATATGATTTTTTAAATATTTATAAAAATGAAATTTAACATTAGTTAAAGGTGTTTAAAACGTACCTACAAGTAGGGGTGAGCAAAGGTCGGTTTGGTTCGGTTTTGAGCCGAAACCGAAACCGTAACCGCTATAATCGGTTTTTACATTTTTATAACCGATCGGTTTCGGTTATTTCGGTTCGGTTTTTTTCGGTTATTTTTCGGTTTCGGTTCGGTTTCGGTTATTTCGGTTAAATAACCGTTTTTTTTTTCTTTCATTACTAGATGTGCAGTGTGCTATCATATGATTGTGTACTAATTAATAAATACTTGATTTTGAATTTAACTAGTTTTTACCAACTACACAAGACATCAGTAGATTATGTATATTATATCATCAACTAAAAACTAACATGCAAGTAACAACTAACAAGGATTTCCATTAATAGTTACACCGTAAACAAAATACAAACGAAACCATTAGCGAAATAGCAACTGGTTGGCCAAGCAAATTACAAAAAGTGGACCACACGTGAAGCCACAACATTACAAAAAGTGGCTAGAGTTTTAAAATACAACAAATTACTTACAGAGAAGGAGCGTTGATCGATCTGAGAGCAGCAAAAGTGTATTCGCCTGAGCAGAAGCATGAGCGTCGTCGCCGTCGTCTGAGCGGGAGAGAAACGCCGTCGTCGTCTGAGCGGGAATGAGGAATGAAGGGTCGGTCGTCTGAGCGGGAGACTTCCAGGCGTATCAAGTACGTAACCTTGTTCCAGCCATCCAGGGTTTCAAAAACTTTTGAACTTCATTTGATTATTAGGCCTTGTGTGTTTTTATTAATGTTATGTATTGGGCTGGGCCTACTAGGATGGGTTAAAGACTATAACATATTAACAACTAGTGTGGGTTAAACTCTTAAAGGATTAAGGCTAACAAGTTAACGACTTAAACATAAAACATATGTATCGGGCCTTGTAACCTATCGGTTCGGTTCGGTTTTTTTCGGTTATTGGAAATGGATATCCAAAAACCGAACCGAAATTTTCGGTTATTAAAAATTCAAAAACCGAACCGTCGGTTTTTACTTCGGTTCGGTTTTTTCGGTTCGGTTTTGTCGGTTTTTTCGGTTACGGTTCGGTTATTTCGGTTTTCTGCTCACCCCTACCTACAAGTCACCTACTATTTTTTACTTTTTACTTTTTCAAAAACGAAAATTTTAAAATTAAAGTTTATTGGATGAGTATGATGTGGATATTTAAAAAAGATATGGACTTTAAATAATAAAATTATAAACTTTATCATTTCACCAACAAAATAAACTTACTTTATAACGATAACAATTTATCTTTTATTTTTTGTCATTTGTTTAGTATTTTTTATTAACAAACGAATCTTTACATGTTTAAAACAGTATTTCTATACTTTATTTATTATTAATTTTTATAACAAAACAAAACTTTGATATTTAGTAGATAGAAGATAAACTATGTTCCAAAATTTTAGGAATTATTTAATACTAATTTACGATATTAGTAGATAGATAGTAAACTATATCCCAAAATTTTAGGAATTATTTAATACTAATTTACGATATTTAGTAGATAAATAGTAAACTATGTCCCAAAATTTTAGGAATTATAAGTCAACTAATTAGGTCATCCAAGTTAATTATATGGGATGAGGCATCGATGGCGAAACGTCAGGCGATAGAGGCAGTTGATCGAACATTGCAAGACATTATAGGTGTTAGGCTCCCATGTGTAACACTTATGACATATATCCACAACAATAATGTTATCATATACAAATAAGAAAACTACCAGCAACGAGTGCCGCAATCCAAAGTGTCGCCCCCGCCGCATCGCGTGGGCACCCTACTAGTACATCTGTATATGTATAGAGAAAGAGATAGAGTGTTAAATAAACTATATTTGTTTGTTCCATATAATAAATGAAACTTTACAAGTCAGCTTTCTAGTTTGTCTTCACACTCTTCACTATATGAATTGTTGACCACTTAATGAAAAGTAGAAGATGCCCCTGCACAGGACCTAAAAATGCTTCTCACAAATGCATGCATCCTTATCTTTAAAACCTTTCAAATCACATATCCAAACACCCCATAATAAATATGCACATCCCAATAAACATGGTACTCAACTCATGTCTGAATTCATAATTCAAGCTCAAGATTTAACTGGACTTCACTTATACAAAAAAAAAACAATATAAGTAGGCAATGCTTACAATTTTACACATGACAACTCCCCCAAAATTGAGAACCATTTTGCGTTCATGGGTCACTTCTGTTGGGCCAAGCACTTCATATTGGGCTGAATGAATTGTCTGCTTAAGAGTTAACCTACGAGCAGCACGTCTTTTTTTTCTTTAGCCCACAATTATGTTTTTTAAGGCAACTTTAGACTTATCCTAATTCTTGCAAAATTTTTATTTTGATAAGAGTTAACTGATTTAGGTTACAATAAAGTTAAATAATTTAAAATTGAAAAACCGTTTATAACCATTGGATCATAATAGCCATAGGTCTCTTCCACCAGACTTTATTTTGATAGAAGCATGGGGTTTTTGTCTTCAAAAACTGCAGCAAAACACAGCTGCATAAACAACAAACTACACGGATCACACACCATGAGCAAAATCAACAAAAACCCAACGAAGATTCAAATAATTACATAAACGCATGATAAAAGTTGTAGAATTTATGATAAAACCGCATAAACTTACCACAAACCATTGAGATACAAAAACTACAGAGTTTAGTGTATTGCTTTATCTTCGTTGCTAACTCCGTCGGTTTAGTCTCTTCCTACTTCTTCATTAATTCAAAGACCTAAAAACACAACAAAACACATCGGTCATAATTGAAAAGAAAAACCAAGTTATCATGTGAGGAGCAATTCACTTCAAATACTACACAATAGATCAAAACAATAAGATAAATAAAAGTTAGCTTAACAAATAAACCTAATAAAAAAACCCATATTCAAATGAAAAGTTTTTTGATAAAAAATGAAAAGTATATAAAGATCAAGAACCAAACCTAGTCAAATGATCGAGGTTTTTGAACACCTGGTGAGGTAAAACATGTATATATAAACACACAAACGGGTGGTTCAGTTTCAGATCCAGTGGCCTGGGGTATATAGTGAAGGAATCTGGTTGACGATGGTTCTTCCTCGCTGCACAAACGGGTCGTTCTTCGTCTCCGATGGACGAAACACACACCCACATGTCATTCTTCCTCTTCGTGAGTGGTGGTGTGATTTCCAGAGAAAAATTTCAGATCTGTAGACCCTCGAACACCTCGTTTGAAGCTCTGCATAACGACCCTAAACCATTCTCAAAAACATGTAAATTATAATGGCGATTTCGACACGTATTTTAACATAGCCCTACTTTTCAAGGAGGGAGACACTTTGAGAAGCCTCTCGATGCCATATGACCTCCATAACCACCATGTAGCTCGAATGAATCACCAACAGCAGCTAAGTCAACAGACTGAGTTGTGAGCATGGCTCAAGCATGAAGCTGAAGATGTTCACCGTCCTTGTTATCCAAAATTTCAAAAAGCATTTGTTCATCTTGTAGATCAAGAAGTATTTTTGGTCTCGAAATGGACTGATGTAGGTCCCACACTATTCTTTCCATCCATGATCCATCTAGTCAAATCTTTATTTCGATAGCCGTTTAAATTGATCATCACAACCTAAAATCGATAGGATTGGTTTTTAGTCTGGTGAAAGCCATCACCTGAGCCCAAAATTTGTAAAGATTGACCATTGCCAACAAGTATATTAGTATTAATAGAACTAGATAGAGGTGAACTGATTTTACCCTGATCCGCAGTGACGTGAGAAGAGGCACCCGTATCCATGTTCCATGTGGGGTCCGGTTGGTTCTAGGTGAGAGTCGCCAAGGCTGCACCAAGTTCAGTTGGTTGAAGTGGGTCCACAGGAGGGTTGGGGTAGGGTGCGGGTGCGGGTGGGTCAAATGGGAAAGAGTTGGGGGTTTGAGGTTGTTGGGCCGTAAGCCCATAACAGTGGGCCTGGTTTGGATTCATGGCAGTAGGCTGTTGAGGATGAGTAGTAGTGTTGTTGGGTTTGGTCCAAGTTGAGACCAATGGAGACTGGGCCGGGTGGGGACAGAAGGGTGGGCTTGGGTACCAAGGGTAGGTGTTTGGCATTTGGTTTTGATTGTAGGGTGGGTTGTGAGGGTAATGAGATGGGTAATGAGGATATGTGTTGGTACGCCCGTGACCACGACCACGGTAGGAGGTCTGACCGCGGCCACGGCCACGAGAGTTGGTACGGTTTTGGTATTGGTCAAAGGATTGGGCCGGGTTGTAGGAGGGTGGTGGGGTGGGTTGATTGTTGGACGGGTATTGGTTGTGGGCCGGTTGTTGAGGGGTGTTGGTGGGAGGTCCAGTGGGGGCGGCTAGGGCAGTTTGTTGGCGGGCTTGCTGGCGACGTTGTTCCCGTTCAACCATGTCGCGGGCATTGTCCCATGAGGTGTTAGACTGATTAATAAAGGACGCGGTAGTATCATACTCCGCTGGGAGACCTTGAACCATTTGAAGGACTAGTCGGGACTCCGTGACCGGTTGGTCCACGTCGGCCAACTGATCAGCAATGTCTTTGAGTTTCTGAAAATAATCGTTCAACGAGGCACAAGAAGTAAGTGTGGTATTTGTGAAGGCCGAGAGGAGACACGAGGCACATGAGATTTTGTTATTATGAAAGATTGATTGAAGCTTATTCCAAGCTTTCTGGGCAGTGGTTTCGTCTTCGAGAATGCGGACAAGGAGACTATCCGATAAAGTGGCATAAATCCATTGCAAAACAATGGAATCAACTTTGACCCATAGGTCGTAACCGGGGTCTGATTCGGCCGGAGGACCCGAGCCGTCGATGTGTTGCAGAACCTCGTACCCTTTGGCATGGAGTTTGAAGAGCTTAACCCATGCCGAGTACGTAACTTTCTCGCCGTCAAGGGTGCGGATCTTGTTCTGGATGTTTGTGACGGAATAAACCGGGTGAAGGTGCTTGTTTTCGGTCGTGACCGAGGTTGAGGAGGTATCTTTGTTTTTGTCAGCCATGTCGCCGGGTAAGAATGGAGTGATCGGAAAAAAAAAGGAACAGAAAAAAGAAAAAAAAACTGAATGGAGAAGAAGAAGATAGGAGGCAAGGACTTTTAGGTTTATTGGTTAATAGGCTCTGACACCATATTAACTTTGTATATTGACTATTGATTGAATCGATGCCATCCTCCCAAGATGTACAGAATATTTATAGATACAAAATGACAACTATCACTGCTATCACTACTCCTAGATATATGCTTTCCATATGTACTTGGTCAATATTTCCGCTAATACAACCAAGTCTTACTAATTAACCGAACAAAATTTTCTATTATTTTCTTATTGTGTGGCTGTTTCATGTTAGGGGTCGTGGTGGTAAAGGTCAGCGGTCATTATGGTCAGCGGCACTGCGATCGTGGTAAAGGTTGCTGTCTCCCTCATTGCCAAGTTTATCGCACAGACGGTCATTATGCTAATGTTTGTCCAAATCTTGTTGATTATGTGGTTAATAAAGTTAGCTAGTTCTTCCAGAATCCACCACTTACAGGCTACAGGTCGCTAGCTATGGCTTTTCAATACCTCACCATTACCAGACGTGACATCTCTTATGCGGTTAATCAAGTTAGCTAGTTCTTCCAACCTCCCACTGCTACACATTTTCAACATGTCAAGCGCATTCTTTGCTATGCAAAGGCACTTTGGCATACGGTCTCCATTTTACCAAACGTGTTAAAACTGTTATTTTTGGTTTTTCGAATGTTGACTCGTTGCATTGACACACGTCGCTCAACGTATGGTTATTCAATATTTTTGGGTGGAAATCTTGTCTCTTGGAGTGCCAAGGAACAACCCTTAGTTGCTCACTCCAGTTGTGAATCTGAGTATCGTGCCGTGGCCAACAGTGCTACTGAAATCATATGGATCACTCATCTTCTTCGGGAGTTGCATGTCCTTCCACCTGATCGACTGACAATATTATGCGACAACAAAAGTGCCTTCTTCTTGACTTAGAATTCGGTCTCCCATAAACGTGCCTAACATATTGATCTAGATTATCACTTTGTTCGCGAACTTGTATCATCTGGGAAGTTGTACACTCGCTTTGTTCCAACCAAGCTTCAGGATACGGATATTTTCCCTAAAAGTCTTCATCGATCGCAATTTGAATTCTTCCTTGATCGCCTTGGCATCCGCCCGCCACCTTTCCGATTGAAAGGGGGATGTTAGACAAAACTAATGTGCATCTGTATATATTCCTTTCATTCATTATATCAATGAGTTTTTATCTTTATAAAATGGGCCCAACTTTTGTTTATTTGAGCCTCCAAAAATGTCGAGCCGTCATTTACCAATCCAATTAGTTTTTTTTTTAAATCATTTCGTTATTATTAAATACTATACAACATAATACCATAAATTTCTCCGAAATAAATTCGATCTAAACCCACTATTTCATTTCATTTAATAACTAGGTTATAACCTCGTGTATTACACGGGTTGAGTAAATAAATTTATATACTAAATAATAAAACATTATATCTTTAAAAACTTCCTTTATTGCACGGGTTGAATAAATATTATTTTATATATTAAATAATAAAAAGTTATATATATAAGAACCATATTGTACGGGTTGAATTAATGTAATTTTATATACCAAATAAAAAAAATTATATCTTTAAAACCACATGTATTACACGGGTTGAATAAATGTAATATTGTTTACCAAATAATAAAATAATACATCTTTAAAAAACCTCATTTATTACACGAGTTAAATAAATGTATATTTATATACCAAATAATAAAAAAGTTAGTAAATGTAATTTTGTATAGTGAAAATAAAAGTATTTAATATATTAATACAAAGTTTGGTTTTCGTGATAAATAATTTGTTTTATTTAAAATGTTTTAAATTAACAATTTACAATTTCGGATAATATTTTATTAGAAAAATAGAAGAATGGTATTCGAAATTTAGTAGGATAAAATTTAATATTAGCTCATTATTCATTTATTTATTTAATTAATATAAGATAATTTTGGAAGTGAGGCGAGAAAATCATAAAATAAATACCTACAATGAACGACATGTGTCACACATTAATGTTTTATTATATAGTATAGTATAGATAAAAATTTAGATTGATATAAATAGATTATTTTGTTGTAGCAAAATTTGTTAACGAAATCTCAATAAATTTAACCCATTATTTAAAACTCCGTAAATGTATAAATGATAAATAATATTAGTTAGAGTAAATTACGATTTTAGCCCCTGTGGTTATATCACTTTTACCCTTTTAGCCAAGAAAGAATTTTTTAACATCTGAGCCCCCAACGTCTTTTTTTCTAACCCTTTTGGCCCCTAACACTAACCCCATCCATTAAATGTTAAGGGCCAAAAGGGTTAGAAAAAAAGACGTTAGGGGCGAAAAAGATTAGACAAAAAAGACGTTGGGGGCTCAGATGTTAAAAAAAAAAATTGGGCTAAAAGAGTAAAAGTGATATAATCACAAGGGCCAAAATCGTAATTTACTCTATTAGTTAAATAAATAATATTATAAATGAGAAGGAGATTAAACTAAATAACAATTATCCATAAGAAATTAAACTAAATAGTATTTAGTAGGAGAATTATCTATAATTAATTAGAAAAAATTAAACTAAAATAATACTTATCTATAAAACATGGCCTAATATGATGACAAGTGTCCACAAAATAGTTTCTTTTATTATATAGTATAGATTATTCCATATATAAGTTTGCAAGTTTTTTGTGCTTAACAACTTGTACATTGTGCTTTATGAGTTTTTCAAAAAAAAAATTTGATTTTTTACTTTTAACCAAAAGGTTTTTACCTTTTTCAATTTTAACCCTACATAATTTGTTTTTTAACTTTAACCCAAAACTTTTCATTATTTGCAATTTAACTTCGCAACTTTTGTTACTTATACTTTTCATCTTTCGCAAATTTTCGTTTTACGTATAGTTCTAAATTTTTCGAGTTAATATGACGCAACGTGCATGTGTGGTTCAACGTTTTTACCTCTATTTTTTCATGTTTGACAGGTTCGTCGCAACACGCATATCCTAGGTCGAGTCAGTATTGGTGGTCGATGACGGTTGTGTGACATTAGTATTATTTGACACACCGGTTTACGCCCCGCCGCAACGCGGGGTGTGCTTTAGGGGGTTTTCAAAGAAAAAATGGTTATGCATATGGTTGTCGTAACGTTGGCTTTGGGGGTTTTCCAAAAAAATTGATTTTTTTACTTTTCACTCAAAAGTATTTCATAAATTACTTTTAACCCAAAACTATTTGTTTTTTTTTTTACTTTTAACCCAAAACTTTTTATCTTTTGTAATCTATTCTCATAACTTTTTTTTAACTTTCAACTTTGATCCTTTATAGTTTTCATTTTCCGCAAGTTTTTCGCTTTATGCTTGGTTCTAAATTTTGTGACTTAACACATCGCAACGTGCGTCTTTGGTTTAACGTTTCTACGTTTCGTTCCAAATTTTGCGAGTTAACACGACGCAACATGCGTATGTGGGTGAACGTTTTTACATCATCTATTTTTTCCCCATTTGACAGGTTAAACATAACGTGCGGGTCCTAGATTGACTTAATTATAACTAAAGAATCCCCGCCGCATTGCGGCGGAGCGCAATCCTAGTTAATATATTACTTTGCTTTTAAAGTTCAAGTAACATGTGCCATTTAATGGAATGTAGTTGTGTATCATTGGATATTTGGATCCATTTTTTCGTTGAAAAAAAAAATTCTCTATAATTTATTAGAGGGTAAATTACACTTTTCATCTTTATGTTTCTATCGGATTGCAGTGGATACTCTTTAACTTCAATAATTACAGGCACAGTCCTTTATTTGAAAAACTCATTACATCTTGCATCCTTTTGCTCTAACTTGGTTAAAATTTTCAGTTAACTTTAATCACATAAGGGTAATATAGTCTTTTTATCAAATTTTTTACAATTATAATAAATAAAACACAAATACTTTTTAAATAAAACCCCAAATTATCATCTTCAGTCCATTGTTCTTCCTGAATTAAAAAAGAAACTCATGAACATTCCAAAAAAATTACTCAAACATTCCAAAAAGAGAAAAATGCCCGGATAGTCCCTGAGGTTTCGCCTTTTTTCACCTATAGTCCCCAACTTTCTAAAACTACCTGAATAGTCCCCAAGTTTTCAATTTTCGTTCCCGGATAGTCCCTGGCGTGGATGGAGGTTACTTTTCTCAGTTAAGTTGGTGTAAAATGACTATAATGCCCTTACTATTAAAAATTAAAAAACAACAAATAAAACATTAAAAGAATAAAAAAAATACATGTGGGCCCCACCTACCCGCCCCACCCCCAGCCTATGTCTTCTTCCCCATTCTCTCCTTAACCTTCTCTCTCTCTAACCTTTTTTCCACAGACCTGCAACTTATTTCTTTTACATATCTCTCTCGGACCCTTGAAGATTGAGCGTCGGAAGCCGATTGAAGCTTCCATTATCCTTACACACATCCCCCCTACCTTACAATTCCAGGTTAGCAACTACACTGTTAGCATGGATGCTTTAAATCCATATGCACGTGTGCGCTTTGAATATTCACAGAAGTGCCTAGATGGGTGGGTTTAACAAAGATGGGAGCGGGCCACTGTTCGATTAACGATATTGATGCTTACCCTGTTCACGTAATGCTTATGTGTAATCGAAACCATGTTCAAATGATGAGCTAACAAGATAATGAGGTAATAGAGAAGGATTGTTGAATCATGCTGGGTTTTTCCTTTAATGTACAACTGCTCATGCTCCGAGTACAAGCTGGTTATGCATGTTTGAACATTCAAAAAAAGAGTGTGATGTTGCTATATGTTTTATGATGTGATGTTGCTATATGTTTTATGAAAAGAACGATTCTTTGTGTTCATCATAAGGTTAGGATGGTATAATAAGAATCGAATGTTATGAGGAAGTCTAATACCGAACGATTTCCGGTTAAGTGTTGTGAGATAATGATGAGGGTAGTATAGATCTTAATCATCTAGGCTTGAATGTGCATATGATTTAGGTTACGATAACTGTGAAATGAAGAACTTGATATCCGACCTAAACTCGAGTCTCCGGTGGGTTTGATTCTGTTAAAGTTTTGGATCATAAAAAACATAATCAACAGCAATCTTGACGAAACCAGTAAGAACACAACTTATCATCTCTCTGCAAACCGGATTCCTCAACTCGACAACTGGTTGTCGTTCCAGATCTTGATGAACCGGCCGGCGACAGATCTGAGACCGTTCCAGATGCCTATCGTGTTGATTTGCGAGTTGTTTCGGATGGTGGTGGTGGTGGTGGTGAAATGTGGAGATGGTGGTGAAGGGTGGTGGAGGGTAGGGCATATGAAGTGGTGGTGGTGGTGAAGTGGATCTAATGTTGCAGACATATAAAAGAAAGAGAAAGAGGAAGAGAGAAAGGAGTGAGGGAGAGGGGGTGGGGTGGGGTAGGGGTAGAATAAAGGTGGGTCCCTTTTTTTAACCAGTAAGGGCATTATAGTCATTTCACACCCACTTAACAAAAAAAATTAACCTCCATCCACGCCAGGGACTATCCGGGAACAAAAAATGAAAACTTGGGGACTATTCAGGTAGTTTTAGAAAGTTGGGGACTATAGGTGAAAAAAGACGAAACCACAGGGACTATCCGGGAATTTTTCTCTTCCAAAAACTTATAACGATGCATCTTTTCTGATCAATCCCTAATATCATGTAACATTCCAAAAAATTTACTTAAACATTCCAAAAACTTTACTCAAAACATATGTATCACACTAACAACAAAAACATAAAAAATGGAGGCTAATTCCTCTGTTCATGAGAAGCAGATTCACAGTTTTGGTGAGTGATTATAGGTTTCAAAATTTTCCAACAAATCAAGCCTTACTTTTTGTTTAAAGTGATGATAGTCTGAACCATGCCATATGTGAAAGTGCTTATACCATCAGCCTCAAATCAAGGGGCTTTTTTTTGTGATCAGCAACACCTCATTATCTTCAGCAACAGGAGTGGTTCTTCGCCGATCTGAAGACCTAAGCGGTTATGGTGGTGGTTAGGGTTGGGGGCAGCGACGGGAGTGGTGGTGGTGACGAGACTAGGTGGTGGCCGGCGGCTAGAGTGGTGGTGGTGAGGAGATTCAGATGGTAGCCGACGGCTGGAGTGGTGGTGGCCGGCGGCAGTTGTGGTGGTGGTGAGGAGGAGATTAGGTTAGAAGTGGTTTTTACAGAGAGAGAGATTGGAGTGGGTGAAAGGTTGAATGTTTGGAGTTTGGTTTCTAAATATAAAATATATATATTTTCTTGTTTTTTTAACTATACTAGGTTTATTCGCGAACGCGCGTTGCGCGCGTGGGACCGAGGCTGAGACAACACCTTAATCAATCACTTAGCTAGAGGCTAACAGCGATAAAGCAACATTTCCTTCCAACACAATTGTTCATTCAAGGCTTCCACTATTCCCACACCCCTAAATCTTATTTTCACATCCCTGTTCACTCTATCTCTCTATATCTATACTATATTATAATACATGAGGGAAGGATTCCCAAAAGTTAAGAACTTCTTCCCCCATTATTTATAAATAAACCCCTAGAATGAGGGTAAAGTGGTCTTTTAAACCATAATTATTTTTTAGTCCCTCAATCTATTACATTTAAATCCTTGACATTTAACATAATTATGGGTAATTAGTTACACTTCCCTCCCCCCCCCCCCTTTAATTCTTTAATGTATTCCTGCGATATCTTACAACCCGTAATGTTTTTAAAAAATCCGAAGGTACCATGACGATCGGCACATTTTTTTAAACGTTTCGATAGTTGTCTTTTATAGTTTCGTCGTGCGTTCATAAAGTACAAATAGCCGATGCGTAAATGTACAATTGATTAAAGCCAACATTTGTTTTTTACCCAAGCCAGCTTTGACCTTTACCTAGCTACCGTGCATTAACATTTGTTTTTTACCCAAGTTTTTTGTTTTGAACGGCATTAATAAACTAAAATATTCCCTAATTTTACTTGTACAGAGTCAGTTTGTTGTGGCATGTTTAATATAGTATAGATAAAACTCACAACAAACTTCCTATTAAACATGCCACAACAAACTAAACAGGATATGTGCATCTTATTTTAAAAACTTAAAACTCACAACAAACTTCCTAAATAAATGGATGACCAATCTAAAACTAAACCCTAATGGACTACTATAAATACATAGCAAACACTCACAATTCTACATTTCTATTGCTAAACAGATTTAAAATATGGAGCCGTTCTGAATTCACTTGATGCGAAAAAACAAGCATGCGATATTGAAAAATCTAAGGTCGGTTCTATGATAAGTTTTGTTATATCGCAATAATGAATAATTGTTCTCTTTTATTTACTTTTATCTGAATACTAACTTATTTGATTTTTCAGATTCAACACACGAATTTAAACACCCCAGTTGTCGAACAAACTTTTGTTAGTTTTTAAGTAATATTTTCGCTTATAATCTTTCATATTAACAAGTTCGTTGTGTTATTATTTGGTGTTTTATTGTAGGATGATGGTGATAATAGTGTTGAAATTATTTCTTATGGTGCAATGTTCAGTCCATACAAGTCTAATCTTCAACGTCAATTTAGTAAAGAGGTAATTTTAAATCTATACTATATTATAATACATGAGGGAAGGATTCCCAAAAGTTAAGAACTTCTTCCCCCATTATTTATAAATAAACCCCTAGAATGAGGGTAAAGTGGTCTTTTAAACCATAATTATTTTTTAGTCCCTCAATCTATTACATTTAAATCCTTGACATTTAACATAATTATGGGTAATTAGTTACACTTCCCCCCCCCCCCCCTTTAATTCTTTAATGTATTCCTGCGATATCTTTCAACCCGTAATGTTTTAAAAAATCCGAAGGTACCATGACGATCGGCACATTTTTTTAAACGTTTCGATAGTTGTCTTTTTTAGTTTCGTCGTGCGTTCATAAAGTACAAATAGCCGATGCGTAAATGTACAATTGGTTAAAGCCAACATTTGTTTTTTACCCAAGCCAGCTTTGACCTTTACCTAGCTACCGTGCATTAACATTTGTTTTTTTACCCAAGTTTTTTGTTTTGAACGGCATTAATAAACTAAAATATTCCCTAATTTTACTTGTACAGAGTCAGTTTGTTGTGACATGTTTAATATAGTATAGATAAAACTCACAACAAACTTCCTATTAAACATGCCACAACAAACTAAACAGGATATGTGCATCTTATTTTAAAAACTTAAAACTCACAACAAACTTCCTAAATAAATGGATGACCAATCTAAAACTAAACCCTAATGGACTACTATAAATACATAGCAAGCACTCACAATTCTACATTTCTATTGCTAAACAGATTTAAAATATGGAGTCGTTCTGAATTCACTTGATGCGAAAAACAAGCATGCGATATTGAAAAATCTAAGGTCGGTTCTATGATAAGTTTTGTTATATCGCAATAATGAATAATTGTTTTCTTTTATTTACTTTTATGTGAATACTAACTTATTTGATTTTTCAGATTCAACACACGAATTTAAACACCCCAGTTGTCGAACAAGCTTTTGTTAGTTTTTAAGTAATATTTTCGCTTATAATCTTTCATATTAACAAGTTCGTTATGTTATTATTTGGTGTTTTATTGTAGGATGATGGTGATAATAGTGTTGAAATTATTTCTTATGGTGCAATGTTCAGTCCATACAAGTCTAATCTTCAACGTCAATTTAGTAAAGAGGTAATTTAAAAATTTATTTAATCTTTTTTAAAATTTTTTATTCAATATTTGTTCTTTTTATAAAATTTATTTAATCATTTTTTAACTTTTTTATTAAATTTTTGTTTTTTAAGGATCTAAGAGACTCTCTGAATGGAAATGGGTCGAGGTTATAAATTTAGATGATTCTGAGGACGATGAGAAAGAAGATGAATTAGATGATACTGCTGATTCGAGCGCAAACAAGAAAAACGGATCAAAAAAGAAGAGAAATTAGATGAAATATATCAAGTGTTTTTATATTTTTTTTTTCATTTTCAGTTGTTTTTGTTTGATCTAGACTATCCCATGAATAATAAAGTTTATTTTATATTTGAAGTTTATGTTTTGTGTTATTTTATTGCACTTATAATTTACATCTCCATTGAACTAATATACTTTAGTACTTAATCATGTTCGTATTATATAATTTACATGTTCGTACTTGATCATTTCCAAAGAGATAAATTCGATTACCAAGAATGGCCAAAACATGAAAACTACCTCTTGGTTTGGAGTAAATTCAAGATTGTATTTACAAAGCACACTAAACTTATTCAATTTAACAGTCATGTTCCACGAGGATTTCGTATATATCCATTAGTGTCTTCTATAAAAAAAACTGTTGGACGACACGAGATATGAAAAAATAATTATATAATATTATAGATTTTTCGAATAATTTGTATTTCTTAAATAAAAAGATAAAGTTAATAAAGATATAAACTTTTACATCCTATTTTTTTATAAAAATTGTTTTATAAAAATATGATTTTTTAAATATTTATAAAAATGAAATTTAACATTAGTTAAAGGTGTTTAAAACGTACCTACAAGTAGGGGTGAGCAAAGGTCGGTTCGGTTCGGTTTTGAGCCGAAACCGAAACCGTAACCGCTATAATCGGTTTTTACATTTTTATAACCGATCGGTTTCGGTTATTTCGGTTCGGTTTTTTTCGGTTATTTTTCGGTTTCGGTTCGGTTTCGGTTATTTCGGTTAAATAACCGTTTTTTTTTCTTTCATTACTAGATGTGCAGTGTGCTATCATATGATTGTGTACTAATTAATAAATACTTGATTTTGAATTTAACTAGTTTTTACCAACTACACAAGACATCAGTAGATTATGTATATTATATCATCAACTAAAAACTAACATGCAAGTAACAACTAACAAGGATTTCCATTAATAGTTACACCGTAAACAAAATACAAACGAAACCATTAGCGAAATAGCAACTGGTTGGCCAAGCAAATTACAAAAAGTGGACCACACGTGAAGCCACAACATTACAAAAAGTGGCTAGAGTTTTAAAATACAACAAATTACTTACAGAGAAGGAGCGTTGATCGATCTGAGAGCAGCAAAAGTGTATTCGCCTGAGCAGAAGCAGGAGCGTCGTCGCCGTCGTCTGAGCGGGAGAGAAACGCCGTCGTCGTCTGAGCGGGAATGAGGAATGAAGGGTCGGTCGTCTGAGCGGGAGACTTCCAGGCGTATCAAGTACGTAACCTTGTTCCAGCCATCCAGGGTTTCAAAAACTTTTGAACTTCATTTGATTATTAGGCCTTGTGTGTTTTTATTAATGTTATGTATTGGGCTGGGCCTACTAGGATGGGTTAAAGACTATAACATATTAACAACTAGTGTGGGTTAAACTCTTAAAGGATTAAGGCTAACAAGTTAACAACTTAAACATAAAACATATGTATCGGGCCTTGTAACCTATCGGTTCGGTTCGGTTTTTTTCGGTTATTGGAAATGGATATCCAAAAACCGAACCGAAATTTTCGGTTATTAAAAATTCGAAAACCGAACCGTCGGTTTTTACTTCGGTTCGGTTTTTTCGGTTCGGTTTTGTCGGTTTTTTCGGTTACGGTTCGGTTATTTCGGTTTTCTGCTCACCCCTACCTACAAGTCACCTACTATTTTTTACTTTTTACTTTTTCAAAAACGAAAATTTTAAAATTAAAGTTTATTGGATGAGTATGATGTGGATATTTAAAAAAGATATGGACTTTAAATAATAAAATTATAAACTTTATCATTTCACCAACAAAATAAACTTACTTTATAACGATAACAATTTATCTTTTATTTTTTGTCATTTGTTTAGTATTTTTTATTAACAAACGAATCTTTACATGTTTAAAACAGTATTTCTATACTTTATTTATTATTAATTTTTATAACAAAACAAAACTTTGATATTTAGTAGATAGAAGATAAACTATGTTCCAAAATTTTAGGAATTATTTAATACTAATTTACGATATTAGTAGATAGATAGTAAACTATATCCCAAAATTTTAGGAATTATTTAATACTAATTTACGATATTTAGTAGATAAATAGTAAACTATGTCCCAAAATTTTAGGAATTATAAGTCAACTAATTAGGTCATCCAAGTTAATTATATGGGATGAGGCATCGATGGCGAAACGTCAGGCGATAGAGGCAGTTGATCGAACATTGCAAGACATTATAGGTGTTAGGCTCCCATGTGTAACACTTATGACATATATCCACAACAATAATGTTATCATATACAAATAAGAAAACTACCAGCAACGAGTGCCGCAATCCAAAGTGTCGCCCCCGCCGCATCGCGTGGGCACCCTACTAGTACATCTGTATATGTATAGAGAAAGAGATAGAGTGTTAAATAAACTATATTTGTTTGTTCCATATAATAAATGAAACTTTACAAGTCAGCTTTCTAGTTTGTCTTCACACTCTTCACTATATGAATTGTTGACCACTTAATGAAAAGTAGAAGATGCCCCTGCACAGGACCTAAAAATGCTTCTCACAAATGCATGCATCCTTATCTTTAAAACCTTTCAAATCACATATCCAAACACCCCATAATAAATATGCACATCCCAATAAACATGGTACTCAACTCATGTCTGAATTCATAATTCAAGCTCAAGATTTAACTGGACTTCACTTATACAAAAAAAAAAACAATATAAGTAGGCAATGCTTACAATTTTACACATGACAACTCCCCCAAAATTGAGAACCATTTTGCGTTCATGGGTCACTTCTGTTGGGCCAAGCACTTCATATTGGGCTGAATGAATTGTCTGCTTAAGAGTTAACCTACGAGCAGCACGTCTTTTTTTTCTTTAGCCCACAATTATGTTTTTTAAGGCAACTTTAGACTTATCCTAATTCTTGCAAAATTTTTATTTTGATAAGAGTTAACTGATTTAGGTTACAATATTTTTTTTGAACAGAGTTAACTGATTTAGGTTACAATAAAGTTAAATAATTTAAAATTGAAAAACCGTTTATAACCATTGGATCATAATAGCCATAGGTCTCTTCCACCAGACTTTATTTTGATAGAAGCATGGGGTTTTTGTCTTCAAAAACTGCAGCAAAACACAGCTGCATAAACAACAAACTACACGGATCACACACCATGAGCAAAATCAACAAAAACCCAACGAAGATTCAAATAATTACATAAACGCATGATAAAAGTTGTAGAATTTATGATAAAACCGCATAAACTTACCACAAACCATTGAGATACAAAAACTACAGAGTTTAGTGTATTGCTTTATCTTCGTTGCTAACTCCGTCGGTTTAGTCTCTTCCTACTTCTTCATTAATTCAAAGACCTAAAAACACAACAAAACACATCGGTCATAATTGAAAAGAAAAACCAAGTTATCATGTGAGGAGCAATTCACTTCAAATACTACACAATAGATCAAAACAATAAGATAAATAAAAGTTAGCTTAACAAATAAACCTAATAAAAAAACCCATATTCAAATGAAAAGTTTTTTGATAAAAAATGAAAAGTATATAAAGATCAAGAACCAAACCTAGTCAAATGATCGAGGTTTTTGAACACCTGGTGAGGTAAAACATGTATATATAAACACACAAACGGGTGGTTCAGTTTCAGATCCAGTGGCCTGGGGTATATAGTGAAGGAATCTGGTTGACGATGGTTCTTCCTCGCCGCACAAACGGGTCGTTCTTCGTCTCCGATGGACGAAACACACACCCACATGTCATTCTTCCTCTTCGTGAGTGGTGGTGTGATTTCCAGAGAAAATTTTCAGATCTGTAGACCCTCGAACACCTCGTTTGAAGCTCTGCATAACGACCCTAAACCATTCTCAAAAACATGTAAATTATAATGGCGATTTCGACACGTATTTTAACATAGCCCTACTTTTCAAGGAGGGAGACACTTTGAGAAGCCTCTCGATGCCATATGACCTCCATAACCACCATGTAGCTCGAATGAATCACCAACAGCAGCTAAGTCAACAGACTGAGTTGTGAGCATGGCTCAAGCATGAAGCTGAAGATGTTCACCGTCCTTGTTATCCAAAATTTCAAAAAGCATTTGTTCATCTTGTAGATCAAGAAGTATTTTTGGTCTCGAAATGGACTGATGTAGGTCCCACACTATTCTTTCCATCCATGATCCATCTAGTCAAATCTTTATTTCGATAGCCGTTTAAATTGATCATCACAACCTAAAATCGATAGTTATAACATTACAAGAACACACAAGCATTAGAAACTAATCACATTTCAAGAAAACAAAAAAGCTAGCTCTAACAATAGAAACAGCCAAAATGGTACCAAAATAACTCAACAAATCAGCAAAAAAATAAAAAAATCTCATCAAAATAATCCAAGACAAAAAAAAAAATGCCGATAACATAAATAAAAATCCTAAAGCTAACTAACACCAACACAAAATCAAACAAAAACTACTACTAAACATAAAATTTTGAAACCCTAACTGCTACCCTAAGCATACACATTCATATCAAACACAAACCATATGATGAAACTTGCTCTAACCCAATACCCAATACCCAATACCTAATCAACTTAAAGATTTAAGAACCAGAAACCCTAACCTGAATCAAGAGCGTGTCTTTCTTGATTTCCAAACAAAACCCACAAATGTATAGACCAGAAACCCTAACCTGAATCAAGAGTGTGTCTTTCTTGATTTCCAAACAAAACCCACAAATGTATAGACCACCAAAAAGCATCTTGACAGCATAACTCCTTGAACAAACCATGACGAAGAACAAATAATCCACGTCGCTGGCCACATCCCTACCACCACGACCGTTGTAATCACCAAACATGACCCGATCTGACTAAAAATCCGACACCGACGGCGCACGACGGAACCCTCAATGTCACCGTCGCCGGTTACCACCTTTGCAACCACCATAACCAAAATAAAATGCCCGGCCGGTCGGAAACCATGGTCGGCCTTCTTCTTCTCTGATTCTCTCTCTCCCTCACTCTAAAACGGTTTGTCCCTCATTCCCCTTGTCTCTCTTAAGTTTTATGTGTGTGGTTTTGTCATTTGTGTGTGGGGCTGCTTCTTTACCCGCGAAATTCCCAAAACACCCCTGTTGTTACTGTTCAAAGCCTTCAATTTTTAATATGTAGCATAATTTTTAAGTTAATAGGTAAAATTACAAAACTACCCTCATGGAAATAGATTTAACTTCAAATTTTAACCTGGTTAGTGTTAAAGGATGTAAGATTTAATGGGTTATTGAAATAAATGAGTGTGACTGTAATTATTAAAGTTAAAGGGTATCCATTGCAATCTGATACAAACATAAAGGACGAAAAGTGTAATTTACCCTTTATTATATGTTTTGTTTGTTTTCATCTAGTCAAAATTGAAAACATACACACTATTTAATATTTATCTCATATGGACACACAATTTAATACTTTGTATCTATATGGGATGTAGCCGAACTGTGGAAGTCGAGGAGTATTCAAACCTGTAATTTTGAAGATATATTTTTCGAAATTTTTACATCAAATGTGAATGTGAACGTCATACAAACATGCGGTAGATTAGTACAACTTTGTTTAAGATTGCGTAAATTTATAGCTAGTATTGGGCGTTAACTTAAGTCTAAATAAGCAAATTTAATCATGCTCTTTTCTAAATTTCTTTTTATTGAATGGCAACTTTCATTAGAAAAAAAAAAAGCACACTCCACTAGCAAGCCACTAACAAGGGCGGCAAACGACACAAAACAACTTACAAACCAAAGGAGTTCCAACCGAGAAGACTAACTTATTACACTTATTTTTAATCCAAAGAGAAGTATAGGACTTGTTCTCCCCACAAATACCATCTATCTTTGGCGGAATATCTTTGAAAATGCGATTTTTTCGATCCTTCCACAAGCACCAGCAGAACACCATAACTATAGACAGCACCATCCTCTTCTTGACATCTGAACCCTGAATAAACTTGTGAATTTCAAAGACATCGTGGATGGAAAACAAGAAAGGCAGAATGCGACACCATGAGCTAATGTGTTGCCGTATAACGAAGGCTACATAGCACGAGGTGAACAAATGTTCTGCAGATTCAGTGGAAGACGCAAATAAGGGACAGACCGACGGGCCAAAAAATTCCCCTACTCGAAAGAATGTCCATTGTGGGAAGCCGATTGAGGAGAAGGCTCTAACCAAAGACATTTATTTTTAGCGGAACTCACCTATTCCACTCCCACACCTTCCCTCTTTGCTCTTCACTCCTCGCTCCATGTATCCAACATTTTTTTGAAGGTTTAGTCGGTGAGAAACCTTGATTGGTTAGATAACCGAAATAACCAAAACCGACTTCGTAACCGAAGTTCGATTATGGTTATGGTTAAGGAATTCCATAATCGAAGCTAATGGTTATGGTTAATGGTAAAAACCGAACCAAACCGACCCATGCACACCCCTACTTGTTTGAATCATTACATTATTCATGAATAGATGTTACAAATTGATCTACAAATCTTATTGTTATGTACATTGTTTTGGATCTTGACATGTAACATATACCCTACATTATTCTCAACCTATAGCTTATATACTGCATAAAAACCTAGGCTAGGTTACACAACAATCAAATGTACACTTGTTAATGGCCTCAATACCTACTAATCAATGAGAAAAAAGAATACCAGATTATGTTGGATTTTATCATTTTAAGAAGCAGATTGTGATGAGGACAAAGTTGATGTTTGGAGTTCTCTTTTATTTGTCGAGACTTCCACAATCGCTTTATCTCGCGATGGGACCCGCAAGTATGCTCATAACATCGTAGACGGTAAATCCAATTGCAACCGATGGTACAGCCTGGAAATTGACAAATTACCAGCCAAATAATGAGAACCTTAACTTTTTTTTTTGTCATTGTTCGTAAAAAAAATAAACGAAATGCAACGCACATCATCAAAAAGGTGTCGTGTCACCATTTAACTAACAACCACTTTCAACCCCTTTAGACCTATTACCCAACCCGTTTGACCCACCCATCTTGCCACCTTTAGATATAGTAATGAATGTTTTATAAAAAGTATTTCACCTTCAAATAATTAATGCTCAGTCCTGAAAATAATTGCTTCCATCCTTCTTTTTGTACAATCATTAAAAAAGTTCCAAATGTTCCTTTAACTGAGCTGTTTGAAGCGCGTAACCGTTGAACCTGTGATAGTCAAAACACGAAGTAATGATGTATCTTGATTCTTGAGTGTCTAATACTTTGATTGCATACATCCATCCATACATACATATGCACACATATAGGAAAACTTTGATTTTTTCACTATCTAGCAATTAACTTCAAATCAGGTGCAAAGTAGAAACCTAACTCACAACTAATTATTGATTTTATCAACCAACCTCATTTTAACTGTTTTTTAACATTCAACTGCTGATGTGGCACTGGTTGGTATAGTGCAGCCACATATGCAAAAAATGCTTGCTTTATAAAATCGGAAATATAGTGTAAGTTGGTTTTTGTATCACGCCCTAAGTTAAAGTTGATTGCTAGAATCATGAAGAAGTGTTAACTTTGTTTCTATTTTATGACGTTTGTGCCATATATTACCTGCATTTGCCTTCGCACGACATCCAAAGGATATGTGAAAGTTTGGCCAAGTAAACCAGCAACAGATCCACAAGCAAGTTTGACTATTATATTCTTTTTGTAATCATCAGGGACGTGGCTTTTCATTTCCTCATAGAAGTAAAACTTCAAACCCGCGTACGGGAAGATTCCATATAGTGATGGAGCTAACAAAAAGATTATAAATAAATTAATATCTTATTTGTATCATATCTAAACAAGATAAAGAAAAAAACCATAGACCAGCGGTGGCTATTTTGACCCTTTATTTACGAGTTCGTCGATTCAGGAGGAATTTTATATGTTTTTAGAAAAATAGGTATGTTATCATGTTTATCTTCTGAAAACAACTACAATATATCATATTTAGTCATTCCATAGTAATTAAAAATCAGTTACCTATAACAATGTGTTTAAGAGAACATTATGCGCTAAGATGATTCATATTAATAATATTGTTTTCCTTTTTGTTTACCAAGTGAAACAAGACCGGTATGGCAACTGATTTATCTTATTATCTATGCAATGGGTAAATATGATATTGCAAAATTTAGGGATACATATTTAGAACTTTAACAAGAATATATATGACAAAATCTATACAAAAATGTAGCTAATAAAGAAAACAGGTCAAAAGTCACCCAAAGTGATCCTTTAATGCATAAAACCTCTCCTTTATGAACTTTTTATTATAAAAGAGTAGTCTTGAAATAATATAACTTATGATTAATTTCATACATACTATTCTAAACGTTCAAAATTACAAATCCATCCTTCTAAATTTCGTTATATCAGATTTACACACTAATCGCCCATAAACAATTTGAACTACTATAAAAAAAATTATGAAGCTGACCATAAAATTTTTAGAGTCGTAGTTTTGACACACTAATTGATAATAAAAAAGGAAATTGGACAAAAAGTAGTACTATGAGAACAAAATGACTATGAATTCATACCTACACCACGGTAAAGGCCTCTCATCCCAGCTTCTTTATAAGTTTTTGCAAAACAATCTCCAATACCTTTAAATGCTTGTTCACTAATCATGGATCCTTTAACATTCAATTTAGGAGCATCCACAACCTGTACTATCATATGACAATGATTCTCCATTAAAAATCAACAAATTTTATTAGAGATGGCAAATAATGATGGTAATATTATTGTATACCTGGTAAGCGAGTTTAGTTCTAACTAAATCAAGTGGATATGTAAAGAGAACAGCGGTTCCTCCAGATAATGATCCTGCTACTAGATCAACGATTGGCCCGTCGCCCATAGCAGGGAAGTGATAGTTAATTTGTCTTCTATATTGTTCATATGCCATATAATGTAATGCTGCATATGGAACGATCCTTGCAACACTAGCTCCATTTCCTCTGCGTATTAAATTAGAAATTGAATCCACATGGCAGAAAGATATTAGCTTGAAAAAAAAAACTTGAGCACACTGCACAAATTTTCAACTACTACAAAACACAAGGTCGGCACCGACAGGGCAATAGCTCTGGCCCTTCATTGGGCAAAATGGGCAGCCACTTCAATAGTGCCAGGCAGCTGCCTGGCACTCCCCTATTGGCCCAACAAATTTACGTATTTATCCCACTTTAAAATTACGATTTTGCCATCAGTTAAAAATTATGTTTTTGCCCTCGCTTAAAAATAAATTTACGTTTTTACTCCCAGCTAAATATTTCATTTTTGCCCCCGGTTAAAAATTACGATTTTACCCCGTTTCAATTTACAGTTTTGCCATTGGTTTTTTTCCCTTAAAAATACGATTTCCCATCAGTTGAAAATTATGTTTTTACCCCCACTTAAAAATAAATTTACGCTTTTGCTCCCAGCTAAAAATTCCAATTTTGCCCTCAGTTCAAAATTACGATTTTGCCCCGTATAAATTTATAATTTTGCCATTAGTTTTTTTTTTCTCAAAGCCAGGTTACGATTTTGCCCTCAACTTAAATTTGCATTTCCCCCATCGTTTTTGTTTGTTTTCCTGATGACATTACAAGTTTGCCCCCAGTGTAAAATTACAGTCGTGCCGGCAGCTTCCTGGCACTCCCCCGTTGGTCCATTTAGTTTACGATTTATCCCCGAATTAAAATTATGATTTCGCCCTCAGTTAAAAATTACGTTTTCCCCATCGTTTTAGTTTTTTTACCAAAACTATAAATGTTTTTTGTTTTGATTGGTTTACTCGATTTAATTTTTTTTCGTGTGAAGGAGCCGCCTAACACTGGCTCATTAGTCCTGAAAAATTACAATTTTGCCCCAGGCCCAAAATTACGGTCTTATCATCTTTTTTGTTTTTTTTTTTCCTAGCAAAATTATAGTAGTCTTTTTTTAATTGGTTGAGAATTATTCGGCCATCGCCCCGCAACGCGGGCGGGGCATCTACTAGTTAGAAACAAAATGTACATTTTTTTCATGGTTTTAGCAACCAACTTTAAATTACGAGTAGAATGTAAACAAACTTATAACGTATTACGATTTTTTTAGCCTCTGATCTAACCTGTAAAACCCTGGTAGCCCTTCTGTCTTTGCAATCCTTTTAAAAGATGCTAACAATCCTATATTGTGAAATTCACTTCTTGTCTGTAATATCAACAGTAAAGGAACACAAATGGTTGGTTACTTCCTAAATATAAACATGTAAAAGTAGAATGCAAGTGATTCAAGATTTATCATAAATCAAAGAGAAAATATCACCAAATTGTAATCAAGTCTCACCATTTGTGGACTCCACATAGGTCAGTATAACATTTTTGTAAGAGGTTTAACTAATCAAGTTTCAATTTTGTGAATTTTTTTGAAAACTAAACTTGCAACCTCTATTACACAGTTACATATGCTGAAGTGGAGTGGCAATTGTGTAAATAGCTTACATTTTCACTGTTGGTGATTTTAGTGTCATGGAGCTATTTTATGTACTTGGGTTTTGACCAATGTGAAATCCTAGTTAAAGATCAAACAAGTTAGAAAGTGTGGAGTGCACAATTTAAATGAAATTTTATTTCTCAAAATGGCCATTCAAAGGGTACACAAATTTCATACAAATTACACACACTCGTTCTCGTTTTCTCTCTAGAATCATCCTATTAAAATTCAATCTAAAAGTGTTTTATATGATTTAGATAGATCCAAGTATTCACGAATTGAAAAGCCAACGAAATATTGAGGAATTTTGTAAACACGGATTATCAGAGAGGCGTGTGATCACTCTCAGATCAAATTATTTCGGTGGTTCTCCCGAATAATTCAATCGAATACAACTCTGATTGAGAAATAGAACAACAGTATGTACGTATGCGAAATTCGTATGAACCAGGATGTAACCAAGAACAGTCAATTTGAATTTGGGAATAATTTGCAGATAACTGCCTAGGCATTGAAGTTATTATTAATTTTAAATTAAATTGCTTCAAAACTGCCCCTTGGACCTAGAGGTGTACAAAAAAAACCGGTTTTAGAACCGAAACCGGGAAAAAACCCCGGTTTTAGAACCGAAACCGGGAAAAAAATCGAAACCGGTTTTTTTATAACCGAACAAGTTTTATAACTGAACCGCCGGTTTGTGACCGGTTACTATTCTTGATCTGAAAAACCGGTTAATAACCAAAACCGGTTTTAGAAAAACCGGTTTTTGCCAACTATTCTTGATCTGAAAAACCGGTTAATAACCGAAACCGGTTTTAGAAAAACCGGTTAAAAACCGGTTACACCGGTTATTGTTTAGGACTTGAAAAACCGGTTAGTAACCGAGACCGGTTATGAAAAAAAAACGGTTTTCGTTTTGGGTGGAAAAAAAACCGGTTCGGTTAATAACCGAAACCGGTTTTTGAAAAAAAAACGATTTGTACACCTCTACTTGGACCCCGCCAGGGGCTGCCGCCCCTTGGAACCCCCTCTGCCCAAACATTCGGAATTATAACAACTCGAACAAGCGTGCACACTCCCGCACCTCCCAACTTGTTCGATGTGTATTATAATTCCCTTTGGCGACCAAATCAATCCCGATTACACTAAAATATCTAACACGAAACTCCAACATTCACTTATGTCACCCCTTTTGGTCCTTGAATATGTTACTTGTTAAACAAGTCAACCTGGATTCTTACAACATGTCTAAAGTTAAATAATTGTTATAATCAGAGTGGTTTCAGAATCCATTAAAACACAAGTTTCGCCCAAAATACTATATGCGCAAATTTGCAAATAACCTAATTATGAACCACCGGAAATAAACAAAATCAGCAGAGTAAAAAGCAAAGCTAACCTGAAACAAGATCTTGAGACGCTCGAGAGGAGCAACGGTTGTCTTGGCAACTCCACCGGCAACACCACCGGCGATCAGTTCTCTAGCAAACAACGGAATACTTTCTATAACTCCTTCTTCCTGTTGTGTTGTTTCGTATAATACCTTCTCTACCATTTCTCTCTCTATAATGATCTAGAGAGAGAGAGAGAGGAAGGTTTCTTCCTATTTTAATGTGAAGGGGAATCAAGATATCAAAATTTAATGTTTTGGTGAGATGAAGACGACAATGAGGCGTGGGTCAATATATTTTAATCAGTGTATAATCAAAGAATTCGTCTACCACCAGTGGGTTTTTTTTTTTTTTTTTTAATATTTGATGGTATTTTATTTTTAATTTGAGGGTAATTTGCCATTGGCCTTACGCTTTTTTATTCCCACTACCTGTCTCACTTTTCAAATATTTTGTCTCCACCGGTTTTGTCTACACCGGTCCTTGGTTACAAACTGATATTTTAGGGTTTTTATCATAACGACGATACGAGTCGATTTATGTAAAACTTACCTTGAAACGGTGTCCCAAACGACGAAAACGATGCTTCAATTCGGGTGTTTACATCAATCGATTTGTATCCTTGTTTTGATCAAAAGACCTAAAACGTCATTTTGTAACTTGAAAAAAAAGCTTAACGTTAAGTTTTTTTAACTGAGAACCGGTGAATGCAAAATATTTAAAAGGTGGGATTGTCATTGGGAATAAAAAAAGTAGGGTTACCAATGGTCAATGATTTCTACTAAAGATTATTAGAATCTAATTTCCCTTAATTTTATTAATACTAGATCACATTCTCCTATATATTAAAAAAGCAACTTTGTGAATAATACCCTCACCACTCAAAGGTTGACACGTGGCAAGCCATTTGTAAGTGTCCTGTTTGGTTTCGGTACATGAAGGTAAAAATCGGTACCAGCCTGTTACAGAAAACATCAAATGTTGTCGGCACCGAATTGATATTGCAAATTTTTTGTTCGGGAAATTCGGTACTCATAGTACCCTCACCACTCAAAGCTTGCCACGTGGCAAACCTGTTGTAAGTGTCTTATTTGGTTTCGGTACATGAAGGTAAAAATCGGCATCAACCTGGTACAGAAAACATCAAATGTCGGTACCGAATTGATATTGAAAATTTTTAGTTCGGGAAATTCTTGTTCATCCCTGATCACGGGTACCGTACGAACACCAACGGTATCGTACAACTTTTTTTTAGTTTCAGGGGTAGGGATGAGCTCGATGACAACTGATGCCGAATCGGTATTGGTACCAAAAAATACCGGTTACGGTATCGGTATACGAAGGTAAAAACCGGTAGCGAACCAGTACTTGGAACGCCAAACGTCATTACCGAACTGGTACTTAGGATCTTTCGGTTCAGGAAATTCGGTACCGGTACCCATTACTATTTGCTCATCTCTTACTACGGACTTCTACCGAACAACATCATTACCATACAACTTTTTTAGTTGATTTTCTTTCGGTTATTTTTTAGTGTTTTTTTCTACATTTTCTTTTTATTCTTGTCAGCGATTCCGTGTGCAACGCACTCGTAATTATTTTAAACACATATAAACACAGACTAAATAACAAAAGAAGTTCGCCGCAACACGGCGACGGTTTTTATAACTAGTTTTTTTAATATTTGTTGGTATTTTATTTTTAGTTTTATAAAGACTAGATCACATTTTGGTCCATGTCAATTCACAATAGGTTTCTTATTTTCTTTAACGGAAAACTAATCTAATCGTAAATACTTCAATATATTTCGTCTTGAAAGATTAGAATAATCTACTCCTTAATAGAAGAATTGAAGACATGATTTTTAAATCTATCCCTCGTTTTTTAAAATACGTCAATGCCATGTTCCTCATCAGTATAATTTAACAAAAGACAGATTTTCTAATTTACTTTGTGCATGTGATTTTAGTTAAATCCAACGAAAAAGACTATTTTCACTTTTTAAGATTTACACCTTTACCTCTTGTATATATAATAATTTTTATTTTGACCCACAAAGACACTTTGTATAAAGTGTTTAAGGTGTTGTTTGTTTTGTAAGAGATACTAGGTTAGAACCCCATGTATTACACGGGTTGAATAAATATAATTTTATATACCAAATAAAAAAATATATCTTTAAAAACCTCGTTTATTACAGGGGTTGAATAAATGTAATTTTATATGTCAGATAATAAAACAGTATATCTTTAAAAATCTCGTTTATTACATGGGTTGAATAAATGTAATTTTATATATTAAATAATAAAAAGTTATATCTTTAAGAACCCCGCGTATTGTAGTAAATTTAATTTTATATATTAAATAATAAAAAAAGATACATTTTTAAGAATCTCATGTATTGTATGAGTTGAGCACATGTAATTTTATATACCAATCAATAAAAAGTTATATCTTGTTATAAAACCTTTAGAATAAACTGACAAAATAGCTCAAACCATATGGATTAAAATGACATTTAACTCTTTACATTATATTAATTTATATTTAGTATACGTCTTTTGTTAATTTCAAGATAAATAATTTTGAAATCTAATAAATATTTCAAAAGACTATATTATCTCCTATACGAATTGTTTAAATTTATATTAAATTTTATTTTATAATTATATTTTAATAAATATTAATTATATTTAAGTAGGAGATAGAGATGAGAAAACTAAAAGATATATGTGTCCCTCAATTGATTTCTTTTATTATATAGTATAGATATAGATTAGAAGTACAACTTATTATACTATTGCATAACACGTTAGTTGATATTCCAAACAATCTGGAAGTGTATGTGTATAATGATAATCCCTTTCACGTTTCAATTAATCAACAATCCAACTTGCTCTTAGATGTTAAATTACCCATTATTTATGGAAAACAATATCAAAACAAATATTTTATGGAACTTTATCCGTATCCATAATTTCTTAAATGTTTGAAATATATATTAAATTTAATAATTTAAATTAAATAATAATTATCTATAATTAATGATGGTCTAGAATAATGACAAGTGTCCCTCCATTGGTTTCTTTTATTATATAGTATAGATAATGTATGTAGTCCAGGGGCGGACTTAAGGCTAGCCTAAGGTGGGCGGGCGCACCCCCGGGGAAAAAAAAACCAGTGCTAAGTTCCGTCGAAAATCTCGTCCGCATCCCTTGAAATTTTTCGTCTGCACCCCTTGAAATTTTTCGTCCGCACCCCTTAGGTAAAAAGTGTTATCAATTTATATTTTAATTTTTTTAGTAAACTCGTATTTTTTTAAAACACTACCTAAATTATATAACTTTTAATACCTAAATAACTAAACTCAAATACCCAATACCTTTAACTAGCACACTATTAAGTCTTAGCCCAATAAACAAATCCAACAAATCAACAATATTTCAAACTAAAATAAAATAAACAAGCCCAAAACCCTTACATATTCTCTCCCGTTCTCTATCATCCCTACACGCACGCCAGCGATCAGAACATTAGTGACAACAGCAGCCGCATACCTCCGTAATCAGCCATCATACCACCGCCGATCGAACACGGGTAAGTTTCTTTGTTATTTTAGATGATTTTTGGTTGATTTTTTGTGGGGTGGGACGGAACCGGTAGCCACCGAAAGTGAATTTTTGATGGCAGGAGACATGTGTGCTTCAATATGTTATTTTGTGGTGGGTTATATATGTATATTTTGTTAGTGATGATGATGATATTTTTTTTAATGATGTATATGATTTTTAGATGTTTTTTAGTGCGATTTACATATTGATTTCTAGGGCTTGAATACTTGATACATTATGTAATCTGTTATGGAGCCATAACTTATAGATCAATTTGTTTGTGATAGCCGATAGGAACCATGAGTAGGGACGTTATGATACGATTTCTCAAGAGGAAAGTTGATACATCTTCCGAATTCGTTGATGTGGATACTCTTCCTTCGGATCCTTATGATCGCAAGCCGATTGAATCATATTTTACACGACCCGACCAGACCCGACACAAACCGACCCGATACGAACCATTTTTTTACTTATATACCTTGGGGGCTATAATTTTTAAAAATGTTTCGCACCCCCATGAAAAAATTTCTGAGTCCGCCACTGATGTAGTATGCTGACCACATCTGCATATATCAGAAGAAAATGTGGATCAAACCTCTACAGTCTGCAAGAAAAAGATTGTTTGTCTTTTAACGTATGTAGACTTCAAAAATAAACTAGTGGTGGTGTACGGATGATGGTGGTGGGTGGTGGTGTTAGACGGCGGTGGACGTTGGTGGTGATGATGGACGGTGGTGGGTGATTAATGGTGGTGGTGGGTGGTGGTGTTTAACCCTTTGCAGACGTTAGAAGATCTTCGAAGTTGTTGGGTTAAGTCTGCACCAAGAGACTCGAACATATGTTTTTTAATGAAATGTTTTCAGAAAAACCAACAGTCTGTAGATGTTAATGTTTGCGCGTGGTATGCGCGACACAAACAAGAGAGACTGCACAGATCTTTTTTAGAAAAACAAACACAAGTATAAAACGGTCAAAATGCTTCTAAAATTAACCGATCAAATTAACGCTTTTTAAATAAATGGATTATTTGTGAAAGCAAACAATGCTCCTAGATATCAAATCATTAAAAGAATCATGATTCAAAGACTAAATCCGTATTTACATCAGGTCGTTGAAAAAAAAAAAAAAAAAAAAGAGATTATTTAGTCCTTTATTTATCTATACTATTATAAAAAGGAGAAGTGACGTACACAAACTTAATTTTACATGGCGTATAACTTCCTAAGCAACATGCACAAATGAGTACAAGGTATTTACAAGGGGTAGAATAGTAAATAACATAGTATTTTAAGACACCATAAGGGTAGAAAAGTAAATTATCTATGGAATAAATGAAGCCAGAGCATTAACATGATCATTGACAATTTGACATGATTGTTCCTCTCCCAGCGTGCAGACCTCAAAGGACGAGAGACCAATGGCTGGCTTCTTGCCTACCATAAATACAAAAAATCAAACTCCTTTGGAACCAAACCGACTAAACCCTTCCCCCAAAATCTTCAACAATGAGTCTCGAAGACGACGATCAATCGCAATCACAATCATCACAAGATTCAGAAACACACATGGTAGGTTTCATAATCGCCAACATAGTGGGTCTCCATTATTATTCCGGCCGAATAAGCGGCCGCGAAATGGTGGGTCTGGTTCGAGCCAAACGGCATCAAAGTGGTCAACACTCGAACCCATCAAGTGGGTCACATTGAAAAGAAGGTAGCCAGTGTTCTTGCACCCTTAATTGACTCTAATTTCATTCATGTTGAAGGGATTGTCCCAACACAGTCTAATAAAGGAGTTAGGTATAAAATCCCATGTCATGTTCATGTTTTTGCCAAAATTGATAACTTTGAGGTTGTAAAGTTTGCATTTTTAGATAATGGGTTGTGTTTGTTTGTTGAGAATAGTGTTATGTTTGGTGGGTCTGAGGCTAATGTGGTTAAAGAGAGGAAAAAGACTGATTTGGATGAGGTTTTTAAGTTGGTTGACCAGAATTTGAGTCAAAGTGTTATTGGAGAGATTGAGCCTCCTAAAGATTTGATTCTTGCTGATCTTTTTGCTCATCAGAAGCAGGGTTTGTATTGGTTGTACCGTCGGGATAATTATGATGAGTTGCCGCCGTTTTGGGTGGAGAATGATAACGGGTTCCTGAACGTGTTGACACGTTATGAAAGTGATAAACGCCCTGACCCGTTACGTGGTGGGATTTTTGCGGATGATATGGGGTTGGGTAATTTTCGTTTGATTTGATATTTCAATCTTATAAATATGCTATTAGTTTTGTTTCTATCAATTACTGGTTATTTGTTCTCATTCAACTGGTTATTTTTTTTAAATGAATTACTGATAATGTATCAGCTCTCGTATTCATGCCTACCAGTTGTTTGATGAAATTCCTATGTGAAGATTATGTGCTCTGTTTTCTCCGGGTAACAACAAAACTGACAATTAAACATCTATATGACTGACTGCTATATGGATCCGAGGCCTACTCAGGTTGAAAGTGGTGCCTTTGGTGATTGGAGGGCCCAACTGCAACGGCAAAGGATGGTGTACAAGATGTATGGACTTATATTACTACTTTTAATTTCTAATTATTATTTTTTTTTTGTTGTGCTTTAAGAGTTTGATTATGTTGTCATGCTTGGTGTGACCTATGTTTAAGAATTTTGTATAATCTTGTTTGAAGTTTGTGATATATATTTGCATTATTTTGTCTGACATATGTTGATCTTGCGTAGAATGGATACGTTGAAGAAAAATCTTCCTTTCTATAGATACGAGAGACTACAGGAACTTAAGAAAATAGCTCAGAGGGTTGAACATGAGACTTTTACTACTGCCACATGCCAGGTTTGATGTGTTTTTTATGTTATATAAGCAGTTTTGTAGTTTTTGGTTATAGCCCTATTGCTTTTGTGGAATATTGAAGATTTTGAAATCTTTAGGACAAGAATTTGATAATATGTTTGTCGGATACACATGTGAATCTAAAATCGTCGAATTTATTTGGTTTGCAGTCTGAATATTCACGGAAGATATGCTTCATGATGCTGGCTATGGAGACTAAATTACAAAATCACATGCGGTCCAACCCTGTTACTTTATATAACAGTGTAAAACCCTTGGTATAAATTTAGATGTTAATTTGTAGTCACTTGCGGTCATCATATTATGTTCTGTTTGGCTCAAAAATATATATATGCTCATTGCAAAGTTTGTGAGTTGTTTGTTACTTATATAATCTTTCTGTCAATGTAGACCACGAAAAGGAAGGGATGGGTCAATCAAGGAATTAAAGGTCCTGAGTCTATTGCCGATCATATGTATCGAATGGCATTAATGGCTTTAATTGCTGTGGATCTTCCCGGTATTAACAGAGAAAGGTCTTATTTTTATTACCCTTTGCTATTGTTTTATTACCATTGAACCTACTTACAAAATAAAGTCATAAGCTTCATTTACTTTAAATAGGTGCATCAAGATTGCCCTTGTGCATGACATTGCCGAAGGTACATGTTTATTACTTGTATAATTTTTTTGGTCATATTTGAGCTTATAAATGATATACCAATCTGCATTTTATAGCTATCGTGGGCGATATAACACCATCGGATGGTGTACCTAAAGTAGAAAAGAGCAGACTTGAGCCAACGGCTTTAAACGAGACGTGCGAGGTTCTTGGTGGTGGAAAGAGGGGTACTTTTAAGTTTTCATTACTTGTTATCAAAGATCGATATATTTATATTTTTATGAAATGGGTTTGAACCATTTATCTTTTTTTATAACCTAAAGTCGAAGAAATAAAGGAACTTTGGAGGGAATACGAGGATAACGCCTCCCTTGAGGCTAATCTTGTTAAAGATTTTGATAAAGTATACTTTTTATTAATCTTTTTCTTAGCTCATTGTATAACAATTAATAAAAATGTTATATTTTCCTAACATTTATTCTTGATATAAACAGATTGAGATAATTCTGCCAGCACTTGAATATGAAACTGGTACGTTTAGGTCACGATCGTATTATTGCTTACAGTAATATTGGACTACTTTCAACCCATTTAACTCATTTGGAAAACACTTGAAGTAAATAGTTAGAATCAATGGTCTGGCCTAAATATTGTCGATGGGGGCAAATTTCTTCAACTTTTTTTTAAATAAATGCATCTGTTTATGTTGTTATATTCTGAGATTCTTGTATAACAATGTTATTGCAGAACATGACAGAATTTTGGATGAGTTTTTCCTCTCAACAGCCGGTAAGTTGGGAGTGTTATTTTCATTGTAAACCATCATTCACAAAGAAAATAAAAAAATTAGGGGTGACAGTCATGACCCATTTTTCAAGAAACGAGTTGATTTGGGTAAAAAATAAATTGCATATGGGCTCATTTGGGTTAACTCAAAATATACAGTTAGTCAATCTGGGTCTACTCAAATTATAAAACGGGTCAAGATGGGTCACTCCTATAAAAGTTGCTAACTTAGCACGGGCCCAATTGGGTCAATGCCACCTGCAATCATTGTTTGTTGTCGTCACACCTGTCACCGCGACCCGCTATAAAAAACTATTGTGGGAGAATCCATTGTGATACGTTTTTTTAAACAAATAATTTCAACCCGCGACCTAAGCAGTCAATAGCAATGTGATAGCGGTTATCGGGCCTTCCAAAATAGCGGTCCAGGATAGCGGAACCGCTATTATCGGCGTTGTTGACCGCTATTGACTACTGTTTGACCGATATTGACCGTTACTTTAGTGCCCTGGTTGATGTGGACTCGGAGGAAGATACCGCTATTGACTATTGACTACTGTTTGACCGATATTGACCACTGTTTGACCGATTTTGGGCGAGGTTCAACTATGTTTGCCTCACACAACCCATTTGACCCGTTAGAGATAAAGCATAACCCAAATTCACATCTAATATGGGATCTTTAAACATAATTTACTTAACCCCATCATTTTCATATTTTAAAATTATAACACCTCTTATAAAAGTCTAATTAATATAATTTTCATATAAAGTTGAAACTTATGTCGTCTTTCGGTGAAGAGAGATCAATGTCAACTGTCACTCCAATTTTGTGCAAACTTTTACTAAATTCTCTATTTGTTCTCTGTTTTGTTGAATGATTTTACAGGTTCTATTACGAAAAAGTTGATTTCTGGTGGTTCTTTACTTAAATCCGGTGCAGGATGGTGAAAGTCAAACATTATTGCCTTGACTGTAACTTGAGATAGTTTAGCATTGCTTATCTTTTTTATTATTTTTGTCGAGTCAAATCGAACACTTGTTCATACCGTTTTAGTCATATTACGACTCTATTTTTTGTTGTTTTCTCTTTTGTTTTGCTAACCGTAGTTTGGTGATAACTGGGTTGTAATTTTTTGGTAGATATTTGACGGGCATAATGGTATATCAGCTGCCATTTTTGCCAAGGAGAATTTATTGAACAACATTTTGAGCGCGATTCCTCAAAGTATGTGGACGAGAAGAATGGCTGCAAGCGCTTCCTCGAGCATTGGTTGCAGGGTTTGTGAAAACCGACATAGTGTTTCAACAGAAAGTTAATAGATTTGAGCCATTGACTTCGTATATTATCTCTATCGTTTGTATACTTTTTTTTTTTGTTAAATTGTTTTTTTTATGAATGACAGGTGAGACATCTGGTACAATTGTTACATTCGTTGTGATTGACGGGTGGACTATAAGTGTTGCATCTGTCGAGGATTCAAGATGCATATTAGACACACAAGCAGGTGTTGTGTCACTGCTGACAGTTGATCATAGGCTTGGAGAGAATGTCGAAGAAAGGGAACGTGTGACAGCAAGTGGCAGTGAAGTAGGACACCTCAATATTTTTGGAGCGAATGGGGTACGTTATAAGTAAACTTCAAGTTAAGTAATTTTCAAGTCTTATGACCGTGTGGGCTGTGGCTGTTGTTTTATGGTTGTGGGCTGTGGCTGTTGAATGATTGAAGAGTTGAAATTTGGCTGCACTAGATCTATATAGAGTCCCAGAATTGTTCGCTCTAGAAAGTAAGAAGTTTGTAACTGTCTCGGATCGGGCTCTTCAAAATGGGGCTGGTTGGAGGTGGGTGTGGAAACGAGCCTTTTTCGGTGGGCTGGAGGCTGCAGATTTATAGCAGCTCTGCAGCTTAGTTGCAACTCATGTATTAACTGCGAGACGCGATGCTTGGGTGTGGGAACTGGACGGGAATGGCTCATTTTTTTTGTTCAGGGTGTGAAATAGCGGCTGCAGGTTACTCGATTTACTCCAGCTCCTTTTGTATGCAAAAGAAATGGTTGGGTTCCTAAAAAAGTGGAAATTTTGGCGTGGTGTGCAAGTTTGAATCACATTCCGACAAGGTGCGCTTTGGCTAGGAGGAACATCAGTATGAGTTCAGAGTTTTGTCCCATTTGTGGCGAGTTCCCGGAAACTGTAGATCACATTTTTGTTTCATGCGGGTTCGCACAATCCATTTGGCAACGGGTAACACAATGGTGTAAAGTGGGCAATTTACACCATGGTTATTTACGGGTTCTGTAAGAAGGGTGACATTAAGACGAGGTTCCGTTTGCTCAAGGAGATGCGTCGGGATGGAGTTATACTAGGAGTTGTAATATAACGTGCTGATAATCGGGTTGTGTAAACTTGGGCAGTTGAAAAATGCAAATAAGTTGTTGCGATCGATGCTTGATTTGGGTGTGCTTCCAGATGACATTACGTATAATATTCTTTTAGATGGTCATTGTAAGTATGGTGATCCAGAATTGTTTGAGAAATTGAGTAGTGAAAAAGGACTTATTAGTTATTATGCTTCTTATATCTCCTTAGCTGAAGTGTCTACTAAACATTATTATAAGAGATACTACAGAAACTTAATAGTATGGTTGTTAGAAAGCTTGTTGGATACTCTTTTAACAACTTATTGTATTGACATGGGATTAGCGCTGTACAAATGGCTCTAAGCTCACTTGAAATCAGGTTGTAAATTTTGTTTACGAATATTAAAAGTTTCTCCGGCAAACGACTTCGGAACACCCGCTGCAACGCGCGGGCCTTCCCACTAGTTACCTATAACTACAAAGTTCATGTGGGGGAATAGTGTCAGGCAGCTGCCTGACACTCCCCCATTGGACCAACTTATTTTTAAATTAATTTTATTCACAGTTTAAAATTACACTTTCGTCCTTTGTTTAAAATTACGTTTTTGCCCCCAGCGCAAACTAAAATTATAGTCTTGCCCCTAGCTCAAAATTACTCTTTTGCCCTCGGTTCAAAACCTCATTTTCACTTTTGTTCCCAGTTTAAAATTACGGTTTCGCCCTCCGTTTAAAATTACGTTTTTGCCCCCAGTATAAAATTTGTCTGGCACTTCCCTATTGGACTAGCCCAGTTTTAATTTAATTTTATTCCCAGTTTAAAACTATGCTTTCGTCCTTTGTTTAAAATTACGATTTTGCCCCCAGCTAAAAATAAAATTATAATTTTGCCGCTAGCTTAAAATTACGCTTTTGCCCTCGGTTTAAAAATTCACTTTTCATTTTGTTCCCAGTTTAAAATTACGGTTTCGCCCTCCATTTAAAATTACGTTTTGCCCCCAGCTAAAAATAAAATGTTGTTTTTCCTATAGTTCAAAATTACGATTATGCCCTCAGCTCAAAATTACGCTTTTGCCCCTTGGACCTAGAGGTGTACAAAAACCGGTTTTAGAACCGAAACCGGGAAAAAAACCGAAACCGGTTTTTTTATAACCGAACAAGTTTTATAACCGAACCGCCGGTTTGTGACCGGTTACTATTCTTGATCTGAAAAACCGGTTAAAAACCGGTCCCAACCGGTTACACCGGTTATTGTTTAGGACTTGAAAAACCGGTTAGTAACCGAAACCGGTTATGAAAAAAACCGGTTTTCGTTTCGGGTGGAAAAAAACCGGTTCGGTTAATAACCGAAACCAGTTTTTGAAAAAAACCGATTTGTACACCTCTACTTGGACCCCGCCAGGGGCTGCCGCCCATTGGAACCCCCTCCGCCCAAACATTCGGAATTATAACAACTCGAACAAGCGTGCACACTCCCGCACCTCCCAACTTGTTCGATGTGTATTATTCCCTTTGGTGACCAAGTTAATCCCGATTACACTAAAATATCTAACACGAAACTCCAACATTCACTTATGTCACCCCTTTTGGTCCTTGAATATGTTACTTGTTAAACAAGTCAACCTGGATTCTTACAACATGTCTAAAGTTAAATAATTGTTATAATTTGAGTGGTTTCAAAATCCATTAAAACACAAGTTTCGCCCAAAATACTATATGCACAATTTGCAAATAACCTAATTATGAACCACCGGAAATTAAAAAAAAAAAATCAGCAGAGTAAAAAGCAAAGTTAACCTGAAACAAGATCTTGAGACGCTCGAGAGGAGCAACGGTTGTTTTGGCAACTCCACCGGCAACACCACCGGCAATCAGTTCTCTAGCAAACAACGGAATACTTTCTATAACTCCTTCTTCCTGTTGTGTTGTTTCGTATAATACCTTCTCTACCATTTCTCTCTCTATAATGATCTAGAGAGAGAGAGAGAGAGGAAGGTTTCTTCCTGTTATACGCAACTACTGTGAAGAAGGGGAATCAAGATATCAAAATTTAATGTAGAGGACAATGAGGCATGGGTCAATATATATATATATATATAGGGCATGGATGTATAGAAAACTTATTTCTACTAAGAAAACCTAGGAAACCCAATCTATGACCATTGATCAAGATCATCCAATGGCTCATAAATTTTGAAGCCTTTTTTAATTAAATTTAATAGAATGATGAGGTCAACAAAAGTACTTAAAGGGTATTTAGGTAAAATCAACCATAATTGTAGTACATTATATATATTATAATATTATGTGATTTGACATGCATTAAAGGAGGTGCACAAATACCTATAAGAACTAATCAAATACCCCCTCCTCATTTCAAATATTTCAAAATACTCAACCCAAATTCATCTCTTTCTCTCTCAAACAATCGATCTTCCCAAAACCCACCGGAGAAGAAAAGGGGCACCGGAGAAGATGATCTGACCGGAGAAGATAAGGGGCACCGGAAAAAGGTGTTTTGACCGGAGAAGATGATCTGACCGGAGAAGATGATCTGACCGGAGAAGAAAAGGGGCACCGGAGAAGATGATCTGGCCGGTAAAAGTTGCCGGAAATGGAAGAAAGAAAGAACAAAGTGCAGAAGCAAGTAAGTTTGGTTCGATTTTTTATCAGTAGGTGTTTTGATCGGTGATGATTTTTTCTTTTTTCCGATCGGTAGGTGTTTTGATCGGATAAATGTTGGGTTTTCTGTTTTTTCCGATGGGTAGGTGTTTTGGTCCGATCGGTGTGTGATTTGATCGGTGGTGATTTTTGTTTTGAATGAGACTAGAAAGTGTTAATGTTGGTTTTTATGTTTTTTTTCCAATCGGTAGGTGTTTTTTGGTCCGATCGATGGTGATTTTTGTTTTGAATGCGACTAGGAAGTGTTAGTTATTTTGAGTAGAAACAGTCTCGGGTTATTTATTTATTTATTTTTGGATTGCCAACTTGCCAACTGCACGTTAAAACTATTGATTTGTAACATGTGTTAAACCCGTCTTGTTTACTGTAAAAAACATGTGTTAAACATGTCTTATATTTTTTATCAAAAACATATTAGGTAACATGTGTTAGACCTGCCTTGTTTTCTGTCAAAAACAAATTAGGTAAACCTCTGATATTAGGGTACAAGTCCAAGGGCTCAAAAGCATATAAATATATTAGCGTAACATGTGTTAAACTTGTCTGATATTAGGGTACAAGTCAACGGACTAAAAAGCATATAAACATATTAGCGTAACATATGTTAAACCTTCTTATTAGGGTACCATGTGTTAAACCTCCCTGATTAGGTAAACATATTAGTGTAACATGTGTTAAACCTGTCTCATTTTTATCAAATGATGTAAACGTGTGTTAAACCTGTCTTATTACCATGTGTTAAACCTCTCCTATTAGGTAAACATGTTAGTGTAACATGTGTTACACCTGTCTTATTTTTATCAAATTATGTAACATGTGTTAAACCTGTATTATTTAACAAGTGTTAAACTTGTCTTATTTTTATAAAAATAGGTAACATATGTTAAACCTGACTTTATTTTATCAAAAACATATTAGGTTAATGAAATTAAGTAACATATGTTAAACCTGACTTTATCTTAACATATGTAACAAGTGTTAATGAAATTAAGTAACATGTGTTAAACCTGTTTTATTTGCAGCAACAAAGAGAGTAACAAGATCGCAAACTGGTAAGATACCAAAAAAGCGAAAGAAAGTAGACGAAGAAACGGACGATGAATGGGATGAAGAAAGAGAAGAAACGGACGATGAATGGGATAAATTATGGCCATAACCCAAAATACAATATGACCATCCTGGTCTTCTCTGTAATATGTTGGTGTCTGGATGTTAAATAATTATGGTGGGAAATGTATTTGGTTACCAGTTATCAGTTACATGTGTTATTAGTTAACATGTTTTATTCATTACCAATTGTAAGAAAAGTAGTAAACGAGCATTGGGTGGTCAACATATTGTTTCAATTGTAACCTTTGATACTAATTAACAAGTGTAACATGTGTTACACAGGATGAAGTAGAAAACAAGGTACATACCTTTAATGTTACTTGGAAACAATAAGCAATTGTAACATGTGTTACACATCTTACGTAAGTAAATGCAGTACATGGTGGAACATGTAAGTAACATGTGTTACATACGATGTAGTGAATAAAAAGAAGGCACATATATAGTGAATAACATACATATACATGTAACATGAGTAACATGTGTTACATACGATGTAGTGAATAACATACGTATACATGTAACATGAGTATATGCACCACAAAGGCATACGCATGTTACATGTGTGTATGAAACACACTTGGCATATATAAAACACTTAGTATATGTAACATGTAACAGTCACTATTACATGAATGAACAACATGTTGACAAATGTAACAGTCACTATCCATTTCCGGTTGTTTTATCACCCTTTTGTGGTCATCATAACTATATGATGTTTGTAACCTTAAAAGCCTTGGTAGGCTGCCACTTTTAATGATGTTAAGGGTTACAGTTAATGTTATATTACCCTTTTCTGACATTATGGTTTACGTTTAATGTAGTAGTTTACAACAACTTTTAATGATGTTATTGTTTATTTTTAATGATGTTATGTGTTACATGTAATGTTATATTATGTTTGATCTAATGGTTTGAAGAACTAGATCATACCCTACAAATACTCCTCTTTACGAGATGTAATACTTCTTCTGATTTTAAGAGAATCTCTTTATGTTAACATATGTAACACCTCTAGGGTTTTGGTTCCTGGAAGTTGTAATTAGTTACATATGTAGTAACAATGTTACACATGTTACTTACGGTAAGAGCGGCCCTTTATTGGACAAAACAGGGCTGCGTATATGTAACACATATTTGTAACATGTGTTACACTAGATGGTAACACATGTATAGCCATGTTGCACATGTTATATAGTTGTTACATGTGTTACACTAGATGGTAACACATGTATATATAGTTGTAACACATGTTATATAGTTTTAACATGTGTTACACTAGATGGTAACACATGTTATATAGTTGTAACATGTCTTACACTAGATGGTAACACATGTATAGCCATGTTGCACATGTTATATAGTTGTTACGCATGTTATACAGAACCTGTACCATTTGTAACAGTCACTATTACATGAATGAACAACATGTTGACAAATGTAACAGTCACTATCCATTTCCGGTTGTTTTATCACCCTTTTGTGGTCATCATAACTATATGATGTTTGTAACCTTAAAAGCCTTGGTAGGCTGCCACTTTTAATGATGTTAAGGGTTACAGTTAATGTTTTATTACCCTTTTCTGACATTATGGTTTACGTTTAATGTAGTAGTTTACAACAACTTTTAATGATGTTATTGTTTATTTTTAATGATGTTATGTGTTACATGTAATGTTATATTATGTTTGATGTAATGGTATGACCAACATCAAACAAAGGAATGTTAAGGGTTACAGTTAATGTTATATTACCCTTTTAACGTATGTAACACATGTGTACCAAAGTCATATGACCAACATTTTATCAGGTCATTCTTTGCTATTAGTTAGTTACCTCTCACATAGGTTACACATGTTACGTCCAACACCAGTTACAAATGTTAATCAAAACAAAACTCACTTGACATCATGGGTTGTTAGTAATTGCACACATTACAATCATACTTAAAGGTAACAAAAATCTTTATAAAAACTTAAACATATAAAAATGATCCAAAACTATCATAAAGGTTACAAAAATCTAGCTACGCTTTGCGTCTTGATAACCATCTTTATCTTGAACATAAACATCCATTCACCTATGAACAAAACAAGTACATCAGTGTTAATCCCCTAAAGTTAAACTTATTAACACAAATGTAACTACAGGTATGTAACATGTGTTACGTGTTATACACGTGTAAAATTTTATTGTAACACATGTAACATGTGTTACCTCCTAGTATAACACACAATAACAGTTACTATTCAGATCAAAAGCCCAAACACGCAACCTGTGACAACTGGCCCAAACCGGTAATTTCCGTACACATTAATTATTGCTTAATGACTGCAATTATGTGCTTAATTGTCAGCAATGCCTGATTACATGATTAAGCAAGTGAATTCATGCATGTTGTATACTACAAAATATTGCTTTATGCATAAACGAGAGCGTTGCGTCAAAAATACTAGTAAACTCACCGGTAAGACACACTGTGTCAACGGAACTGCAGAAAGCAGCCAGACAATAAAATTGGAGCCTAGGTGTAGGTCCGACAACAAGAATGCATTAAAACCCAAGAGTGCATACAAGGGTTTAATATGTATGCAATACGAAAGCAAAAATAAGCACTAAAAAGCACCCAAAACGCATTTTAAGTGCAGAATCTATACAATTCAGCAATAATTCAGCATTTAGACATATAAATATTATGCAGAAATGTCGTTTTATTATCCAGAATATTTCCCTAAGTGTTGGGAATCGATAGTGTTACAAAAAGATACTTATTAAACACTAAAAGGTGCAATTTAGCACTTTAACGAATCGGTATGTAACCGAACAACCGGACAATACCCGGAACACCAAAATAATGCTAGAAGCATTGTTTTTATTTTTCTAAGCTAGTTAGGGTCCCCGAATACCCTAACACCCGCCCTAAAACACAACGCACAACTAACCGGGTTAATCCCTAAACTTAACTAAGTTAACCTAACTAATAAGCTAACTAAATGGTTAGAATGGAACTAGAACCCCCCCCCCCCCCCTTGGGCCGATTCGGTCACCTTGTGACCTACCATGTACTATTTTCATTATTTAATCCTCTTATGTTCCATATCAAGAGGACATTGAAACCTTTGGTCCATAATCTCTAAATTACCTATAAGTAACTAGTTAAGCACATAAGATCATTCACACCTCATAACTTCACACATCACACTCTCTCTTGCTCTCTCAAGCTCACGGCCAAATACCCATAAGCATCCATCAATTTTCCGAGCCTTGTTCAAGCCACTCCAAGGTCACACAAGCGTTAAGGATCATATTCGAGGAGGCTTGGTGCAATCGGGAGGCGAAGGACCTCTTTATCTTGCTTTTATCCACCCTATTTGCGCTTAGATTCTTCCCTAGCCTCGAGCTAGTGGTATGTTGCTTAAATCACTCTCTTGAACTATATTGAAGTGGTTAAAATGATTCGTAACGGTTAAAACTCGTTAACATACAAGATGACACACAAAAGTCTACTAAAAACACTAAAAATGGTGGTTAAAAGCACATATGTGGTGTAAATCATGTAGTATTTGACTTGTGTGATTATTTGGACCCGATCTATGTTGTGGTAGCTCGGATCATCATTTAACCCGGTTTAGTCATGATCTTGGATTATGACATAAAGCTTGTTTAAGAGAAACAAAGGTTAAATGATGAAACTCTACCACACACATTATGAACTTGTGTAAAAGCGATTTAACTTGTGAAATAGTGTTTAAAACTAGTAGATCTACGTATCTACAAGAGGTATTTTCAAAGGACCAAGTGTCCAAGAAATCATATTTTCTAAAGCCGGATCTTACATGAAAAAGAATGATTTTAGCAAACACACGAGTGTGTAAACACTTGTGTAATACAAAGTTTCGACAAAATAACTATTTTTGTAAATGTTGACCGGAAGTTGTAAAGATGTAACTTCTTTAAAAGCGAGACTTTCAAGAAACAAAGTTGATCTATACAAAGATCCCCTAAAAATAATGGAAGGATACTATCTATTTGGGAAAAACCACAAGTTCATGTATTTCTGCGATTATATCTATTTTAAACTAGTTGCATATTGTTTATTGTTGAATGAGGAAATTGTTGACGATTTAAAAGAAAATAAACACATGTTTTGAAAACATGGGAAACCTCCATTTTTAGGGGAAACTCTGTCAAAATTTTTATAAAATTTGACACTTAGAAAAATATAAGTTTTTGAGAAACTTATTCCCTAAAAATGTGTTTAGAAGTATTACCAAGGTTTCCCTAATTTTTGGTGATAAGAAATGAGGATTTCTTCAAGAATAAAAATGGATATAAGTATGTATATTTTTGAGAGAAAAATATATATTATTTGATCACCAACTTACGTGCTAAGTGTATATAGTATGTGTTATACGTACTAGTGTATTAAGACTTAAAAATACACTAAATACTCGTGAGGAGTATAAACATAAAAATACACATACAAAATACAAGATACATAATTCGGGTGCGAAGTGCAAAACACAAAAGACTTATAATTATTTTAGAGGAAATAATATAAGTAAGATACGTAGTTAAAAATATGAAATATTTTTAACACAACAATACAAATACAAAAGAGAGTGATTGTACTTGTGCGATACAAGTCTAGTGACTAACGTTAAGAAAACGCGTATAGGTTACGACGTTAATTAAGCAAATCCGGTGAAGTTTACGACGCACAGGAACGCAAAGTTATGAGTTCATGCTCCCCCTTTTCTTTTAACTGTTTTCAGTTTTATAACTTCGGGGGTGAAATACATGTCACAAATATTACAATGTTTACAAATGGTATAATGGATACAAGAATGATACGAGAAATCGTGTCACGAATAGGGTACCATAAGCACCATTAATCGTGTACATACTTAGACCGCAGAACAAAAGGTTAGATCTAATGGGTTCCGGGCAGCCCCACTGTTGGCCACTCTTTTACCGAGCAGTGTTTTTGTGTCTCAGTCGTAAATCGACTACAGAAAAATGCCTATGGTTTGGTGACTTCCTATGTCGTGTCACATGTTAATGGCTTTGCAACCCATTAACACATGATACATACAGAAATATTTGACTTATACATGAGTACGTGGTGTACACAAAAGACTTGATTTATACAAAAGACAAATTATGTTTTCATACAAAGTATACAAACGTGAAATACAAAAATTGCATGAATTCACACCAACTTTATGTTGACGTTTTTCCAAAACTCACATGTATTTCAGGTAACTAGGATGGATGTGCGCGTGGTCTTACTCATGCTCGTGGATGTCGCTTTGTTTATCTTTAAATAAAGTCGTGACTTTAAGACAATATGTTATCTCGTGTTGTAAACACTTGACATATGTTTTCAGTAATGTAATATTTGAAGGTATTTTTAAGCATGTAGTATGTTTACTCTTCGTATGCAATGAGAACCTTTCATGATCACACCTCGTGCTTCCGCCGCAGAAAGGGGTGTGACAGATTGGTATCAGAGCTGCGATTGTAGTGAACCAGGATTCCTTCTCGAGTCTAGTCTACAATCTCTAGGATCCTTTCACGAAAACAATTTTCAAAGAGTTTTCATTGCATAAAACGTCCCGCGACATCCACTACCTGAAACTGACTACATGAGTCTAGAAAAGACACTACGAGACTTAGAGTGCACTTGAGTAGCACTTGTCGTTGACTAGAAATTACTTGCAATTATGTGTGATAATTAGCATGTACTAGAAGTAGAATGTCACAAGTATACGTGACCTTACCTGAAAGCAATGGCACATCTGAAGGAAGAAATACGAGGACGAAACGAACTGTGCGGACTGTGCAAGGAGTTACGTAATTATGGATGCATACGTAATTATGGAATTCAGTGCACAGAAACCACAGCAAGTCTTGTCACGTATAGATCCCCTCAGTGCAAGCCTACTAAAGTACTCTGCTAGAGTAATAATTGTTTGATGTCACTTATGTGATATATATACCTGTGAATATATATACTACTACTGCCTAGTAGGACGATATCAAACAAACGTGTAACCCTGTTGTGTTATGTTCTGTCAGAACATGGCACCCAGGAAAGCTGTGAATGCTCGCAATGACGATCAACCTCCTCCTCCCCCACTGCCAAGAACTGCTGATGAGCTGAACGCTCTACTGGAGGAAAGGATCTCCGCTGCTATCGCCCAGTACGAGGCGAACCGAACTCAAGACAGTGGAGGACCAAGCAACGCTAGGCGTAATGGGAATGGAGATTCGTCTGGAGGCAATGCAGCTCAAGGTAACCTTAAGACATTGTGCTAAGCATGAGGAAATTTATGAACGGTCTTTGTTTCATTATTTCTTCGATTGCTCACGTGTGAATTGGTTGAATCAATTCCAGGCTGCACTTTCAAGCAGTTCCTCGACTGCAAGCCGATGAACTATGATGGCACAGGAGGTGTAGTAGCATTTGTGCGCTGGACGGAGAAGACTGAAGCTACCTTCCGCATGAGCAAGTGTACCGTGGATCAACAAGTCACCTTTGCTACTGGGTTATTTGTCGATGAAGCTCTGACTTGGTGGAACCTGCAAGTCCAAACCTTGGGCGATGATGCCGCTTATGGCTTAACTTGGGAGGAACTGAAGGAAAAAATGAGAGAGAAGTATTGCTCTCGTGCTGAACTCCAAAGGCTAGAGACGGAGTTCTGGCACTTGACCATGGAAGGTGCTGACATCAATGGATATACTCGAAGGTTCCACGATTTGTCCAGAGTGCTTCCCTACATGGTGACTCCCGAATTCAAGCGTGTTGAACGCTACATTTGGGGACTGGCCTCAGAGTTTCGTGGCATGGTGACGTCAGCCAAACCACAAACAATCACCGAGGCTGTAACTCTGGCTGTCAGCCTTACTGAAGATTGTGTTCGAATGAAGAAGCTATCACTAAACCCCACAGAAAGTGCCGAGACGCATGCTGAGTCGTCTGGCGACAAGAAAAGGAAATATGCAAACTTGAATCAAGCAACTCGTAACAACAAAGGTTCCAACAAGAAGCGTGACCCTAACCCGCCTCAAGGGGCGAAATCTCTTGCAGCTATGAACGACGCACCAGCAAGGGGATACCGGGGCAACTTGCCCAAATGCCATCGGTGTAAACACCATCACGAGGGAGCTTGTCGCATCCCAAAGTGTGACAAGTGTGGAAAGTTGGGTCACCGCACTGAAGACTGCTGGAGTAAGAGGAACGGGAATGGAAATCGTAATGGGGCTGATGATAGGAACAATGGTGGAAATGGAAACGGTGCTGGCAACGAGAATGGGCGAAACCAAGGATGCTTCAGATGTGGAAGCAAAGATCATTTCATGAAGGATTGCCCAGAGAGAAACAATGCTCAGGCCCGAGCATTTGTGATTGGAGCAAGGGACGCACGCGAGGACCCTAATGTGGTCAATGGTACGTTCCTCATTAACAATCACTTTGCATCCATATTATTCGACACTGGCGCCGATTATAGCTTCATGTCTGTGGAATTTAAACGCATACTCGGAATAGAATCTAGTAGATTAGAAATTCCTTATTCCATAGAACTAGCCAATGGTAAACTTGTTGAATCGAGCGAAGTTGTCAGAGGCTGCACACTAGAACTTGGCGAACGAAATTTTAGCATCGACCTCTTACCTATTCAATTGGGTAGTTTCGATGTAGTAGTCGGAATGGACTGGTTGTCCAAGAACAAAGCTGAAGTCATTTGTCATGAGAAAATCATTCGCATCCCTCTGACGAATGATGAAACTCTCATCGTACATGGAGAAAGACGAAACACGCCTCTACGAATCATCAGTTGTATGAAGGCACAGAAGTTCTTAAGGAAAGGATGTTTTGCTTTCCTAGCACACGTTGTAGATAAGAAGGCTGTGGAGCCAAAACTCGAAGACATTCCTGTGGTGAAGGAATTTCCTGATGTGTTCCCTGAAGATCTGCCAGGACTACCTCCGCAATGACAAGTCAATTCCACATAGACTTGGTTCCAGGAGCCGCTCCTGTAGCCAAGGCACCCTATCGACTTGCACCATCCGAAATGCAAGAACTATCTACACAACTCCAGGAGTTGTTGGACAAAGGATTCATAAGGCCAAGCTTCTCACCCTGGGGAGCTCCAGTATTGTTCGTGAAGAAGAAGGATGGATCACTACGGATGTGTATCGATTACAGGGAACTGAACAAGCTCACAATCAAGAATCGGTATCCGCTACCGAGGATTGATGACTTGTTTGATCAACTGCAAGGATCAAGCTACTATTCCAAGATCGACCTTCGATCTGGATACCATCAGCTGAGAATCCAAGATGAAAGTGTGCCAAAGACTGCATTCAGAACACGCTATGGGCACTACGAATTTCTTGTGATGCCATTTGGATTGACAAACGCGCCAGCGGTCTTTATGGATCTGATGAACCGCGTATGTAAACCATATCTCGATAAATTCGTGATTGTATTTATCGATGATATCCTGATTTACTCGCAAACGAAAGAAGAGCATGAGCAACATCTCAGAACCATCTTGGAGCTACTGAAGAAAGAGAAACTTTATGCAAAGTTCTCGAAATGCGAATTCTGGATTCGCGAAGTACAATTTCTTGGTCACGTGGTGAATGAGAAGGGCATTCATGTAGACCCGTCCAAGATTGAAGCAATAAAGAATTGGGAAGCTCCCAAGACCCCAACTGAAGTTCGACAATTTTTGGGCTTAGCGGGCTATTACCGACGATTCATCGAGAATTTCTCAAAAATAGCTCAACCGCTAACGACCCTTACGCAGAAAGACAAGAAGTACGACTGGGGTGTTAAACAAGAAGAAGCCTTCCAGTTACTTAAAAACAAGCTATGCGATGCACCGATACTATCATTACCCGAAGGCACTGAAGACTTCGTGGTATACTGTGACGCTTCACGACAAGGCTTGGGTTGCGTGCTCATGCAACGCCAAAAAGTCATCGCTTATGCTTCAAGACAACTGAAGGTTCACGAGAGAAATTATACCACTCACGACCTAGAGCTGGGTGCAGTGGTATTCGCCTTGAAGATTTGGCGACATTATTTATATGGTACTCGCTGTACAATCTTCACAGATCACAAAAGCTTACAACACATATTTGATCAGAAGGAATTGAATATGCGCCAGCGACGCTGGGTTGAGCTGCTGAACGATTATGACTGTGAGATTAAGTACCATCCTGGAAAGGCAAACGTTGTAGTGGACGCGTTGAGCCGAAAAGAAAGGGTTAAGACCCTAAGGGTTCGAGCATTGGAAATGACGATTCGAACGAACCTCACTGCACGCATTCGAGATGCACAACAAGAAGCTCTTAAAGAAGAGAATCGTAAAGCTGAATACCTCCGGGGTGCATTGAAGTACATGGCGCCAAATGAAGAGGGAGCCTTATACTTTAAAAAGCGCATTTGGGTTCCGCTCTATGGTGGCCTACGAGAAGTCATCCTTGATGAAGCGCACAAGTCAAGATACTCGATCCACCCAGGGTCGGACAAGATGTATCAAGACTTGAAGGAATATTATTGGTGGCCGAGACTCAAGAGCGACGTTGCTGTCTATGTTGGAAAATGCCTAACCTGTGCTAAGGTTAAGGCAGAATATCAGAAACCGTCCGGCCTACTACAGCAACCAGAGATTCCCGTATGGAAGTGGGAACAAATCTCGATGGACTTCATAACGAAATTACCCAGGACCCCGAGAGGGCACGATATGATATGGGTAATAGTTGATCGATTGACGAAGTCTGCGCATTTCCTACCAATCCGAGAGAAGGATAGCACTGGAAAGCTTGCAGAGATATACTTAAGAGAAATAGTGGCACGTCATGGAGTGCCAATCTCAATCATTTCAGACAGAGATGGACGCTTTGTCTCAAGAATCTGGCAATCATTTCAGGAAGCCTTCGGATCTCAGTTAGATCTAAGCACGGCATTCCATCCCCAAACAGACGGCCAGAGCGAACGGACTATACAAACGTTAGAAGATATGCTTCGCGCATGTGTCATGGACCTAGGCGGCAGCTGGGATACTCATCTACCTTTAGTTGAGTTTTCCTACAATAACAGCTATCATACGAGCATAAAAGTCGCGCCGTTCGAAGCTCTGTATGGCCGCAAATGCCGATCGCCCTTATGTTGGGCAGATGCCGGAGATAAACGTATGGTTGGTCCTGAACTTGTACAAGAGACAACCGACAAGATTGCGCACATCCGAGAGCGCATTAAGGCGGCTCGAGAGCGACAAAAGAGCTACGCGACAAAAGTGTTGTTAAAAGTCTCACCATGGAAGGGCGTAGTCAGATTCGGAAAGCGCGGAAAGCTAAATCCACGATATATCGGGCCATTCAGAATATTGAGGAGAATTGGTACCGTGGCGTACAAATTGGAGTTACCGGAAGAACTTAATGGAGTACATGATACGTTTCATGTATCCAACCTGAAGAAGAGTCCAACACAAGAAAACGTGATCATCCCGATGGATGAAGTGCATATTGATGAAGCCCTCCGATTTACAGAGCAACCCGTTGAGGTTACCGACTGGAAAGTCAACAAGACCAGGAGGAGCAGTGTGAAGCTTGTCAAAGTACGTTGGAGCTCTAAGCACGGACCCGAGTACACATGGGAACGTGAAGACCAGTTCAAGAAAAAGTATCCCCACCTATTCAAAAAGACTCATGCGAGAGTGAGTTCAGCCTGAATTTCGGGACGAAATTCTTTTAACGGGGGGAGACTGTGACAACTGGCCCAAACCGGTAATTTCCGTACACATTAATTATTGCTTAATGACTGCAATTATGTGCTTAATTGTCAGCAATGCCTGATTACATGATTAAGCAAGTGAATTCATGCATGTTGTATACTACAAAATATTGCTTTATGCATAAACGAGAGCGTTGCGTCAAAAATACTAGTAAACTCACCGGTAAGACACACTGTGTCAACGGAACTGCAGAAAGCAGCCAGACAATAAAATTGGAGCCTAGGTGTAGGTCCGACAACAAGAATGCATTAAAACCCAAGAGTGCATACAAGGGTTTAATATGTATGCAATACGAAAGCAAAAATAAGCACTAAAAAGCACCCGAAACGCACTTTAAGTGCAGAATCTATACAATTCAGCAATAATTCAGCATTTAGACATATAAATATTATGCAGAAATGTCGTTTTATTATCCAGAATATTTCCCTAAGTGTTGGGAATCGATAGTGTTACAAAAAGATACTTATTAAACACTAAAAGGTGCAATTTAGCACTTTAACGAATCGGTATGTAACCGAACAACCGGACAATACCCGGAACACCAAAATAATGCTAGAAGCATTGTTTTTATTTTTCTAAGCTAGTTAGGGTCCCCGAATACCCTAACACCCGCCCTAAAACACAACGCACAACTAACCGGGTTAATCCCTAAACTTAACTAAGTTAACCTAACTAATAAGCTAACTAAATGGTTAGAATGGAACTAGAACCCCCCCCCCCCCTTGGGCCGATTCGGTCACCTTGTGACCTACCATGTACTATTTTCATTATTTAATCCTCTTATGTTCCATATCAAGAGGACATTGAAACCTTTGGTCCATAATCTCTAAATTACCTATAAGTAACTAGTTAAGCACATAAGATCATTCACACCTCATAACTTCACACATCACACTCTCTCTTGCTCTCTCAAGCTCACGGCCAAACACCCATAAGCATCCATCAATTTTTCGAGCCTTGTTCAAGCCACTCCAAGGTCACACAAGCGTTAAGGATCATATTCGAGGAGGCTTGGTGCAATCGGGAGGCGAAGGACCTCTTTATCTTGCTTTTATCCACCCTATTTGCGCTTAGATTCTTCCCTAGCCTCGAGCTAGTGGTATGTTGCTTAAATCACTCTCTTGAACTATATTGAAGTGGTTAAAATGATTCGTAACGGTTAAAACTCGTTAACATACAAGATGACACACAAAAGTCTACTAAAAACACTAAAAATGGTGGTTAAAAGCACATATGTGGTGTAAATCATGTAGTATTTGACTTGTGTGATTATTTGGACCCGATCTATGTTGTGGTAGCTCGGATCATCATTTAACCCGGTTTAGTCATGATCTTGGATTATGACATAAAGCTTGTTTAAGAGAAACAAAGGTTAAATGATGAAACTCTACCACACACATTATGAACTTGTGTAAAAGCGATTTAACTTGTGAAATAGTGTTTAAAACTAGTAGATCTACGTATCTACAAGCGGTATTTTCAAAGGACCAAGTGTCCAAGAAATCATATTTTCTAAAGCCGGATCTTACATGAAAAAGAATGATTTTAGTAAACACACGAGTGTGTAAACACTTGTGTAATACAAAGTTTCGACAAAATAACTATTTTTGTAAATGTTGACCGGAAGTTGTAAAGATGTAACTTCTTTAAAAGCGAGACTTTCAAGAAACAAAGTTGATCTATACAAAGATCCCCAAAAAATAATGGAAGGATACTATCTATTTGGGAAAAACCACAAGTTCATGTATTTCTGCGATTATATCTATTTTAAACTAGTTGCATATTGTTTATTGTTGAATGAGGAAATTGTTGACGATTTAAAAGAAAATAAACACATGTTTTGAAAACATGGGAAACCTCCATTTTTAGGGGAAACTCTGTCAAAATTTTTATAAAATTTGACACTTAGAAAAATATAAGTTTTTGAGAAACTTATTCCCTAAAAATGTGTTTAGAAGTATTACCAAGGTTTCCCTAATTTTTGGTGATAAGAAATGAGGATTTCTTCAAGAATAAAAATGGATATAAGTATGTATATTTTTGAGAGAAAAATATATATTATTTGATCACCAACTTACGTGCTAAGTGTATATAGTATGTGTTATACGTACTAGTGTATTAAGACTTAAAAATACACTAAATACTCGTGAGGAGTATAAACATAAAAATACACATACAAAATACAAGATACATAATTCGGGTGCGAAGTGCAAAACACAAAAGACTTATAATTATTTTAGAGGAAATAATATAAGTAAGATACGTAGTTAAAAATATGAAATATTTTTAACACAACAATACAAATACAAAAGAGAGTGATTGTACTTGTGCGATACAAGTCTAGTGACTAACGTTAAGAAAACGCGTATAGGTTACGACGTTAATTAAGCAAATCCGGTGAAGTTTACGACGCACAGGAACGCAAAGTTGTGAGTTCATGCTCCCCCTTTTCTTTTAACTGTTTTCAGTTTTATAACTTCGGGGGTGAAATACATGTCACAAATATTACAATGTTTACAAATGGTATGATGGATACAAGAATGATACGAGAAATCGTGTCACGAATAGGGTACCATAAGCACCATTAATCGTGTACATACTTAGACCGCAGAACAAAAGGTTAGATCTAATGGGTTCCGGGCAGCCCCACTGTTGGCCACTCTTTTACCGAGCAGTGTTTTTGTGTCTCAGTCGTAAATCGACTACAGAAAAATGCCTATGGTTTGGTGACTTCCTATGTCGTGTCACATGTTAATGGCTTTGCAACCCATTAACACATGATACATACAGAAATATTTGACTTATACATGAGTACGTGGTGTACACAAAAGACTTGATTTATACAAAAGACAAATTATGTTTTCATACAAAGTATACAAACGTGAAATACAAAAATTGCATGAATTCACACCAACTTTATGTTGACGTTTTTCCAAAACTCACATGTATTTCAGGTAACTAGGATGGATGTGCGCGTGGTCTTACTCATGCTCGTGGATGTCGCTTTTTTTATCTTTAAATAAAGTCGTGACTTTTAAGACAATATGTTATCTCGTGTTGTAAACACTTGACATATGTTTTCAGTAATGTAATATTTGAAGGTATTTTTGAGCATGTAGTATGTTTACTCTTCGTATGCAATGAGAACCTTTCATGATCACACCTCGTGCTTCCGCCGCAGAAAGGGGTGTGACACAACCAACCCAACAAAAAAACAGTTACTATTCAGATCAAAAGCCTTAAACAAGCAACCAAACCAAACACAACTTTTTACCACAAAAATGATTTTAACACAAAAATAAAAACCTGCAAATTACATAAACATTTACCCATTTTTAGAACCATTTTAACAAAAGAATCATGTTCATCTCTAAAACATCCATTACACAAAAACCTATAAACAACCATTTTAACTAAAACATCAAGTGTGAAATGATTTTTCAAAATAAAATACTCAAGAGATTGTTGTTTCTCTCTCTAAAATAGCAACTTTCTCTCTCTAAAAACACTTACCGAATCTAGAAACCGTATGATGAACACGATGAAGATCTTCAAACTTGCTTCTCTCTATGTGTTCTTGGTGTTCTTGATGAATATGATGAAGATTGTTGTTTCTCACTCTAGAAATCAGCTTTCAACAAGCATCAGCACACCCGAGATGAAGATGACGACGTGAGATGAAGCATGAACACACCCGAAATCAGCTTTCAACAAGCATGAACACATCCGAAATAAACAAGATGAATATTGTTGTTTCTCTCTAAAAAACATTAGCTTTCTCTCTCTAGGAGAACAAGCCTGAAAATCAGCCATGGAAGATGGGAGAAAGCAAAGGTATTTAGGGTTTTGGAAGAAGAAACGAATGGGGGGAAATAAGAAAGAAAGAGATGCAAGTTCTGTATATTGTTGGTTTTAAAAAAATGATGAAATGATGGGTAATAAATGACTTGATGGGATGGGGGGAGATGGTGAAATGATGGCTTGAACAAATGACTATTTTGCCCTTTTAACATGTGTTTAAAGATATGATGTGGATCAATCTTGACCACACAATTCAGGTTTCCCAAGTTTTCTAGATTAAATGGGTTTTCCATAGATACTTACACTATATATATATATATATATATTTTAATCAGCGTATAATCAAAGTATTCGGCTACCACCAGTGTTTTTTTTTTTTTTTTTTAATATTTGATGGTATTTTATTTTTAGTTTGAGGGAAATTTGCCATTGGCCGTACCTCTTTTTTATTCCCACTACCTGTCTTACTTAATTAAACGTTTTCGGAAAAACAAACAGTCTGCAGATAGTAATGTTTGCGTATGATATGCGCGGCACAGACAGAAGAGCCGACGCAGATCTTTCTTAGAAAAACAAACACAAGTATAAAACGGTCAAAATGCTTCTCAAATTAACCGATAAAATTAACGCTTTTAAATAAATGGATTATTTGTGAAAGCAAACAATGCTCCTAGATATCAAATCATTAAAAGAATCATGATTCAAAGACTAAATCCGTAATTTACATCATGTCGTTGCGTTAAAAAAAAATTATTTAGTCCTTTATTTATTTAAAACAATGATTCAGTTTTGTATATCAACTACTTGAACTTAGTGGTGCACAAATCGGGTTTTCTGAATACCCGGTTCCGGGTATTGAACCGGGTTCGGGTACGATCGGGTTCTACAAAATCGGGTATTCACAATACCCGGGTCGGGTCCGGGTTTTATATAAAAAATGTATACCCTATATACCCGGGTTCGGGTCGGGTTTTCTAATACCCGGGTATTATAATACCCTATTTTCTGGTTCGGGTTGGGTCGGGTATGGATCGAGTTTGGTTCGGGTATGCCTCGGTTATTCATTTCTTTTGGATAAATCATAGAAATATAAAATGCAAAACCCTTTTATTTCATAAAACATAGAAATACATGACACCTAGATAATCATTGAACCAGATCGAATAAGATGATGAACATAGATAGCTTCGAATAACTTGATCGTCTTCGTTTATTGTTCGTCATCAAAGATCCCTTTTATAGGGAATAGAAATATAATGTAAACCAAATAAATGATCATAATACACTTTCTAACGGCTATATAGCCGTTACCAAGGTACAAAACTCGAAAAAACACAAAAAAACGAAAAAACCTAAACAGGGTATTGGGAAACCCGGACTGGGTATTGAGAAACCCGGTTCCGGGTTCGGGTTGAAACCGGGTACTCATAAAACCCGGGTTGAAAACGGGTATAAAAAAAAAACCCGGTTCCGGGTTCGGGTTTTATAACAGAAATGCATACCCAACCCCTACCCTATGGGTAGGGTCGGGTTCGGGTATAAAAAACCCAGGTTTTATAATACCCGGTTCCGGGTTTTATTTTTGGATCCGGGTCCGGGTTCGGGTTTTTTATGCACCACTACTTGAACTACTTGAAGAGTTCCAGTTTTGGGTAATGTGCTATTTCTAAGCCCATAAAGTGATCTCTCGGCCCAAATAGATGTGCGTCGCTTATGAATTATTGGACCACATTCAAAGGGCTAAACCGGAGTGGGTCAAGCCCAAAGATCATACCCAAAATGCCGAAACAGGGTTAACTCTGCATTAGATGTTGTATTAAAGAGGCCACCCGCCAAAGCATTAATGGGTTTGAAGAGTTAGAGAGATCAAGTCCACCCCCAACCAACCAATCATACATTTTTATTTATTTTTTTTAAATTCAATTTTTAGTTAAACTACTACATCTAATTATTGTGTATTTTTGTTTACCTTTTGTCTGTTTGGGTCAGAGGTGTGTTTTAATAAAGTTTTATTTTCAAAAATAAAAAATTATTGTGTATTTTAGTTATTATCTCGTTGTCTACGTGGCAACATTTATTGTACTTTTTAGTTATTCCACTGCACTTGGTGTTACAACTTTACCTATCTACCTATGTAATAACGCAGTAAGCTCTTAGCTATCGTTAGGGGCTTGTTACTTAATTAACTTCTTACATATATTTATTTTTGAAGAATGCTTTAGAAAATAGGGTATTATTTAATTTAGTTTTGGAAACTTATGTTGTGCAAGTGCTTTTGCTTAGTTTGTTTTTGTTTTTCTCTTTTTCTACTTCCATAAGCTATGTAACAACTTTAGTTTCCTTTTTCTAAGGTATATGTGGTTATCGAGTGGGGGATCTAAAATCAGTAGAGCCGAAAACAGGATAGGTCGAAACAAAATGAGTAAAAACAATTATATTAAATCATATCAAAATATAGTTTTAGTTTATTAATATTACAAACTATTACATATTTTTTGTGATTTATATTGTTGGCGTGTTAATTAATATGTAAAAGCAAGAAGGATTTATACGATATTTGAAGATTTAAACATGATCTATAGATCGTTTATAACAATGTTGACTCAAACTTTTCAAAGTCTAAAACGGATTCTAAAATCAAAGCGTAAAAAATTGCTTAGGATCCTAATTCCTAACACATGATATGACGAAACACATTTTATTATACGATTTCTAAAAGACATAAAATCACACAATTCCAACATAAAACTCAAGAGTGGGATCTGAGTGAGTTGTGTTTGAAAAGAAAGAATCGAATATAATGAAACATAGTCAAGCTAAGATACGAGGGCTCCTTAAACATACGGCTCCAAGTATTATCTTAGTTTTTTTATTGTCCCTCCGTATTTTAACTAAGATGTTTTTCGAATGCACGCATGCAAACATTGAGCTTGCTAAAAAAGGTTGTACATCAAAATTAATATCAAGATCGTGTTACACACTTATCTCATATGTATTGTAATATAAGCTATATAATATCTATCTATACTTACTATATAATAAAAGAAACCACTTTAAGGATACTTGTCATTATATTATGCCATCTGTTAAGATAACTATTATTTTAGTTTAATCTCTTCTAATTAATTATAGATAATCTCCTACTAAATATTATTTAATTTAATATCTTATATTATAGATAACCCCCTACTAAATATTATTAGTTTAATATCTTATAGATAAATATTGTTAGTTTAATTTCAGTGAGTTTTATATATTCATATATCTTAAATACTAGGTTATAACCCCGTGTATCACACGGGGTGAATAGATGATACATTGTAAAATAAAAAAAAAATAAAAAAGATGATTCTAATATCATATAACAATAAAAGATTATTCTGTGTGTCAGAAAATCTAAAAATTTCCCACTACAAATCTTCTTTAGGTTCATCCTTTTTTTTTAATTATTTTTGAGCTTTCATGGTTGTCATCTCTAACTTATAACATCAGACAACATAACCAATGATGTCTAAAACGAATAGAAAACCAAACTGAACCGAAACGAAAAGAAAAAAACATATATTTTTATGTTTAAGTTTAAGTGTGTTTAACTCATGCTATTAGATATTATTAATTTTATTATTGAATATTAAGTACTTATAATAAAAACATTAAGATGTTTATTTATAATTGAGATGATTTATTTATTGCCTATAACAAATAACAAAATTTAATATAAAAATTAAACAATCTTCAAAGTATTATAAAAGAAAAAGTCCTAATAAAAAACTTTGAAGAAACATAAAAATAGATTAGAAGGTTAGGTTTATGTAAATATTTTTAGTTAAAAAGATTAAGTATAATAACTTAAATGTAACCATATAAGAAATATTCTTAAATTTGAATTATAATTTTTTATTTTTGAATTTTACTTATTTTTGTTTCAAAAACCGAAATAACCGAAAAACTGAACCGAACCGGTGTAAAAACCGAAAATACCAAAACCGAAAAAACTGAAACCAAACGGTTTTGAAAAACCAAAAATCGACATTTCGGTTTCGGTTTTGATTTTGCCCAAAAACCAAACCAAACCAAACCGTACACACCCCTATGTTTTATAAAATTACAATATATAATTTTCAAGGTAGAATGTAATCATAATTTTTAAAGATAGGTTAAATTAGGTAGTAACTTACAACTTTAAACGACTTTAATAATTTATAAATATTATAAACAATCTTTAATTATGGTAGTTCCTAAAAATCGGATTTAATAATTATATAAACATTTATTATAGACAATTTTTAATTCCGGTAGTTCCTAAAAAATTGGAAACTATTCGTAAGTTATTTCGAAAACAATTAATAAGTTAAATTTTTTTTAAGATAAAAAAAAACTTGGTTTTAGATGCTCTCCTTGATTGACATGTGTCCCAAATCTAGTTTCTTTTATTATATAGTATAGATAAAACGACTTATTTCACTCTTCCATATTTAGACCATGCACACTTTACTTTGTTATTTCACTTTACTCCATATTTAGACCATATACTCTGTTTTAGTTCCATTTCTTTATAGTCTATTCGGTTAACTTTATACTCGGTATTTCATATCCACCTCCCCTTTTGTAGTGTTGTTTGTCACATTTGTAGTGTTGGTTATCGATCCATGATATGAAAACAAATTATGTTATCGATTGAAACAACCGATGATGTGAACATTTATATCTATACTATATAATAATAAATGAAACCAATATGTGACACGTGTCATTCATTGGAGGTACTTATTTTTTAGGTTTTCCGCCTTTCTTTTATATTTATTATTTAGTATATAAATTAGATTTTTTACTATTATTAGTATTTTTATTATTTATCAAATATATTGATTACATAAAATTTATATATAAGACTTTATCCAAAATTATATTTATTTAATACACTATTAATCCCAAATTATATTTATTTAATATACTATTAATCTAAAATTATATTTATTCAACCCGTATAATAGTAATACATAAGTTTTTAAAGATTTAACTTTTTTTTATTATTTGGTATATAAATTACAATACACGAGGTTCTTAAAAATATAATACTTTTTATTATGTAATATATAGAATTACATTTATTCAACCCGTGTAATAAATTTGGTTTTTAAAGATATAGTGTTTTATTATTTAGTATATAAAATTACATTTTTTCCAACCTAGTGATACTATATAATAGAGAAAAAGGGAAAATAAAAGATAGAAAACTTGTTTTAGGCTATTTTGGACCACCACTTTAAAAATTTTGCGGATAGTTGGGACTTGGGATATGCTTTGAAAAGGGATAATTTAATTATTTGAAGATAAAATATATTATAGTTTATGTTTCTTTCGGCAACCTTTTATTTACTTTGTAATATTAAACTATTTTGATTTCCTTTCAAAAAAAAAAAAAAAAAAAAACTTATTTTGTTTTGATCTTAAATATCAAAAAGCTCATTTTGTTTAGCAAACATCATAAAAATCGATTTATCAATTGAAATAATAGATTTCATTATGTAAGATGAATTAGCTCTAACTCGAGCTAATTGAAGATGCTCTTATAACTGGCGGTATAAACAAAAATCGAGCATAATAAAATAAGTTTTTATAAATATCAATCATAAAACATGCCACATCACAATTGATGTCATTTCACATAGATGTCACATAACTCAACAATGTCTAGAAACACATCCATTGAAGATGCTCTTATAACTGGCGGTATAAACAAATTGTGATTACCATGATCAGCTCGTTAAAACTTAAAACCATGTATCAAGTTGAGCAGATGCATTTCATATAGACTAGAAACACATCCATTGAAGATGCTCTAACTAACGGTATACACAAATTGTGATTACTATGATCAGCTCGTTAAAATCATGTCAAGTTGAGCATTATCCAGCTTGAGAAAGCACTCATACCATAGGTATCACATACTGTCATTACATTATATAAATATTAGACAATATGGAATGGCATATTCTTGTTATTATATATTCATATTGTTATATAGTTTCAATACCATGTATAAAAACATGATAAACAGATTTAATAAACAATCACACAAATAAAACATAATTATAACAACGTTTGGTGGGTACAGTCAGATTGAATAGTTAAATACCAAAAAAGCTATACAACCAATCATGTAGATTTGCCATATATTCCACTCAAAGTCTCAAACAAAAAGACAGATCATTGACAACCTACAAAAGGGAAAGTATCATTGCTTTTCATCACAAATAAATAAAAATAAATAAATCAATGCATCATATTCCCCTTTACAAAATACAATGTTTCTGTTTTATGACCACCAATCCTACAAATGAATATGTCCACAGTTTCAAAGAATATTTTCCCCCTTCTCCTCTATAACTACATATATCACATATACGTATATCTATCTACCCATGAATACAAAACAAAAAATTTACCAGCAAACTGTACGCGAACACGTGATCGATTTCTTTTCTTTTTTGCAAAACAAAAAACAAATTCTACCTCTCTATATTGTTTGAATCAGGAGACGACACTCGGGTTTTTATCGGTTTTAGCTTTAACCCCATGCTTTCGGGAGATAGCAGCTCTGGGGAGATGCATGATGGGCTTAACGGGCTTCTCGGGCTGCCAGTGAACGGGCTTGGCCTATAAAGCCCATACCCCATTAGAAAATACTCCATGGGTATCAGCATTGCATGTGGTTGCTCTTCTGTTACCATTGATCCACACGCCTGTACCTGTATAATTGGAAGTCAAAATCAGTGATCTGAATATAAAAGCGATAAATATTTGAACAAAATTACCTCGACTAATGCGCTATATCGTCTGTCCAATTTCCCCATCATGTGAAGTGCTTCTGAATGAAACGGTGAGCTGTCGCCGACAAATATAAGCGTTCGGCATTTTAGCTTTTTTAATCCCTCGGTAATATCGGGTCGCTTATCAATTGCTTGAAGATACCTCCACACGTTAACGCTCTGTCTTTCATCCAATAACTGCAAAAAAGTACACACACACAAAAAGAAGTTAACATAAGCATATGATGTATTGATATTCCCTTTAATTAGGGGTGAGCAGAAAAACCGAAGAAAAACCAAACCGAATAACCTAAAAAAACAAGATTTTAACGTTTATTACAATATTAATTTAGGAATTATTAATTTTATTCTTAAATATTTGAAACGTTTATCCATTGCCTACAAGAAATAACAAAATGTAACATAAAATTAAATGATTTTCAAAGTATAATAAAAGAAAATGTCTTAATAAAAACTTTGAAGAAACATAAAAATAGATTAGAAGGTTATTTTTATGTGAACAATATTAGTTAAAAGAAATTAAATATAAAACTTAAAGGTAATCTTGGATTATACTTTTTATTTTTGAGTTTTACGTAATTTTGTTCCAAAAACCGAACCGTTGCTAAAACCGAAACTGAAGGGTTTTCAAAAACCGACCATTTCGGTTTCGATTTTACCAAAAAACCAAACCGAACCATGCACACCCCTAGCTTTAATGACGGAAATTCTCGACTAACCTTTCTGCATGATTGAACTATATCTGATTCCGGGATTTCTGGATTACCTCGGACTTCCTGAATTAATTTAAGGATATATAACTATGTAAAATCCATAAAAAGGTATTTAATTTAAAACAAAACTTATGAAAGAGGTCAGAAGGTACCTTGCTGAAGTATCTTTGAAGCAAACACTCTTTCAATAATCCACACATACCATAGTAATAGAGTAAATTTGACATCAACTACACACAATAAGAATGATACAGTTAATATAAACTTAAGTATCCCCCTTTATTTAACCTAACTTGATGAACTATTTTTTTTTGCATCATACCTTGTTGTAAAACCATTCGGTCCATGACGGTGCTTTGCAAAGAGGAGAAACAAGTATTAAACCAGTAACCCTGTCTCTATACTTTGTCTGTAATATAAAACCATAATTTGTTAAACAATGAAAAAAAACTCAATTTAAAGCCTAGATTATTTTAAAAAACGGGTCAACAAGTAGTCTTACCGCAAAGAGCGTAAGAATGTAGGCACCCGCCATTGCCCCCATGCACATCACTGCACCAAGCCTAAATTAAACGAAATAAGATTGATACAATTTCATTAATTTTAAGATAATTAAAGGAGTGAAATGCCATTTTTGTCCCTGTGGTTTGGCCAGTCTTGTGACTTTCGTCCAAAGGTTTGTATTTCCGCATCTGGGTCCAAAAGGTTTGAAATCTTGCCATTTTCATCCGGCTTGTTAACTCTATCCATTTTTCTCCGTTAAGCCAAGGGTATTTCCGTCTTTTTTGCTAACTTAAAGGGCAATTCGGGCTTTTTTTACTTTATGTAAATAGACCGAATACCCATGAAAAAGACCGAATTGCCCTTTGGATCGAGATGCGGAAATACAAACCTTTGGACAAAAGTCGCAGAACTGGCCAAACCTCATGGACGAAAATGGCATTTTACTCTAAATTTAAAAAAAAAACCATTAATACCAAGATCAACTGTAAACTTCTTACCTAAAATAGTTAAGGACCTCGAGAATCTGATCACAAAGATCCTCCACAGACAGAACCGGATCATCGGGACATATGGCTGCTGCTCCTAACTGCAACGACTCTTGTACAAATCCCAGAAGAGAATTTTTACGTTAATAATATAATTTTTAAAATTTTAATTTTAATTTGTCAAACACTCAAAACATGTGATTATCTGATTATTAACTTTACAGGGGCACATAAAATTAATACCCTCCATAATAAACATGATCTCTCAAACATTCAAAACATGTGAATATCATAACTTGATTATTGAATATTACGTGGTCATAATTAAACCGTAAATACAAAATAGCACGTTCACAGACCTCGTGTCCAGGTGGACTGATGTGATAAATGCAGAAATTATGAAGGAGCAATGAAGCTGCTTCGGGACAGAAGAATAGTCCTTGAAAGCACAGCATATCTGTTCACAAAATTAAACGTTAAATAGACCCGAAAACCATAGAATAACAGGAAGGGAAAAAAAAAGCTCGGGTAGCTCACGGTTTAAAGCTACATCAGGATATGTAATCAACGGTGGTTTTTCTTGGTCTCCATACACGATAATAGACAAGGACCCACGACCCGTTTGAATAATATGTTCCTGAAAATATATATGGCAGCACATATTAATCACCGAGATAATGAGATGTGTATTTAAAAGCTATTAAAAACAGATTCTATTGTTCTAAAAGAAGATGGCTACATAGTTTTATAAGAACAATCGTTTGTTTTAAGCTTCATTGCTTCAAGATGTAATTCTGGATCTTTGTTTTATTCCACAACAAGTCGGCTGAAGAATATCTATAGTAAATCAAAATGAACTACATAAAAACAAAAATAAATGTACACGCATCACTGTATCAATATGGAAATGTAAGTTTATAATTAAAAAGGGAATTCAATGAGGTTTGAAATCGATAACGACGGATGAACTAACAAGAAATAAGATTGCAACTTCTAACCAGTACGAGTTACAACCTCAAGATAACGACAACACAAATGCTTTCGAAGATTAGCAATTTTTTACCACTTAAACAAGAATCTAGGATTAAAAAATAAGTCAAGTCAATCAATATGAGGTAATTCAACTACCAACTTCCAAATTAAAGCAATTTGGCCTTGAAAAATTCATCTATTTTAAATTTGTGTAATTCTAACAATAACCATAATGAAAGGAAAGCATTTATATAATTCACATTCATTAATAAAATAGGTAATTTAACAACCAAATTCCATATTAAAGTAACTTGTCCTTAAAAGATCATCTTTTTCAAGTTTGTGTAATTATAATAATAACCCTAATAAAGGTAAAGACTTGATATAATTAACACTCATTAAAAAACAATAGCTCCATAAAAATTTGGAATTTTTTGGATTTTGTGACATTCATGATAAGAAACAAAGACAGAGAGATTGATGTTAACAGCTGGCAAATGTTGACAATATACATAATTCAAGAACAGCTAATAATATAGCTTTATTATACAAGATTTTGACAATGAAAATAAAAGTCAAAACAGATCTACAATTCCATATGTAATTTACTGTCAGCTGGAAAGAGAGTATAGTAAATTGTACCCTAAAAATCAAGAAAAGGGTGTTTCTAAACTGGGAATAGACATGAGTTCATCCCTAAAAAGTGCATCAAAAAAACCACTAAATCACCACAAACATAACAAAGCATCAATACAAAGTATTATAAACTCAAAGATTATGAAAAAAACTGGTATCTCATTCAAGCATTTCATCAAACACCTTCCGTGCAGTGCAATACACAAACTGAAACATAAACAGGCATGAATTCATCTCTAAAAAGTGCATCAAAAGCTCCACTAAATCACCACAAACATTCAGAACCGTCAATATAAACTAAAAAATTATGAAAAAAAAAACTCTTATCCCATTCAAGCATTTCATCAAACACCTTCCGTGCAGTGCAATACACAAACTGAAACATAAACAGACATGAATTCATCTCTAAAAAGTGTATCAAAAACTCCACTAAATCACCACAAACATAGAGAACCATCAATATAAACTCAAAAATTATGAAAAAAAAAAAACGTTATCCCATTCAAGCATTTCATCAAACACCTTCCGTGCAATCCACAAACTGAAACATTTTCAAACATTTTCCACTAAAAACTCAAATGGGTATTCAAGAACTCACCTTTCCACCAAGATAAATCGTTTCCATATCAACAGATACAGAATCGCTTGAATCCGCCATCACCCTCTTCTTCTTCTTCTTCTTCTTCTTCTTCTTCTTCTTCTTCTTCTTCTCTCTCTCTCTCTCTTCCCCTTGGGGTTGGTTTAACTTGATCACTTATATAAAAGCTGTAAGCTTCGGTGGTTTAAATACGAAGCAATTCTTTCCTCCTTTAATTTAGCGTATACTCTGTTTCTCTCTCTCTCTCTATATATACAATATACTTACTTTCTCTCTCTAAAATATAAATAAAATCATGGAGCTGCGGTTAGAATAGAATAGCCTCCACCGACGGTATTCTTTCTCTATTGCTCACATGGGAGTGATAGCGATTTTTCCGTCACAACGGCTGTTAACTACACATTTAACCATGGTTACCGACATATTGACCTGTGGTCGAAACGTCGTCGTCACCACGATCATTGTTTTCTTTTTCTTTTTTTTTTTTTTTTTTTTGGAAAATTAGACACGATGTTTTTCTTGTCCTATTTAGCATCCATACCCTTTTTATGTTTTACTTCTTGTATCGAATAACGGTCATATTATATTTTTTTTGAAGGGTGACTCTCAATATGTACATGGACCATTGGTCACCGGGTCCTCGTCAAGGACGGTTATCCGTCAGCCCAGCATTCTCAGACGCGATGTTCTATTTGGCCCCGGCTGCCGCTCTGACTGACCTTCGCCTGGAAACCATACCGCCCCCACACGAGAGACTCGCTGGGGTAACAGCTGGATGAAAACAGGGTTGCCCTCAAGACCGCACCATGTCTCGGTAGGAACGATCTATCATTGGGACGTCCTCCCCCCATAACGCCGCAGCCGTGGATCGAACCGGTGACCTTCAAGGAGGAAAGCGGCCCAACCCCACCACATGGGACCAACTGGGCTAGGGGTTCGGATACCGGTCATATTATATGGTGAATGTATGTTTCTTTTTATTTGTTTTTGAGAACATTTTTATACCATATTTGTTTGTTTTGTTGATTTTAATTAAGCACAGAATACATTGTATTATTTTCATCATTATGGAATAAGTTACAAGGTTTTGCACTTTTTGGGTATGTTTCCATTTGATTGGAATCGAAGTTTCCTAATAAATTAGGTTGTTTTGACTTGTAAACATAGATGATGCATACTATAATATAATAATTTAAAAAAGTAACTGCCAAAGTTAGGTTAGAGCTTAGAAATAGGGTTGAATGCAAAATAAATAGAGTGACACCATTTTTTATTGTTTAAAAATAGTGCACATCTTTAGTAAAAAACTTTATTATAAAATTATTATTTTTATGCTTAAGAAATGATGCTACTCTTAGTTTAAATTAATAAAGGGTCCTAATATTAACACATGGGAAAACTTATTTACAAATGGTGTATACGGGCCGTATACTGTTATACGCTCCGTATAGAATAAAAACAACTGACAAAGTCTGCTGGCACAGTATACGGCCCGTATAGAATAAAAACAACTGACAAAGTCTGCTGGCACAGACTTTGTCAGTTGTTTTTATTCTATACGGGCCGTATAACAGTATACGACCCGTATACACCATGTGTAAATAAGTTTTCCTGGTCGTATACAATGTATACGAACGTGTATACGGGCCGTATACTATTATACGGCCCGTATGGAACGGAAATTTGATTTTTCAAGTATTTTAGAGTCGTGAGGTGCTCAAAACTTTCTAAAAGTAGAAAAAAATAAAACATCAACAAGTAACAAAGATTGAAGAACAAGAAAACGTGTCGTATGACTGTAATAAAACGGAAGCTATCAACGCGGGATTACGGGCATGGTGTTATTCTTTATTTAATATTTATAGAATAAAAGGAAGGGTGAGGCATTTGATGAGAGTTGTAAGGAGTCTGAATAAAACGGAAGCTATCAACGCGGGATTACGGACATGCGTTTAATTCCCAACATATTTGTTTTGTCACGTACATTTCGTAAGAAACTTTTCGTGCACTGAACCTTCACCTCCAATCATTTCCTGGTCAAATCACACACTATAAAGTTTAAACTTATCGTGTGTTGTAGTTTGGAAAGATGACCGGATAGAGATCTGAATAACAAACTGTGGAGAACTTGTTTGCGTTATCCACCAACAATCCGTTCATTATCTGTTGTTGTCTAAAACAATATCAATTAACGTTCAGTTGTGTATACAAATTCATCACCGGTTTCTACAGCACAAGCACATACAGAGGGAGAATGTTCTCGAAATTGAAGGAAAAGAAAAAATGGTTGTTGATGTTTTTCTCTATCAGGATTTTGTTGGTTTGTTTGAGAACCAGATTCCAATGTCCTACTGCTTCAATCCTTCCTACATTATTGAAAATTACTATATCACCCGCCATTCTCTTGCACCTGTATACATTGATTGTGGATTTTCTTGAGTCGTCGGGAAAACTTTTCCTCAGGGGAGGGTGAGTAGTATGAGTCTGAGTCCATTGTGGTTCGTGAATGTTGGAAGAACCCGACACGTCTTCTGCTGCCTCTTCGGTTGGTAAAAGACATAGGATGGCTTCTAATACAGGCTCTTTGTCAGTTGTGGTTGATTTATAGGAGGAGGTTATGAAACGAATATATGTTTATGCGAACATCCTTATTTCCCAACATCCTTATTGTATCAGACTCTCTCCCCTCCTGATGCAATTTTACTCCCGAACAAACCATGCCCACCTTGACCAGAATAGATAAGCGTATCGCTCGATCCACAGTCAAGATAATATTTGTAGAACCCGACATACTTGACAGTGGTACCAATGTCAAGTCAAGTTGAGCTTCCTGATGCAATTTTCACAGTGGTACCAATGTCCTACTACTACAATCCTTCCAACGCCTGACTCATATACTCTCGGTTAAAAAATGGTAAAAAATGGTTTATTCTCTTTAATCTATTAGAACGATCCTTGTCTTGAGAACCTGATTCTGATTTAAACAATGGAATTTGTGGATCAACAGAAATAACTGAAAATAACTCGCCATTCAATACAAACTCTTCTGAAAGACAAGAATTCAACGTTCATGTATCACAAGGAATGACCGAGTTTGGAAACCGGACGGAATCTACGAAGAAACTGTTGGAATTTGTGGATTTTGGTTGGTTCAGAAACTTAACAAGAGAAGCAACTAAAAAAAGGAAAGAAATAATTTTTTTACCATTTTTTACCATATGTATACGGGCCGTATACCGTTTATACGGCCGTATACTCTCGGTAAAAAACAAATTTACCGATCGTATACAATGTATACGATGATTGTATACGGGCCGTATATTCTGATACGGCTCGTATACTATGGTAACAAAAGGGTAAAAAATGGTTTATTCTTTTTAATCTATTAGAACCATCCTTGTCTTGAGAACCTGATTCTGGTTTAAACAATGGAATTTGTGGATCAACAGAAATAACTGAAAATAACTCGCCATTCTCTTGCACCTCTATACGTTGCAAGGTATATAATGTTTGAAGTATTCTTGGTTCAATACAAACTCTTCTGAAAGACAAGAATACAACGTTCATGTATCACAAGATAATGGTTTCTCGACAAATGAAGTATTATCAAGGTCTTAAGTGATGGACAACTGGTTAAAAGATGTAGAAGAGTTTGTGTAGAGATCTTTACGTACAAATTTGCATCATCCTTACGGTTACAAATGAACCGTTGGGATTCAAGGGTTTATGAGTAAAAGAATTGTGGATTTCGGTTCGGTCAGATCTCGGAAGTACTGAACAACAGAAATAACAATATACGACCCTCACAAAGTTGTCATTTTCAAGTGTGAGATTAGCCAAACGAGGATGAAAGATACTCAAACCATCTGATCCCGTTGTTGCAAACTCCTTTAATGTGAGATTCTTCAAGTTTGCACATTTTGAGAAAATACCAATGTGTTTGTCAGCTTCGTCAATACACAAAGTGACAGAATTTGTGGATTTAGGTTGGTTCAGAAACTTAACAAGATAAGCAACTAAAAAGTTAACATTCTGATTCAGATTCAGAAAGCAGATGTTTAGTAGTGTTTGAGAAACTAACAAGGTAAACCTTAATTTTCAAAATTTTATACACTTACTTGAACCGTTAGTAATGCTAGATGTCATGTTGGCTGAACCACAACCTATTACAGCACTGTATGAACATGCGTTTTGAAAATAGGCTTTGTTCTTCGTTTATTGGATCGTTCTAATAGATTAAAGAGTTTTTTACCATATGTATACGAGTCGTATACAGTTTATACGGTCGTATACCATTGGTAAAAAATATTTTTACCGATCGTATACAATGTATACGATGGTTGTATACGGGCCGTATATTATTATACGGCTCGTATACTATGGGTAAAAAATGGTAAAAAAGGGGTTATTCTCTTTAATCTATTAGAACGATCCTTGTCGTGAGAACCTGATTCTGATTTAAACAACAGAATTTTTGGATCATACTACTAGCAGAAGAACCCGACACGTCTTCTGTGATGATTCGAAACATTTACGAACCACAATGGACTCAGACTCATACTACTAGCAGTAGAACCCGACACGTCTTCTGTGATGATTCGAAACATTCACGAACCACAATGGACTCAGACTCATACTACTAGCAGTAGAACCCGACACGTCTTCTGTGATGATTCGAAACATTCACGAACCACAATGGACTCAGACTCATACTACTAGCAGTAGAACCCGACACGTCTTCTGTGATGATTCGAAACATTCCGAATAACTAGCAGAAAAACCCGTACCGGTGATTGTTTATCCATATTATTCTTCATAGCCATATTCCCACAATCCCACTCACAAGTTGTTGATACATATCGTCCGTTCAAGTTGAGCTTCCTGATACATATCGTTCGTAAGAAACTGTTCGTGCACTGAACCTTCAGTTGTGTACCCTTCAATCTTTGTTGAGTATTTTTCTAACTTTATGCTTGCATCCACGACAGTGAATATTAACTTTGTGTGAAAGAGTTTGGAAACCGGACGAAATCTATGAAGAAACTATTGGAATTTGTGGATTTCGGTTGGTTCAGAAACTTAACAAGAGAAGCAACTAAAAAAATACAATTGATTTCTCTTCCGGTTACCAGGCCTATCATCTCCGTCTACGTTTGGTTTCCTCAACGAAGAACCATAAGCCATTATCAGCCCTTTTTTCCTTTGGTTTCTGGTTGATTTTTGAGGGTGAGGGTTTTGAATTGATTACTGCGCTCAAGTTTCAACTACTGGAGTGAAAATTGGTAAAAAATGGTTTATTCTCTTTAATCTATTAGAACGATCCTTGTAACCATCAACCGTTCAAGTTGATATAGGAGAGTACTGAACAACCGAGATAACAGCTCCGGTATTTATCACCAACCCATCTTTGGTAGTGTTTGTTTGAAAACCTGATTCAGATACACAGCGGTCTCTTTGCTTCGTCCACTAGAACTATTTGTGTATGCATTCTTTTGGTAGTTAACAACGCTAATTAGAAAAAAATCTGTAAAAATTAATCATATCGATTGCAATAACAGGATGGATGTGACACACATAGATAGATAAAATGTCACAGTTGTCAAGACTGTTTGTCGGGTTTCCAATGCTCACACAGGGTGATAAACAACGCTGATACACGTAACATCTAGTTATATTCAGATTTAAACAATGCCCGCCTCAATCTTCAATACTTCAGTAAAATACCACTAGTAGAAGAACCCGACACGTCTTCATGTAACAGATAATGTTTTAGAAATTGAAGGAAAATGAAAAGATTTGTTGAAATCAAATTTGACAACTATGACAGCTTATTAAAAGTGTCGTGTGTTGTAGTTTGGAAAGATGACCGAACAGAGATCTGAATAACAAACTGTGGAGAACTTGTTTGTGTCAGGTTCTTCTGCTAGTTACTCGGAATCGATAAATAACCAACACGAAGATCTCTGCGATCGCTAAGGTTTTCATCAACGGACTGATCGGTAACGTTACTCTACCTGTGCTCCGATTTAAGCGGCATGTTCCGATCAACGTTTATCGACATTGTTAAAGGTGATGAAGAGTTTAGAAACCCTAGAATGATTGTGTTTTTACGGGAATAAAACGTGATACTTGAAAAAACGCCAATATATACGGCCCGTATACATGTGGTAACATCAAAAACCCACAAAAATAAATCAATTGAGCCGTATACGTTTTACAAATCGTATACACATGTATACGACTCGTATAACTGTATACGGGCCGTATATAATAAAAAAAAAACATTCCCTGTGCATTTTCCTATTCAAAAAACATTCTATACGAGTCGTATAATTGTATACGGCCCGTATACAATAGGGGATGTGAAAATAAGATATAGGGTATGTGGGAATAAGGCACCCCTTAATAAATTGTTTGTGTTACATGTAACACTTGTTCAAAGTTTAAACCATGACTTTAACGATGTAAAAAGTGTGTTGAATCCTTTTATCGTTACCAAATAAAGATAATTAGAATTAAGAGCTTTAGGGGATGGTTGTTTTAGCTGTTAATGGTTTAGACCTCTTACTGGTTTAGTACTTAATGGTTCAGACTGTTTGTTTTGCGAGTAGATGTTTGAATGGTTCAAGACATTTGCCTCTGAATGGTTAAACATTATATTGAGTCTGAATGGTTAAGACCTCTTATCTGAATTGGTCAGACATTTGTCTCTAAATGGTTAAACATTATATTAACTCTTAATGGTTCAGGCCTCTTAATTAATTTGCTGGTTCAGCATTTACTCATTCAGGAGTTGCCAAACAACCCCTTTATAAAAGCCAAGATAATTAAATAACAGGATTCAGACGACTCTCAAGCAGTTCCATTTCTTCTTAACGTACTTCTGGGTCAACCCAACCCTTCCATTTCTTCTTACTGTACTTCTAGGTTAACCCAACCCGAACGGGAAGAAGAAGGTCAGCAGCGATCCAAAACTCAATTGTAATCTTAGGTTTTATTTTTGAATACCAGTTTCATTTATATTTATGAATACCAATACTAATGTATAACCTTTTAGGAACTCCCTAATTAATTTATGGTTTTGAGCAACCATCACATTAAAACTTTTGAAGGTGATAACAAACTAAATATGACTACTTTTATGTATGTTGGGTGCTGCTACCATAATTCGTATTGTTGGACTTGAACTTCGTTAATGGTGATAGAAAGCATGTTCTTTTGGTGTATAATGTCCATAATCATCTTGTAGAGTTGTTCTTCGTCATCTCGAACCCGTATTTGGACTACAAGCACCATAGTGAACAGTTAGAAGGGCTCATGAGGCTTAGGCCTAGAGGACCACCCTCTAAGTATCATTAAAAATATGATGTGAGTGAAATATGTGTATAAACATGTGGCAAATCTAAATGGAGTCAACTAGAAAGTATGTATAAAGAGTAAGAGAGATACATCCCTATACATGTTTGTATGCAGCTCTCTTTTATAGGATAGTACTAGTTTTATTCCTCGCGCGCGTTGCGGCGCGATAAATCGAATCGTTTTCGGTTTCATTTCATGTATGTTTGTGCTTCGATTACTTGTACATTACTACTCAAAACACGATCTCCGAAAAAGTTTATATCAAGACATATATGCACATCATATAGTAATTTTATTAAAGTAAGAGGCAACAACTGATTACGTGGAAACGTTGAGTAATCCGAATTATTATATATATATCAATTACTATCACCTACTTGCGCCAGGATACTTCTTGACTTTTGAGTTTTCCCACTGAAGCTTCCATTCTTTGATTTGGAACATTAGCACATATCGATTACTATCATTTACTCAATTTTTTATAATAATTATTATTATTAGATAAATGGTATTTAACTTTTAAAGATATTCTTTGTTGTGAACATGAACGAGTCAAGCCATTTGTAAGCTACCCAAAATAAGCTCAATAAAGGCGATTTTCTTTTTACTTTTCTTATTTAATTTTTTTCCTTTTCATCCAAAAGTACTATAGCATCAGGTTTTCCTTTTGATTGCGATAACAATTATTGTTACCATAAAGAGACGAAACGATACCAACCGAATTCCCGTAGCGAAGCACAGTATAATTTTGCTAGTTCATACCATTGAATAAAAATATGTTATAACTGACCTGACTTGTTTTCAAACAAATTTTCTGTCAAATCGCAGTTCAACTCAAAATATACATAAAATAAAAACGTGTGCGGCGTCGTACGCAACATGATAAAGTATAGACTACAATCGACCCAACTCGATCAGTATCGGTTTGGTTCGTCAAGTATATTCCACCTATTTAATTTTCAACAAAACTTGTATCGAAACGTACCTTTCGACGTCTCTTGGGACTGTCTTCTCACTACAATGACATACTCAGAACTATATAAATATTGTATGTAAAAAAGTTATAAGCGGAAAACAAAATACGTTAATTTTGAATATACCTAATAGTATTTTTAGTGATGAGAAATCAGAAGAAAATACCTAATATGTTCTTATTTAGTTGAAGAAATAGATACAGTGAAAAATGATGTATGTTACGGGTTTGGACTGGCTTTTGATTGTTTTGTTTTATTTTCACACATAAGAAGGTATTTATAAAAGTTATAAAATTAGACATAAGAAAAATCTTTAATTGATATAACTTTACGTTTTCCATAGAAATTGATTAGAATTACAAAAAATTAGAGATAGGATTTATTCATTAGACATCTACATCTAGGGGTGTTCAACATCGGATAATCCGGTTTTCGGATATCCGAAATTTCGGATAGTGAAATATTGACATCCGAACCCGAATCCGAAATTTCGGATATCCGATTTTCGGATATCCGAAATTTCGGATTCGGGTTCGGATATCTAATCGGATATCCGAATATCCAATTTTTTATTTAATTTTTAATTTTTTATTATTTTTTAATATTTGGAACCAGATTTTTCGGATAGTTTCGGATATCCGAATATAAATTTCGGATATTTCGGATATTTTTTTCGGATATTTCGGATATTTTTCGGATACTTCGGATATTTTTCGGATATTTTTTCGGATATTTCGGATATTTTTCGGATACTTCGGATATTTTTCGGATACTTCGGATATTTTCGGATATCCGAAAAAAAAATAATTAAATTTTCGGATAATCCGAATATCCGAAAATTATCAAAATCACTATCCGAATCCGAATCCGAATTTTCAGATTATCCGATTTTCGGATATCCGAAATTTCGGATATCCGAAAATTCGGATATTTCGGATACGGGTTTTCGGATATTTCGGATTCGGTTTCGGATTCGGATTTTTTTGAACACCCCTACTACATCTACATTTTATCTCTCTCTCTCTAACTTTAGTGAGACAAAACCTTGCAGGAAATACCTACGATTTCATCATCCTTTTCTCTCTTCATCGCCGGAAATACCTACCATTACTACAAAACCTTGCCGCCGCCGCCACCACGAAACCACCTAACTGCGCCGTCTCGTTCACCGTCTGCCGCCGTCCTCAGCCGAAAAGAAAAATTTGTTAATGTTATTATTGTTCGTTCTTCACTCCACACAGTTGAAAACTTAGAGAGAGAGAGAGAGAGAGGGAGACAAAAGACAGCAAAACACACCGTCTCTCTCTATTGCAATGGCGATGAGTTTATCCAGCATTCCGATGAATAACATATACTTGGTTTGTTTGTACTTTGGGTTTTTATAGCATATGCTGGCCCTGTTCTATTAATCATAGAATCTGACCGTTCAAAAAAAAAAAGAATAACATATACAGTCAAAAGACAGTCAAAACACACCGTCTCTCTCTATTGCAATACAGTAAATTAGTTGGAGGATTAAAAGAAGGGCAAAATAGTAATTTCGTCGGTGCACTGCAGCACCAACCATTGATTTTAAGGTTATATAAGGGTGTCCGGAGTGGGGGCGGTAAACCCACCCGGCACCGCATATCACCCACCGCCAACATGTTTGCCGAGCATAGTTTGCCGAAAAGGGGGGCAAAATCGGTGAAGGTATACCGAATCGGGGAAGGGAGGGAGGTGAGAGAGAGGGTATTGTGGGGTGGGGTCCAATCCAATCTCAACCAATCACACATTTTTCCTTTTTTTTTAAAAAGTAGTTTACCACTTCACAAAATGTCTAAACCATTGCCAACACTTTTCATCATAGTTTAAACACTTTTGCCTGATTGACATGGCGCGCTCTGATTGGTCGGTTTTTAGTTTACCACTCCAAAGTGTTTAACCACTCCTTACACCCTAAATAGGATAGTATTGGGTCAACCCTAATAACCCTATATGGTGTTGTCGAAACTCGTTGAACTACCAACATGGACATTCCAATGATAAATTGTGCTTGTAGACCAGTTTTTTTTTTTTTAATAAAGCAAATCTATTTGATATGAACACTACAAGCTTTTTCGATGAAATTTTAAGTATTTACAAGGTTACACTAAGGGAGTCGTATGGCCATATCACATACAATATTTATACTTGCATGTACACATATGGTTGAGTGTGTATACACATGCAGCTATAGTGTACAACAAAAATGTATTTACTTAATAAATGTAACAATAGATGTAAAAATGCATTCAATGTAAAGGACCATCGTGAGCCCATGAACGCCCATAGAAGGGGTGGGGAATGGAGGGTGAGCTAGTCATCTCGTGGGGAAGGGTGGGGTCTAACGCATCTTGGGTGAGAGTGTGGGACATCGGTTGGGTTTTGTATTTTATTTAAATAGTTCGCTTTGAAATCTATACCTTATATGTAAACTAATTAATTGCTTCACATGTTATAATTACGTGAGCCTAATATTACTTTTACTGCCTCTGGTTTTCATCCTTTCGTATAATATCTCTTATATGTGATTTTATTTATGTTTTGTCTCGTTTTTATAATTTTTAAATCTTTATTACTAACTATTTATTATTTTCTTAATTTAACATAGGTAACACATGTCATTGTAACAATTTATAAATATTTATATAAAGCAAGATGTAAGGTTGCGTCATCGTCGTCGACCAACATATTTACTCATTGTTCACAAAAAAGTCCCTTAACACAATTTTTATATATAAAAATCCATGCACGATTTATAAAAATGCAAAAAGTCGTTTAACTTAATTTTGCTATATTAAAATACCTATACTTGTATATAATGCATACGTGTGAATACAATATTTAAAATAATGACTTGTTTACCTTTATAAATTGTCAAAATTTGATGAAGCGGTATTCAACTTTTTAAGAAAAATATATATAATCTTATATCGATGAATTTAAGGGCAACTAGTCATTTCATTAGATATTTTCACAAGTAGATGCATCTTTGAATAAAATTCAATCCTTCTCATGATTATCAAACATGAATAAAAGACATCTCTCGTGTGGGACTTATTGTGGAATTCCCCTTCAACTAGTTTTACAATTTCTTGATTAGTGTTTTACTTCTTGCTTTTCTTTGTATTTAGTTGGTTGTTGTGTTTTAGACAAGGTAGTGACTTTAATATTGAAAAATTCGATTAAAATATTTTTTGTTAATAAATAAAAAATAAGTTGGTTTTCTTTATATTAACTAGCGCTGCAAACGAACAGATCTTTCAGCGAACGATTCATGAACCTTCGGTGGAAAGTTCGTTTGTGTTCGTTCGTTTGATAAATGAACGAACACAAACAGAGGCCGCGTATGATCATTTATGTTCGTGAACGTTGGTAACGTGTTCATTTATGTTCGTTTGTGTCCGGTACCTAAAATTAGCTTATGCTCGTTTGTTTTTTGAGACAATATTTTATTTTAATAATGTTTATCAAAATCATGTTAAGTACTCAAGTATGTTTGAATAATTAGGTTAATATATATTGAGTAGATTAACTTAATGTCTGTTATGAAAGATGCTGATTTTATTAGAAATTTAATATATCTTTGTGTTCGTTTCGGTTCATGAACACTTATTTGTGTTCGTATGTATTCATCTGTGTTCATGAACGTTCGTTTGGTTCCGTTTTGTTTATAAACTCTTGTTTGCGTTCGTTTGTGTTCATGAACGTTCGTTTGTGTTCGGTATCTAAAATTAACGAACGAACACGTCCATTTCCTTAATGAACGAACACGAAAAAAAAATCTCGTTCAGTAAGTGTTTATAAAAACGTTATTTTCTTAACAAACGAACATGCATAATACCTTATTCGTGTTCATTCGATTCGTTTGCAGCCATGATAATAACAAAACAAAACTACAAGAGTGAAATATAAGCAAAAGTGAAGAAAAGTGCCTGCCAAGTGTTATCTAGTTTCCTATTGGTTCTGAGCGCGTGGGTTGTACACGTGGATCCAAAACCAGCCAATCAGAAGCTCGGAAACACGTCTACTTGTCACCAAGGGTAATTTCGTCCAAATAGTTTCCACCAAAAATCAAAAACTCACCAACTACTGTTCGTTGTTGATACTTGCTACCTGTAACTGTAATGGCGAAAATCAATCAAACAGCAATATTCAATCTCTTAATCATATGCCTACTGTTATCTTCATCATGTATACAGATCTCCTATTCTTCAAAATCACCTGGAGTTGCTCGTAAAGATGACATACCTTTTATCAAATGTCAAGTATGCGAGAAGCTCGCGAAGCAATTATACGAACAAGTTCGTGACAAACAAGCTAATATTTCACCGAAAAAGGTCGTTAATTCATTATTTATCCGGTTTTTGTTTCAATTTTGCTAAATTGTTGCTAGTTTGATGACTATTCACTATTTCACTGACTTAATTGTTACATAATCAGTTAATTAGGGTTTTATTGTATTTATGGACGATTGAGCGTATTGCATGTGGATTTTGTTAGTGTTTGTGTGTGTAATTGATTGTTTTATTAGGAGAGTTTGTATTAGATATTGGAGTATGAATTATGATTGACCTAATTTTTTATTTATTTTTGGTCAGTGAACAATTGAGAATCATTTTCATCGATAATTGTTTGAATTTACATTGAAATAGTTGGTAAACGGGCAACAAGCTGCTCCGCTACCCCATTTTGAATAGCAAAACTAAGTCTTTTTTGAACTACGTCCATAGATCTTGGGGTGATAACATTACTATGCATGCCCTTTGAACTCGACTAAGTAGGTCCACAGCCTCTGGCGCCAGAAAACCAAAAGTATCAAAAGCAAATGGGATAAACACGTGCTGGTTGTCAAGGCACGCTTTCTCGTGTTTGGTCACTTTACCCGAAGCATCCTTTAAAGCAGCCTAACCCACCGTGAAAGCACTACCCCCTAAGCCCACAAGCGGGGAAACCCCTGTTAGATCCACACAGGCATGTGGACCTAATTGTTACATAATCAGTTTGTTAGGGCTTTTGTTTTAATTATGGACGATTGAGCGTATTGCATGTGGATTTTGTTCGTGTTTGTGTGTGTAATTGTTGTTAATTAGGAGATTTTGTATCAGATATTGGAGTATGAATTATGATTGACCTAATTGTTACATAATCAGTTTGTTAGGGTTTTTATTGTAGTTATGGACGATTGAGCGTATTGCATGTGGATTTTGTTCGTGTTTGTGTATGTAATTGATTGTTTTATTAGGAGATTTTGTATCAGATATTGGAGTATGAATTATGATTGACCTAATTGTTACATAATCAGTTTGTTAGGGCTTTTATTGTAGTTATGGACGATTGAGTGTATTGCATGTGGATTTTGTTCGTGTTTGTGTGTGTAATTGTTGTTTTATTAGGAGAGTTTGTATCAGATATTGGAGTATGAATTATGATTGACCTAATTGTTACATAATCAGTTAATTAGGGTTTTATTGTATCAATGGACGATTGAGCGTATTGCATGTGGATTTTGTTCGTGTTTGTGTGTGTAATTGTTGTTTTATTAGGAGAGTTTGTATCAGATATTGGAGTATGAATTATGATTGACCTAATTGTTACATAATCAGTTAATTAGGGTTTTATTGTATCAATGGACGATTGAGCGTATTGCATGTTGATTTTGTTCGTGTTTGTGTGTGTAATTGATTGTTTTATTAGGAGATTTTGTATCAGATATTGGAGTGTGAATTATGATTGACCTAATTGTTACATAATCAGTTTGTTAGGGTTTTTATTGTAGTTATGGACGATTGAGTGTATTGCATGTGGATTTTGTTCGTGTTTGTGTGTGTAATTGTTGTTTTATTAGGAGATTTTGTATCAGATATTGGAGTATGAATTATGATTGACCTAATTGTTACATAATCAGTTTGTTAGGGTTTTCATTGTAGTTATGTGCGATTGAGCTTATTGCATGTGAATTTTGTTAGTGTTTGTGTGTGTAATTGTTGTTTTTTTTGTGATGATTGTGTATTAGGTATCGGAGTATGAGGTAATTGAGATTTCTGAGAATGTATGCAATTTGAAGAAGCTAGAAGCTGATTGGATCTTGAAAATTGATATTGTGGAGCAAGGTGATAGATTGGAGGTAATGATTGTTGTTCACTTGATTTTTGTTATTTTTTCTTGCTAATCATAATGTATGGATAAATGGCAAATGATTAGAGTTTATATGAAAATCGTTGATTTTTTAGTACCTGTTACCAGTTAGATATTTGAGATGTACTGCCATCTGCCGTCTGCCATGTGAGAATTGAGATAGTAAGCATATAGGTCTACTTATAAAGTTTGGTAGACTTTGGTAGCCTATTACAATTTACAATCAGTAATTTCATTTTTGCGATCCGGTTATATGATGTGAATAGTACAAATATAGCTTTAAGACTTGCAAAACTTGGAAGATTTAATGAAATAAAATGGTATGCGTCTGATAGGTATCATATCTTTTGAATTTGTCCCATTGGTAGCGTAGCAAGAATGTTGGATGTTCCAAGCATTGGTTTACAGATATATGCACAAATAGAATCGAGAACGTGGACTTAGATTTGCTATTAAAACTGTTTTACAACATCCAACATTTCCATTTTCCGTGTCTCGTTTATCTGGTACGGGGTTATATTAAGATGCAACTGTAGATGATGATTTTGAGACCGTAAAATAGAGAATGGAAATTGGTATAAAGTAACATTGTTTGATTCTGTGCCTGGTATCTTATCTTTTAATTTGGACTGATGGCAGCTTGTTGAACAAGATTCTGAAGGCCAATGTGGTTCCGAATGCAAAACTATCGAACGGGCTTGTCAAGAGGTAACTATATGTTTGCTTTTTACATTTCTATTTTTCTTTTCTTCGTTTATCAGGAACCTTAGAGCCTTAGATTGAAGTTCTTAAATTTAGTTATTCTTTATTGGAGTAAAGTTGTATACTTGTAATCTATATCTGAACACTTTTTTTTTGTAATGCTCTTGTTTCATACATTAATTTTAAATACATTGGGTGTTTTTAGGTTATAGGATACTATGACACAGATGTTGCAGAGTATATTTACAAAAAGAAGCCTACAATGAGTTCATTGGTTAATTTCCTCTGCAAAGATCTGACTGAAGCATGTAGTACTAAGCCACCACCGGTTCCTAAGGTAAATCTGTTATTTCACTCATGATCTAATCCCCATAATATTACAAGAACCATTATGCTCCTAATCCCATCATGATACAACATTCGGCTAGAGTTATGGTGTAAATGTTTGACCATATATCAGATGTGTAAACGCTTTTATGATTGTAAAAACAAAGAAATCTTGTAGCTCTAGATGACTATCGTCAACTTTTGTGGCAAATAGTTGATTAATGTGGGCTTTACCTTACTTTTGGGCTGAGATAAGAAAAACCGCTAAAAGCAGTGCTACGACCGCTATACGGATTTCAAAATAGCGGTCCAATAGCGGGATTTAGCACCGCTATAAGGAACCGCTATGGGTTCGTATGTACGCTAAGCTCTATAGCCGTGCTATAGCACGCTATTGACTGCATAGCTAAAAATTACACATAAAATCTCATTCCGATTAATCCCTATAAATCCTGGTTAACCACTAGTCTTTACCTCACCGACAGACTTGTGTCTACTAATTCTTACAACACTGGTTATGATTTCTACGAATTACCAAATTAACCCTGGACCTTAATATTTATATTTTTATTTGTCTAAAAGCTTCACATTCATTTGCTTAATTATTGTGCAATTTCAGGGTCGGGAGCCAGGTGAGCCCTTTGTCGCAAAGTCAGCAAAAGAGGCTGAAATGGAAAAGATGTTGAAATCAATGGAGGGTATGCCGGGAGCACCTGGCATGAAAATGTATTCAAGGGAAGAACTCATGAGTGGAAAAGGCTTTAACGATGAAGATGCAGATGATGACGATGAAGATGAACCATCAATCCCTTCGAACTTGGTAAGAATTTAGGAATCTTGAAGTGGGAATTTCAACCAATTTTCTTAGAATCGGTGGATTTGGGTTATGTTTAATCTTTAATGGGTAAAAGGCAGATGGGGTCAAAAAGGTCTACACACTTAGTTTCTCAGGAAAATAAGAAAAAATAGATTATTATTAAGGTCACCCATATATTGAAAAATTCATATATTTATAGGCTTTCCAAGTATATACGTATTTGGTTTCATTTATAATGAAAACACCTTGGATGAGGAAAAGAAAACCTCTTTTTAGTTTTTTTAAAAGACAAAATACATTTAAATTGTTCTTTTTTAAGAAAGTTTAAAAGCACTTTCTCCCTCCTTTGTTTCTTTTACTAGAATTGGTGTTAATAAAACCAGCTATGTAGCTGCACGGGAACGGGTACGGGACTGAGTTACGGGGACGATACGGGTACGGGGAACGACAAAACTCAAAAATCCAAGATACGGGTACGGCAAATACACGACAAAAAAATATAGAAAAATAAAAATATATTAAACAAAGTTCAAAATAGATATATATCCATGCTTCCGGGCGTCCCCGTGCTTCATAGGAAACCAGATACATTGGGTAGCCTGTAAAGTAGTGAAATAGTTAATCACATACGTGATCTCCACATACATTATTCTTCATCGTAATAATCTTGTTTGTAATCATATTTAATGCATTAATCAATTATATAAATTTAAAACACCGACAAAATGTTTGTGTGGGTCAACTGTTAAATACTAACATAGCCGCCGTATATTTACTTTCTTATTTTGCACGTAAAAACCTTCATGAAGGTAATTTTGGTATATTAGAAGTCCTTAATACACAAAAAAAGTCCCTCGAGCTATTTTTGGATACTAAAGGCTATAAACTTGTCTAAAACGCGCGTACCTATGAAAAAAAAGTTAATATATTTTGACCTGTTAGCTCTTAAACTGACGATAGTACCACATTATGTGCATAAATGGTGAATGTTAATCAAATTTTGACTAGTTTAAGAGGTAAAAAGTCATTAATAGTCATTTTTTTCCACAGGTACATGCATTCTAGACAAGTTTAGGGATATTAATATAATACCAAATTTGAGTTGAATCTTTTTCATTCGGTCTGTGGTTAATAATAATTGGAAACTTTGGTTAATGTGACTTGAACAGGGCAAGATCTTAAGGGAAAAAGAAAGAAGCAAGAAGATGGATTGGAAACAAAAGATCACAAAAGGGATAAAAGATGTTCATGAAGCAACAAAGAAACATGCAACCAAGATGGCTTTTAGGTTGCAAAAATGGTGGAAAGCAAAGAAGGCCAGCTACACACAGAAGAAGTCAAAATCTGCCAAAGTTGAACTCTAGGGTTTGATTCTTTTCAACAAAATTTTGTAAACAAACTTTTGCTTGCCTTGCTGTTTTTTGGCAGTTGAGCTGTATAATATTTGGTAAATTTAAGGGAAAATGGTAAGTTATAATGTTATATGAAACATGTTTAACTAACCTGTACTTATTAAATTAGCAATACATACATATTTGGGCTCTATTTTCTTGTCATTGTAGTCGCTACATGTAGACTAGCCAGGCGTGTAAATGAGTTGAGCTGCTCGGGAACTACTTGAGATTAGCTTTTTTAATAAGCAAGCTCTAGCTTCAAATACCAGATTCAACTAATACTTTATCTAATAAAATAAATATATACTTGCATAAAATTTTGACAAAAAAAAAAAAAAAAAAAAAAAAAACTAAAATATATATGGTTTATTATGTATAAAATCAAAAAAATTATGTGCTTGAACTTTAGACATATAGCTGGTCAACTCCCAAATCCATGCCGACGCAATGAACCTCATTGTGGACGACATCGTTTCAAAACGTTAAATGGTGAGTTACAACGGTTCAAGTGACAAGGTTTAGCGACGATGTGTGTCGGATTTTAAGGGTAAATATGTAATTAAGACTTTTAGTAAGGGGATATATGTAAAAATCTCTTAAATCTAAATGAGCCAGGCTGGAGCTAGGCTCATTTACACCCCCTAACAATTATTATTTAACAGAAAAATGACAATCAATTGCGATGAGATAAACAAAAATAATCAATCAATCCATGTTAACAATTTCGTACATGAACAATTGTAAAACAACAAATTCAACAGTACAAGAATTCGAATGGCAGTGTGTGTATTAGCGCATCTTGTATTGTTGTGTTCTTGAGATAACACAACGTTGACCGTTTAACGAGTATTTGAGTGTGATATCCACGTCTCGTGGATTCTTCTTATTTTGTGCCACAGTCATGATCCCAGTAATCGATTCGCCTTCACATATAGTCAACACCTCTTCAAGGTATAAAACGGTTTGTTTCCAGTGTGTGTTTCTTGATCTTGGTCCTGTATTGCAATAATATCACCAGATTACACAAAATGGGTTGACCCGAACCCTGTTTGGCCAAAATGTTGTAATATTTCTTCACAAATAAAAAAGTTAATTTTTATGCCACCAAAAAAATCATTTTTATCACTTCTGTGGATTCCACAATTCAGTATTTTTCTAGGGTTTTTCATTTCGAAACCAAATACTATTTCTAAAATGAGTAAAGGGCCATTTTGGTCCCTAAGGTTTGGCCAGTTTTACAACTTTCGTCCAAAGCTTTGTTTTTTCGCATCTGGATCCAAAAGGTTTGAAATCTTGCCATTTTCATCCATCTCGTTAGCTTCACCCATTTTTTCTTCGTTAAGTCAGGGGTATTTTCGTCTTTTTTGTTAACTTAAAGAGCAATCGGGTCTTTTGAATACTTGTACGTTATGCTAAATGCTTGTACATAAAGTGAAAAAGACCGAATTGCCCTTTTAAGTTAACAAAAAGAGACGGAAATACCCTGACTTAACGGAGAAAAATGGAGGGAGTTAACGAGTTGGATGAAAATGGCAAGATTTCAAACCTTTTGGATCCAGATGCGGAAAAACAAACCTTTGGACGAAAGTCGCAAAACTGGCCAAGCCACATAGATGAAAAACAAACCATATAATGTTACCATTGGCAAAATATTAGAAGTTTCATGATATTCTAGAAGATGTGTAGTTAGTTGTAATATTTCTTCAAAAATAAAAAACACTGACTAACCTGTAGAAAACCCTGTGAGTTTGTGACACACAGTAAACGCTACATCAAAATATGCGACTAAAGCATGAACATAATCGTCACGTTCAGCCACAAGTTTAAAAGGTACTGTGAAAGAAGCATCCCCTGATGTCATCTTTGAGATGTCCATGGTCTGTAGAAACAGGTTGAAAAATGTCAGTGGCAAAATGGAAAATCTAGTGGGTCGGGTAACAGGTCAAACAGGTTGGACCAGCACCAATTTTTTTGTCCATTCTTTTCAGTGACAAAATGGTAAATCAGAAGGATGTTTGGAACTGCTTATTTAAGAAACATTGAAAACAGATAACTTCACCTTAAGGGTAAATCTGTAAATTTGAATCCACCAAAAATAACCGGTTTAAGATAAGCCACTTTTTTTTTTCTCCCAAACACTCATCTGCTTTAAAAAAAACGTAATAACGAAATGAATCTTTTCAAGTAATTACACTTTCATGAAGAAATCGAAACACCAACTAGTATACTAAACATGACTAAAATGACGAGTAATTACATTTTCAAAGATAATATGAGCAGTTTTTTTATACAGTTTTGACCAATTATCATGAAATATATATATATATATATATGAAATAGGCCCACTAAGCCTACCTTAAGTAATTGGCAGTTTGTGACAATCTGATTCTGGTCAACTGTGTCAACAAGAGGTTCCATGATTGACTGCTTCCTAATGCAGCTCATGTCAAAACCATACACATTGTTCCAAACTGCAAATTCACCAAAATCTCAACGGGTACTATAAACATGATGAGAACAATATGTGCTAATGATTAACAGTCACGGCATTGTCTTCCTACTTGTTTGATCAGTGAAACAGACAGTTAATTTACTGGTTTAATTAAATCACACAGATATATACAACTATTTTTTTTCAAACTTATTTATGTCACTTACATTCAATCTTGTCTTCTTTGTACTCGGCATCCTCAATTGCTGTCAGATAGAGAGAAGCGTTATCAGGTAGCACAATTCCGTTATTAACCTGTATAATGAACCAAACACTAGTTTAGAATTAAGAGGTAAATAAGTTTCAGTTCTACGATTCAAGTTCAAATGTGCGTTTAAACTTACCAACCACTTATCGCGAGCATATAAAACAGTATTCAACATGTTTTCATATAACAAGAAATAACCCATCCATTCTGAAGCAATAATATCCACTTGAGGAACCGGTAGGTCAAGCTCTTCAATCTTTCCTTTCAAAACGGTTATAACTGCAATATTTAGCAAAATGAGGATGAACTATCAACTACTCAAACATCATGTGTGCTAAACGATGTACAAACATAAATTCACAACAGTCGTTACCATTTGAATAACCATTTGCTTCGACAATCTCTTTTGCCATGTCAGCCATCTGTGAACACTCAACCTGCCAACATGAAAGTCGCTTATTTAACGATATTTATGCTTTTAAGAAGGAGAAAATAAACGGCTTATTAAGACAGGCATACGTACAGCATAAACATGTTTTGCCCCAGCTTTCGCGCAAAAGAGAGATAGAATCCCTGTCCCTGCACCAACATCAAGAACAATCTTGTCCTTAAATAAGAACGTGTTTCTGTAGATAACATTTTGGTAAGTCTTAGTTCTCACAACATCCTTCAGCATTTCCTGCAAATTCATATGACCGTTGGGCATTATAATAAGAGATAAACATAGCTGTGCTATACGAAATTAAGTTATTTTATATTTCGTGTTCATTTACAACTTTTAGCCTCAGGAGTTTTTAATAAGTAATTTCAAATAGTTGAATAATGAATTACTTTGGTTGAACTTAATTTTTAATTTCGTTAAGATATGGGTGTAAACGAGCCGAGCTGCTTGTGAGCTACTCAAGACCGACTCGCTAAAAGCTACGCTTATCGAGCTCGACTAGTTCAAGTAATAATTATTATAACATACAAAGCTATGGTAAAAAAAATTAAATAATATATATCATGTTGTATTAAAAAAATATAATCTAAATATATATTAAAAATCATAAATGGATATAGATATAATAAATAACAAACGAATTGAGCTCGAACTTAAAAAATTACTCACAAACCGAGCTCAAGAAGCTCACACAAGCTCGGGCTAGGCTCGTTTACACCTCCCGTTTAATAAGATTTAAGGTAATCTAAATCGATTGATTTAATAACTCCTAAAATGAGAGGCCTAGATGCTTTATAATGAAGTATAGATCCTACTCATTAGTAGGCACAATTCCAAAGACAACAAGCATCAAAATATATTATCTTAAAGGGTAGCTAAAGCTTGTGTCCAGATTAACAAAAAATAATAATAACCACTTCACATCAATAGCTATTTTTGAGCCTCAAAAGATTGATTTAATTCCACTCCTCTGTACTTGCATTTTGCAAATCAGGTTCTCATAATCTCATTTCAGTATAAACTTAAAAATAAATATGAACAAAAAAGAAATAAAAACCCAGTTTTAGGGTAGCTAAATGTCATGTTACTTTGCATCAGGATACTATCAACTTACTTCATGAATACCTGCAACAACAAAAACTGAGTCAAAAAACAGGAAATAGGCCTGTAAATGAACTGAACAAACACAACCAGAGGCATGTTCGTGTTCGTTCATTTAACTTTAACCGAACACGAACACAAACATATAATCGAACACATTCTTTTGTTCATGTTCGTTTATTAAGAAAAAGAGCATGTTCGTGTTCGTTCGTTTAAATCCTAAACAAACAGTTCACAAACATAAATGAACATAAACAAACAAACTTAAACGAACGTAATTTAACAAAGCATAAACAACACACATGAATATAATCGAACAAACGTAAATGAACACAAGTGAGCGTAATTTACTAAATATAAATGAACATTCAGTAAATTTTTATAAAAATTAGTGATTAATTACGATGGAGTCCATTGGAAAACGCATTTTTATTACTAGAAAGCCCAATTACCAATTAGTTATTTTTATATAAGTCGTTAGAAAGTTTCTTTTATGTTTAATATTCATATAAATATAACTACTTATGTACTTAAATTGAAACAAAACATAGCTATTAAAAGCCATCGCCTCTTGCGCCTAGGCCCATTTTTCAGGCGAGGTGAGGCAGTTGCGCTTTAAGTAGAGGAAATTGCGCTTTAATTCTCCAGGTAATCGTTCAAGCACACATTCCGGCGAGATTCCTAGATTCCGGAGAGTTTCCAGCCAAATTCTCTAAATTCCGACAAGATTCTAGCCAGATTTCTACTTTATCTAAGCAAAACTACTTTTCTACACTAAGGCACTAATATTTTAGAACTTTTGGTACTAAATGGATGATATAAAGTGTTATAAAATAGATTTTGTTTATTTTATTTGAAGAATCGTATCCTTTTTCTAATACATAATATATTCTTAATTTTTTTTTCATTATGCGCTTTAATTTTCACAGGCCCTCACTTTTTCGCGCTTTGCGCCCTAGGCTCCAGGTGAGGCCTATTCGTCTCGAGTGCGCCTAGCACCTTTAATAACTATGAAACAAACATAAACAAACCGACATAAAAATGTAAATAAACGAACATAAAAAACGAACAAAATGCGTGTTCGTGTTCACGTTCGTTCATTTAATTAAACGAACAAAAAAATTGTGTTCATCTTCATTCGTTTATTAAACAAACGAACTTCCAGCTGAACAAGTTCGCCAACAGTTCATGAACGTTCAGTTCGTTTACAGCCCTAACAGGAAACACAAAAAAAAAAGTTTAACTAATAACTACATCTTCAACGTCAGGAAATATATATTTACAAACATAATTCAACGGTATTTATTTACTGTAAGTTTTCACATCAATATTAACAATAACAAATTAATGTTCAAATCTATACAAACTCAAAAGCTGAAACTCAATCGGTATAGTATTGAAATGATGAGAGAGAAAGATAGAAATGAAAGGAGTAGATTACCGAAGTGAGAGTAGGAATCGAAGTAATAATCGGCGCTAGTTTTATCATCGTCTACAGGCTCACACATGGAGGAATCCTCATGGATTGCTTCACTACTCATCGTTGATAAGTTTGTGCGTCTGTATTGTGTATGTATTGCTAGCAGAGCTTTTTGGTTTTTAGGGTTTAGAGCATTCACATCCAATCCATCAAATTATACATACATCCCACTAAAAAAACAACTCCTATATCAATATATTTTCACTAAAAACAAATACTTTTTCTCTCTCCTTTCAATTAAATAATATTATCATTACATTTTTCTCTCACTTCCACTCACAACCACTTTCAAAATATATTAAAAAATTATAACGGGTGAACAGTGTCCCCCAAATATACAGATGAACAGTAACATTTTCTCTCTCCTCTACTCACAACCACTTTTTATACCCTTTATAATATAAAAACCCCTCCTCACATAATTTGATGGTTAGGATGTGAATGCTCTTAGATTTATAGATTATCGGACTGAATTGAATAGGGTTTACGAGACCCCTCAATTATTATCTTAGCGCATTATTAAATTAAAGTAATAATAATAACGATAATAATATGATACGAACCAATCGGTTGGTAGATATATACCTCAAAAGAAAATAGCAGGAAGCAAGATTTGAGATAACTCTCTTTTAATATTTTTCATTCATAATCTTGACTCAAATAATAGGTGTCATTTTATAGGCTTACAAAAGCAACAGAAGAGGAATATACTGACTAACTAAACCCACTAACAAAACAAACCTAAGGGTGAGAGGGGCACTCCCCTAAGGCCGTGGGGTATGGGGCGGGGGTTTGGGCGTGGGTTGGGGTAAAACGCCCAAGTGACCACCCCGGGTGGGCTTGAGTTTGGGCGTGGCCCCTTGGGGCTTGGGTTTCAAGCCGGGCGTGGGGCGGGGGAGCAAGGTGAGTTGGCGGTTTGTGATTGGTCCATTAAAAGTAGCCGTTGGCTAGCCGTTGGGGTAGCCGTTGGTGGCTACTTTTTAAAATAAAAAACTTTTTTTTTCCTTTATAAATACTTACCACATTTAACATTTTTTTCACACAATATCAAAACATAAAACACATTATTGCCATGAGTTCTTCAAGTTATAGTGAATCGTCATCCTCGTCTGACGATGGTGCGGAAATATTTCTACAAACGATAGCGGCGGTGGTGAAAGCTATCGTGGAAGACGAAGACAATGAGGAAGAGACTCAACAACCTAAACGGAGGAGAAGGTACATCGCTCGTGAACGGCACACCGCTAACGATTTGTTGGTAAGCGATTACTTCTCAGCGGAACCTAAGTATGATGAAAAAATGTTTAGGCGTCGTTTTCGTATGAGTAAAAATTTATTTTTAAGAATATCTAGAGATCTTGAGGAGAAATATGTTTGTTTCCAACAAAAACCCGATGTCACCGGGCAATTAGGATTTAGTACGTGGCAAAAGGTCACGGCCGCACTTAGGCAGTTAGCGTACGGCAATAGTTCGGACATTATGGATGACTATTTAAAAATGTTTGCACGTGTAGCTAGAGAAACTCTTCACAACTTTTGTTCGTGCATTCTAGAACTTTATAGGAAAAGATGTTTGAGAAAGCCCTCCTTCAGTGACATGCAACAAATATTGGAACATCACGCAGATTATCATGGGCTACCCGGGATGCTAGGTAGTTTAGATTGTATGAAATGGCCTTGGGAACTTTGTCCTACCCAATGACAAGGTGCTCACACTAGTGGATTTCACGGGGTGCCAGCCATCATGCTTGAAGCGGTTGCGTCCCAAGATCTTTGGATATGGCATGCGTTCTTCGATATGCCAGGTTCACATAATGATATTACCATCGTAAACCACTCACCTCTTTTCAATGATCGGGTAAATGGAATAGGACCGAAAGGAAGTTTCTTTGTAAACGGGATTGAGTACGTGTACGGGTACTACCTAGTTGATGGGATTTACCCAGAGTGGGGGTTTTCGTAAAATCGTTCACAAGACACGATACCACAGATCCAAAGAGATTAAAGTTTAACAGGGTCCAGATGGCTGCACGTAAAGACGTCGAGCGAGCATTCGGTGTTTTGAAGAAAAGGTGGCGAATTTTGGCAATGCCTTGTCGACTATGGGACAAGGATCAGATTGGAAACGTGATGTACACATGTATCATTCTTCACAACATGATTTTGGAGGATGAAGGTAGAGCGGTCGTTACCTACTACGAGGACGATGACCCCCAACAAGGTAACGTGACAGACGAAGATAAAGCGGCAAATAAATTTTTAATAAAGTCAAGGGATATACATCAGAACCTTCGAGCTGATTTGGTGGAACATGTTTCAACGATTCCTGGGGTCGAAACCGACGAAGACGACGAAGAATGACTGTTTTTTATTTTGATAATTATTATGTATGTTTATGTATTTAAAAAAAAAATATGTTGTATGTTTATTTTTTATTTAGTTATAAATAAAAATATATATAAAAAAATGATGATGTGGCTAGGCCACGCCGCCCAGCCACGCCCAACCCAAGCCCCACCATACCGCTAAAACACTTGCCTTTGGGTTTTTAATATCTAAAATCCACGTGTCACCAAATGCCCAACCCAAGCCCCAACCCAAGCCCCACCATACCCCATGGTCTAAGAGGGGAGTCCCCTCTCTTACGCACACCCAATCAGGTTATGCCACGTCAACTCCCCTCACACCCCAATTTGATGGCGCCACTCCCCTCTTAGGGGAATTGCTTTTTTTATTCAAAAAAAAAAAAAAAAAAACAATTGATTGGTTAGAAATTAGATTGGCCCCACCATCTCTCTCCTTCTTCATGCGGTGAACTCCCACCGAGCTTGGTCCCCGATTTGCCTCACCGCACCAACGGCGGCGGTGTTCCCGCTAGGTGACTTGGGTCACCGAAAGGGGTTACCGCTGGTGCCCCGGACACCCTAATGTTACGGAAAATACAAAACATCGTACAAGGAAATGAAGGTGAACGTGTAAATGGCTTCCATGTATACGTGGGTACACATCATAATAATAACATTAATAATTACTTTCTTCAAATTTTAATTATTCTATGATTGCTAGTTTATTTGACGTTTTTATACATTTGTATAAATAAGGTGAGAAAGTAAAAAAAAAAACGCGATAATATTTTCGTAATTATTTTCCTTGTAGGGTAATTATCAAAATGACCTTACACGATCATTTGTAGAGTAATTATGTTACCCTACAAGACCAAAATTACCTAACAAGATCAAGATTACTCTACAAGATCATTTGTAGAGTAATTGTGATACTCTACAAAATTAGGCTACTAGATCAAAATTATTCTGTAAGATCATTTTACAAAATTACCCAACAAGATCATTGTATACAATAATTATGAAAATACACAACATTTTTTTTTTTTTACTTTTTCACTCTATTTGTACGTTTTATACGACTTTGTATTTGATCTTTTCTCAACCTCTTTTTACTAATTAATCAATATTTATTTGGTTGACTTATACTACATTTATATGTTAAATGAAATGACTGAAGTGACAATATAAGATGATACATTTAGATCATTCATAGTGGCACACAATCCCTACTGCATCATCAGATCAGTAAATCCCACCAATAACAGCAAAGCTAATGTATGGTCTGAGGAGGGTAAGATGTAGACCGCCTTACCTCTACCCCGTAGGAATAGAGAGACTGATTCCAATGAGGCTCTGGCGCGATAGTAGTTTTGCATTAAGCCTTGGACATAAGGCACATAACACTCGGCAATTAAGACAAAGGCCAATTAGTATATGTACTGCCTTGTCTTTCGGCTATCAGCGCCACGACATGATGCATGATTAACCATCCCCCTCTTTTAACATTATTTTTACGAAATTAGTAAAATAACGTTAAAATTAGTGCACTTTCACTTTTGCCCCCCGAGCCCCACACATATATACATTATATGTGCATACCGCAAAGGCTAATCCCCACTGCATGTGGATTAAAAAATTTGGGTGGTGCTCGTTGAGGCCACGAGATGCTTGTTGTACAAATCAAGCAAACTAGCCATTAAGCTAGTGAATTATATCCCCCCCCCCCCCCCCCCCGAATTGTTTTAATCTAAACAAAGTGGTACCGCATGCTCACCAGTATAAAAAAACTAAGCGGTTTGATTGAGATGACGTAGACGACACGTGTAAAAAAAACTAAACCACCAATACACCTTTTCACCAAGTGATTTGATTAAAAACTACTCAATTTTACCAAAATGTCAAGAACAAAACTAAACACAACTGCGTATCTAGTTTTTTTATAATGGAGGTTTTTTTAATAATTGATGTGTTAACAGATTTGGCAAAAAAAAAAAAAAAAATGGCAGTCGCAACAATGGTAGTCACAAAGGCAGTGGTGGAGTAGGCAACGACAGAGTAGCGGTGGATGTGATGGCAAGGATGGTGATGGCGGAGGCAACGTCGACGAAGATGGCTAGAGGCTAGAGCTTTCATTTGAAAAATATTTGGTAAAAAGTACTCAGAGCAAGAAGTACTTGTATGAGTTTTCATTAATATCGAGGTGTTTGTCACAATAGTTAGATAGCAAATATTAATTGGCATAAAAATCAACCTTAAAGGGGCGACAAATAGACAACTTGATAGCCGTCGGGTCCCCTCTAACATAGGTCTCAGGTACGAATCCATCCGATTGATTTTGGGTTTTCACCGTCTACCCTAATTCCTTGAAGGCTTGAAGGTCACCTGCTCAGTGTAAGTTGCACTTTACCAAGTTAAAGGTAATTGGTGGGCCCCATGAGGCCATGAGTTTTCCATAACTGGTTCACATGGTTTTTTTTTTTTTTTTTTCTAGTCAAACAACAGTCTTGGACATAGAAAAGGTATTTTGGACCAAAACTGGTCAACAGAAACAGTAAAATGCCATACTTATACCCACCAAACCATTATTTCTACCAGCATATCTTAACATAGATCTAAACAAACATCCATATTACCTTTCTATCTGCTAATTGATTACATGTAAAGATCCACCATTTTCATAATCGTTCATAGATTTCTTGATTGGCCATGGTGCACCGCCCATCACAGCTTCAATATCCTCGATTTTCCTAGGAACCTTTGTCATATTCAAACAACCATCCGCGGTAACATACTGCCACATTAGACAAGAACCAACTTTTAAATACCCCAAACACAATATCAAACATATATTAGCTTTATATATTAGACCATCTGTCAAATAAACACATAATGAGTATGAGGTATATTTTTTTAAAAGTCAAAAATCTATGTTCCATTTGCAACTTGCAAGTAAGAGGAACATATACTCTTAATACAAAATCAAACAAACATTTAAATAGTTAAAAAGTGTTCTTAAACTTAGATGTTTGAAAAAATCTAGACATCAAGGGATTTTTTTGTTTGTTTTATTTTAAGGGCGTGAAGGTGCAAAGTATAATGTAAATTATAATTTTGTAAAGCTCACTATTTTGTTTTCCAGTCATATCAAAACATACTAATATGAGTATGCGTGTGTGTAAATATAATTGAGTAATATTTAGAACAATATCTTTTTCGGATCACCAGAGAATTATGAAACTAACCCACATTTCGATCCATGTAACCCACAAAAAAGGGAACCTGAAACCAGATTAAGCCGACCCATTTAACCTGAGTCTTTTTTTTGGGTCAGATGGGTAATTTGGGTCCAGGTAAAAATGACACACCTAATTTTGCACTCAATTTAGACATCAATTCATTGAAGGGCCATGGGCAAAGTTTACCTTTTCATCCAATTTACTTATAAACAGATTGATGCTGGTTTATGTTTCATCCCTAACAGGTCAAATAAATAAAGTCAAAAGGAAAATGGATCAAGTGAGTTGTCAAACGTCGCCGAAATTGTGTTTTCAACATCTTATTTCTTTCATCCCTAACAAGTAAATATCTTAATTATTTTTTTCAATAAATTTGCTCATTGTTGAAACAATAAAATTACTGCAGTCGTATTTGACACGCTAGTTGCCTATATAAAAACTTTATACTTTGGATAAGAGTGTATCAAGTCAACCCAACCCAACTAGCTTTGAACCGTACAAAAATCACTGTTTTGACAGGTTACCCCCCCCCCCCCCCCCCCCCAAACCCATTTTGCTACCCATAGTCAAAGCAGTGTATCAGCAGGTAAAATTTTATACTATGTAAAATGATATATTAGAAAAGAAAAATACTAGGAAGGTATTTGTTTATTTACCAGATCGCTCTCAATTCTAACTCCACCAAATCCTCTAAATTTGGCGATTGCTTCGCCATTGATGAACTTTGATGTTTTTGCGGATTCCATGGCCGGAAGCAGCAATGCATCAATGAAATAGCATCCGGGTTCAACCGTAATCACCTACAGAAAAGTATTGCAATCGTCTATGATTATAAGTACTAGGTTAGAATCCCGTGTATTATACGGTTTGAATTAGTAAAACTTGGTTTTATTTTTGTAATTCTAAATATGTGTGATCATAAAAAACAAAAGAGGAAAATGAGAATCAGAGCTTTTAAATTTAGAAAAGTAGAAACAAAATAAAGGTCAATTAAATTTCTATTATAAAAAATGGTAAAATTTAAATGATGAAAACATGTGAGGATGATGAAAACGAAATAAGTAATGTGTTAAATGTAATTTTGAAAAGAAATCAGGTAGATTTGAAACGGGTAAGGATCCGCGTGTAAGTTCAATGGGTATATATGGTATAGGCGAAAAAACAAAAATTAAGGTTGCATAGAATTGTGCCATGTTTTGTATATATTAGGTATAGAGAAGAGATAGAGATAATGAGAGATAGAGATTATATAAAGATTTAACATGTATATTCATATATTGCATGAATTAAAATTAGTGTAAAAGATAAATGTGGGAGAGTGATTCTGGTAGTGACATGTGTCATTCTTTGGAACCATCTATTATAATAGGGATGCCAATACTAGGAGAGAGAAAGCACAGGCAAATAAGTCATGTTCTCTATAATTCTAAAATATATGTTGTCTTTTGGTGATTTAAACGATAAAACAAAAATGAAAACAAACAATTTTATAATACAAACCATTCCTTCCAAGAGATCTCTACTTGTGCGTAGGGAACTTAATCCTGGTTCTTCGGGTCTCTCAGCTCCCTGTAGATGTATCATTAAAAAAATAGTAATTACTAACCATTTAAACGAAACAAATAATGCACTGCATTTTATATGCACCTGTAAATAACCACCAACATCATGGGTATCAAGTCCCATGAGGTGTCCCAAGCCATGTGGCATGAAAACAGAACCCAATCGTTCAACCATCATTTCATCAACATCACTAGAATCAAATCCACATGAGTTAACACATGCTTATTAAGATACGTTGAGAAAATATATTTTTATCAAAAGATGAAGAATACCCAACAAGGAGGGATCCTTTCTTCAGCGCCTGAAGAACACTTTTCTCTGCCAATCTAAAATTCAATAGTAGGAAAAAGAATCAGACTAAGAGAACCTTATGATTTCACTATTTAATCATTATACGTTTTTGTAACATATAAAACATCAAAATGCATTGTTTACAGTTGTTTTCGTCGGTGTCCAGCTTTATAATTGATTTAATATTATGTGTTTCACTAACAGCTCAATGATATTCATTTGGAAAGAAGAATCAAGATCATACTTGTGCATATCCACCCAGTTTACTCCTGGCTTCATGCTAGATATAACAGCATCATGCGCATCAAGAACAGCCTGGAAATTAAAAAAAAAGATTAATATTTTGAAAGATGTCAGTTTTAAGGTACTAAAAAAATAAACTAAGCTAAGCTTGAGACACGAAGAGAACAAGACAAGAGCAGAAGAAAACCCTTACATTGTAAATTAGACGTTGATTGCTTGTGAATTTCCCATTTACCTGCATACATGATTATGTCACCAAAAAAGAAATAATAAATTAATAATAATAATGATAATAACAAGAGTAAACTGCAATTTTACCCCCTGGGGTTTAGGCCAATTGGCACTTTGACCCCCCCCTAACGAAATAATTGCAATTTTACCCCCCAACGTTGGTGTTATGTCGCACTCTTACCCCCTGGCATCCAACTCTGTCAAGCTAAGTAGCACTGGAACGGGTACGGGATCGGGGTACGGGGACGATACGGGAACGAGGAACGGCAAAACTCAAAATTACAAGATACGGGTACGGCAATAAAAAATATAAAAAAATAAAAATATATTAAACAAATTCCAAAAATACATCTTTCAAAGGTAATTAATTATCAATAATCAAATCATTTTCAAATTTCGGTTCATCTAGTGAGAGATCGGCAATCGATAGAGGATTAGAGATGATGAGACTTGAGAGTTTAGAGATTAGAGAAGCCGAATATGATAGCTCTATTTGTTTAGTGGCCGGTTATGGAAATTGAAAGGGTTAAAACCCTAAAAATAAATGGAAACGGGCTAGATACTTCTACCGGATACATCCCCGACATTGGAAACGTTTGGGAAACGTCCCCGACGAGTACCCATGGCGTTTCCGTCCCCGACAAGTACCCGAGACGGGTACGGCCACATAAATGGAGTCCCCGTGCTACATAGCTGTCAAGTCAACGTTTGTTTGACTGTTAATAACGTGTGAAAAGTCGTTTGTGCCCCTATCTTATTAAAATTATATATAAAATCAAGAATATTACATAAGTTCATCATCATCATCAGCAGTTCTTCAGTCCCAGTATCATCAAGTTCATCACCACCACCACCACCTCCTTCTCCTCTTCTGACCACCACCACCTCCTTCTCCTCTTCTGACCACCGCCACCATCAACTCAGCCACCACCTCCGCCAACGCCGTTCACACCTCTCTGCGGCTCTGCCCCTTCGCCGCCGTCACTCACACCACCACCACCACCACGGCACCACCACTCTCTCTCTCTCTCTCATACCACCACCACCACGGCACCACCACTCTCTGCGGCTCTGCCCCTTCGCCGCCGTCCCTATCCCCCTTATACTTTCTTTTCTTTTCTTTCTCTTCGATTGATATACATGTAACCGTAGGGTTTTTTTCTATTTGTATATAATGGACTCTGATAATTCGATTGGCCTACAGTTTCCAACAAAAATCCTTTTCATTTGTTTCTTGCGTGCGTCACCCCCAGATCATATGTTGTTACTTCTATGGTCAAATCCTTTTCCTTTATTAATTCCCCAATATCAATATATCATTGCACCAGAACAAGGTACTAATTTCTATCTTGTTTCAAGATCTTCTTCCCTTTGGTTTAAATTCAGTTGCCTTAAGTTGGGTCTCTTTGTTTTTGCTGAAAGGTTGTTAAAAGATTGATTTTTTGGTCTGATTTCAGTTATTATGAGTTGGGTTTGTTCTATGTTGTTAAGATTCTTGAAAAAAAAGTGATATTTTGATTTGATTTCAGTTATGCTGAATTGGGTTTTCTTTGTTCTTGTTGAAATTCTAAAAAAAAAAAAAAATCTTTTGGTCTGATTTAAGTTAATATGAGTTGGGTTTTTTCTCTGTTGTCAAGATTTTTGATAAAGTTGGATCTTTTGATTTGATTTCAGTTATAATGAATAGGGTTTTCTTTGTTCTTGTTGAAATTCTTAAAGGATTGATCTTTTGCTCTGATTTCAGTTATTATGAGTTGGGTTTGTTCTGGGTTGTCAAGATTCTTGATAAAGTTGATCTTTTAATTTGATTTTGGTTATGCTGAAATAGGGTTTTCTTTGTTCTTGTTTAAGATCCTAAAAAGCATGTTCTCATATTATTGGAATTGATTATAATCTGAGTGTTTACCAGTGGGGGGTAATTGTGCGACATAACAGGAATGTTGGGGGGTAAAATTGAAGGGTAATATAGTCATTTCAAGTTATAGTTAACAGATCTGTTAACAAAATTGACACCGGGGGGTAAATGTGCGACATAACACCAACGTTGGGGGGTAAAATTGCAATTATTTCATAGGGGGGGGGGGTCAGAGTGCCAATTGGCCTAAACCCCAGGGGGTAAAATTGCAGTTTACTCTAATAACAACTTGCATTTTTGGCTTTTAATCAGTAACATTTGGCATCTAATAACAAGTAGCAGATGTTATTCACAGTGTTTATAATTAAAATGCCATGCGGGATTTTATTATATAAACAGAACTGAATGCTGCACTAGTAAAAAATAAAAACAACTCTTTATATTCTATAAGGGGTTTCGCTGTAACACAAACTAAACACACATTATTTGCTACAAATGTACTTACAGGGAAGGAGCAGGTTATGTCAGAACCATAAAAACAGAATTCGGCTCCCATATCCAGTAATGCCATATCGCCATCTTCCAATGTCTGCACAACAGAAAACACACCATCCAAATGTTAAATGGGAACAACAGAATGCTGGTTTAAAAAATGAACTATCAAACTGAACAATTTTATAATGGAGTATCATTCAGTTAGGTTCAAGTTATGTCCAACCAGACAAAAAAATTGTGATGTCATCTTGCACTAACTAAAAAGATGCATTAAAAGAATTCAGCATTCCTGCATAGTAAAAGAATTAAAATTCTCATACCCTATCATTTGGAGCTGCTGCATGCCCATAATGAAGTACAGAACTGCCAGATGAAAAATCAAATTGTTAGCTGGTTAACATCTCAGATGAACAATAATATGTAAAAGAAACTGGCAATGATGCAATAAGAATATAATATTTTTAGTTTTTTTTCTCTCAAGTTCTCCACAATGACCAAACAAATCATGTTTTTCTTCTGCATATACTGTGTCCACAATGACCAAACAAATCATGTTTTATAATATTCTCCGGGGTAACCCTTTACCCAAAAAAAAAAGTGTTTCCAGAGTGGCGAATATGACCCATAACCCATTTACTTATGATTAGGTCGATTTATAAGGTTATGCTTGATCTCTAAGGACTAAGGAGTCAATTATAGAAAAAAGATATTGCTTAAAAGAAAACAGGTCAAATGGGTCGAAACTCGAAAGGTTCAAAAATCGTCTAAAGTATACATTTTAATGCATAAAACCTCCTAAATAAAAAAAAAAAAAGATACGATTGAAAAATAACATCTTTGTAATCATATTTGACACATTGATAATGTATAAAACATCAAGAAGAATTGAACAATATCCCATTTTGAGCAGGGCCATTACCAACCCCATCAAATTTGTCACCTATTGTTTATAATATAAGCAGCAGCATTGCATGCTCCATTCAGCTAATGTCATACTCAACCATACTACCATTGAATCTTTACTGTTCTCCGGAACCCACTTTTTTCCATAAAGATCAATTTTGAAAATTAAACAAACCTAAACAATGTTTTGTTACAAAAATAAAGTGCGAGAGGACGATATTCTTGCAGCAGATATGATATCATTACCTGTTGTTTCCAGTTGCACAAATACAAGTGTATGAACAATGCCTGCAACTGCCATAAAAATAGGTGTGGTGAAGAAATATGCTTTCCAACTGATACTCTTTCATTCCTGGTTTGATCTTCCTCATTACCTAATCAAGATGCAGAAAATATTACTAAAGAGTGGCATAGACATATAAAAGAAAAACTTTATAGCCAGTAAAATCAGTATGGAGTCGTTAGGTTTACAATTGGGAATCATTTAGATTTTAGAACCAAAATCCATTAACCCACCTCATTGTCTGATACAATCAACTTTTAAAACTTTAAGCATAGAAATGTATCCAACTTTGCACCTTTTTATGCCTTTTGAATTAAAAAACAGTTTTAAAAGTTGGTTACATCAAAAGGTAACTTTTAAAGTCCAATGCATACAATAACGATAGGGATAAGTCGGATGTATTTCCATGCACTTTGCCCATCTAATGGCAACTCTTTTCAGGATTCTGAAAGAATGATTAAAACATTTAATACCAATTTAAACAAATCTCAAAAAAGACTGAATTTAGCAACAAAAAAAGAAGACAAATAAGTGTGTCTAATGAAATTCGAAAGCATACCATCACACAAAGATATATTTAGTATAGATAACAAAATAAATCTTACTATTACTTGGATTAAATTTCATAAATAAATGACAGTTGAATACATGAGAAAGTTATGAATATTGTTTACAAAATTTGACGAATCGTATATATAAATCCTACATTTCCCCCAACAGCAAAAGCCAACTTCTGAAGAAACTAAATAAAAGAGCATATGACAAAACTAAGAAGAAACGAAAAATGTGTTTGGTTTGTAACCAGGAAAAGTGTGGGTTTATCAGTATAGCAGGATTGGGATGAAATCATGAAAATAGATTTCTAAATCCACATCCCTTGCTGGGTTTAGAGTATACCGATGGTTTTTCTCTCTCTAACTTTCTCTCTCTAAAATTTTCTCTCAATTTTCGGCTGTATCCCTCCTCTTATGTCCGAAATTCCATCACCTGGTGGATTAATTCCACCTAAAATCCCTCCTGTGCCACCGATTCCTCCAGATTTGGTTTCTAATTCCCCTGTTTCGGATGTCATCGGCCCCAATTTGAGCATCTCCTCAAATCTGGTTGAGGGAACCTCTTACGTCGCCCCTTCAGCTTCTATTGGGATCTCAAATCTGGGTCCTTATGAGTGTTCTTCCACCCCTGTGGAGAACAATTACTCTCAATCAGCTCTTATCAATTCCACAGGTGGTCTCACAAGCCGCAAAAAAGCCTCGTTCAGGAACCCTAGGCATGTCAAGTCCTCTGGTGATGAAGAACTTGACAAAACTCGAGCAGAGATGGTAGCTCATGACTTGAAATTGATGCAAGATGCTGGCTTGCCCCCTGGTGGCTACAGATCGGCGAATAAAAAAGCTGTGGGTGTCAAAATCAAGGGTTTTCGGAGCAGTAAGAGAGCAAAACCTCCAGTTCGGTTTAGCCCCCTTCTATCGGACCTCAGGATTAAGGGTGTTGTGGAAGAAACTAATCGTATTGCAACCAAAACCAAGCGGGTTCTTCCCAACTGGTCTGCTCTTCTCGCTGAAAAGTCTGTTGTGTTGGAGGAATCAGAAGAATCAGAGGAAGACCCGGTTGAAGTTATCCCTGCTGTTACGAACACTGTCAGTCTGGAAGTTGATCCCCTGCAGCAACAAAACAACAACTCTTTCATGGAGGAAGATGACCAGGCTAGCCCAGACATTCTGCAATCGGTCCAGAAAAAAAGTGTGAATAATGTGGCAGGTATAAACGCTAATCCCCCTGGTATGAATTCTGGTCACAAAACAGGTGGTTTAGATACCCCTGCTGTTAATGTTTGGCAAAAACATAAGCATTTGGGAGTCTCTTTTGCGGAGCAAATTAGAATTAATGATGCTGCTCTTGATTTAAAATTGGAATACATACCTCCGGTTATAACTGCGGAGGGCAAATGTCGTGTTTTTATCACTAGAGAGGACCTCTCATTGTCTGCAAAAGAGTTTCCCCTATACCTGTACGGTCAATTTTTGGGTACTTCTATGGACTTTACGAAGGTCAATCTATCCCTAAAACGGCTGTGGAAAGCCTATGATATTTCAGAAATTTCAAAAAGCTCGTCAGGTTACTATTTTTTCAAGTTCACAAGTGAAGCTGGGTTGACTGCGGTGCTTGAAAACGGGCCATGGTTTGTGAATAATGTGCCCGTTATTCTTAATAAATGGGAACCGGGATTATGTCTGCAGCGTGTGGAGCCGAAAGCCATCCCATTATGGGTCACGGTGCATGATGTGCCCATGGAACTATGGACAAAACAAGGGATGAGTATTGTGTTTAGTGGGGTGGGCAAACCTCTCTTAATGGACAAGGTTACCCAAGCAAGAGTGGTTAATAAGACTGGGAAAATAGGCTATGCTAGAATGCTGGTTGATGCCCAAGCTGAATTTAATTTACCAAATCAAGTGGAAGTTGAGTTTCCTTGTGGGCCGAATGGTGAGAGCAGGGTTGGGGTGCTAGAAGTTACGTACCAGTGGAAACCTCAGGTATGTGGCAATTGTGTTGTATTTGGCCATTCGACTAAATTATGTAAGCACCAGATAAGTACCGACGAGCCAACGCCTGAGGTAGCCACGAAAACAGTGAATGACCAAACTCAGCATAGTGCCCCGAAAGGATTAAGAGATGTGGACGCTGAATATACGAAGGTTTCTCATAAGAAAAAGGCATCGAATTTTAATGCCAAGGATAAAAAGACAGCAAGTCTTAATTCAGGTAAGGATGTGAGGATGAAGGGCCAGGTTACTGTCAATAACAGTGATAATTTTAACAAAGCGGATACAAGTAACTTAAGTAAGGGATCAAATACTGCTAGCACAAGTGGCGTCAATAAAGGTGTTCCGAGTGGTATGAAAAAAGGGGGATCGGGTTTTAATTTTGGTCGAGCAGTTCAGGGGTTGAGCGATAAAAAATCTGCTGCCAAACAGCCCTCAAAAAATGCTGTTGATCAGGCCCAAAATGTTGTCAAAAAGGCTCAAAATGTTGCTGTGAATCAGGCCCAAAATACCCCTACAAGGCCTAAAAATTCTGCAGCAAATATGGCGTCTCATGCAGGTATAAAGGCTGCTGGTAACCAACCGGTTTGTTCAACCTTCAATAGATTTGCTACTCTGGGTAATGACAATTTAGAATCGAATGGTTTTTCGGAGATGGATTTTGAAGCCAGTTTAAAAACAAATTCCCTGGTGGGAACCCCTTTAGACATGGAGCCGCAATGGAGTGGTTGCAATGAAAAGCGTACCACTAATCAGCAATCTCCGATTGATTTGGGTAGGATCCTACCCAACTGGAGCCAGTTCAGTCCCCAAGATTCGTTGAACAGAATCTTAGACAAGGATTATGGTATTACGGACGCGCAGAAAAAACGCATCCTTGATGCCCTTATCAGTGATGCTAAAGCGGTTAGAGCGGAAGACCAAGAAGAGTGGGTCGACGGTGAATGGGAATTTTTTTACGACAAATGTATTGAGCTTGACCTGGATCCAGATTTCTGTGTCGAGGATGTGTACGAGGACGAGAGTGGCTCTGCTCAGTTTCTTTCACATCTTGCGAAGACGGGTAAGTATTTTGACCCCGTTGTCGCAAAACCCTCTAAAAGATAAGTTTTATGTGTCGTTTGTCCCCGTCTGATGGGTCGATTTGTTGGTTTTTGTGTCGGTGGATGTTCTTTCCTTCGTTGTTTTTGGGTGGTGTTCCGAGGCTTCTTATTTTCGGGACATTTTCATTGATTTTATTTGGTAGCTGGTTGATCTTTTTTGGCAGCAATTCAGTTTGCCTCCAGGGGGAAAAACGCTGTTTTGCTTTCAGATATTCCAAGTTTTGCTGTCTGGTCGTCTGTTTGGTGTCCGGGCTTGTCTTTCGTACCCGTGTGTCGGAGTTGGGTGTTCAGATTTTGTTGCTTTTGTTGCTCGTGTATGCCCTTGTCGGCATTATTATTTGGGTCAGTCTTTTGGTGCTTCGTCTCGTGTATATTTTATCTGTGCCGGGTTCTTGTTGCTGGTCCGGTTTTATCTGCTGGGGTCCGAGTTTTCCTGTGGGATGTTAGGAAAAGATATATCGCCTACTATTTTGTTAAAAGGTAGTAGGTGTTGTATGTTTTTCCGTTGTTGGATTTTACGATCTCCAAAGCATGTTTTGGTGACTCGTAGATAGGTTGATGGGGGTATGCCCCTTTTTTCTTGTATCATATTTTATATTTATAAAAGTTTGCCGGGCGAAAGCTCATTTACCCAAAAAAAAAAAAAAAAAATTAGTGAGTTTGACACTTTGATGTGCATTTTTAAAACCCAAATCCATTAACCAGACAGTTCTATTATGAATGAAAGTCATTACTTCATTCCCAATTTCCCATACCCAGACACCAAACACTACCAGGATTATTCACTAATCAACCAGTTGCATTTTAGCCATATAATGGAAATTTACCCACCTCAACATGAGCTTCAGAGCTTATATCATTAGCATACTGAATTACAGCAAGTTCCAACTTTGACTTTAAGACACGACATTCGGCCAAAATAGGGTGCAAGATCTTAAGATCTGTCTCAAACTTCTCGATGCCCTGCAGAACAAATGAAACCAAACATTGTCATGACACGTGTACTGTAAGTATATTATATCGCTAGCAGTATATTGTCGGTTACTTAAACTTCAATGATAACATAATTATCGAATCACTATTTATCAGACCAGATTTTGATAATTCCCAAAGTATTTTGAATTTGGTTTCAAGTTTTTATAGATTATTCATTTATAACTGTTATTAATAAGTTAAGTATAGAAAGCATAAAAGATAGAAACAGGAGAAAAGGCATAGACTTGATCTATAACAAACATTTGATTAAAAATGTTAAAAAAGACATAAGTGTAATTACAAGGTACCTCAAATTCTGCTGGTTTAGAGAAGTTTTGGCTATCAGTATTCAACCCATGTAGAAGATACAACAAGGGTTTTCCAGATCCCTGGTATTCATTATTAAGGACTTGTGTTATCTCATCGGTATAATATGCCTTGCTAACCATGTATGTTTCCTGCAAGATATCGATTGTACATGTTATATGAGTATATCAAGCGTTCAAGACTTCCTTCTTAATGATGGGAAGTAATGTATTGTCACCTCAGACACTAACTATGAGGGTGGACTTACTTCGAAATATGATAAGGACTTTATTTCACCCATCCAAACGGCATACTCTGCAGGCAATCTGGGAGCAAAAAGAATTGATTTCCCAGTATCTACATCCTATGCCAGCACAAAAGAGAGAATGAGTTGCCATAGAAAAAGGACTTCATAAATGATCACAAGAAAGATAAAAAACATTAGATACTGATCTATTAATGTATTTTCCTGAGATCTATAGTGACATGTTTTAAAGACAGTCCAGACTGAATATTCAAGTCAGATATGATGATTTTGCTTTTCCTTGTAAATTATATATGTGAAATGTGCACATGGAGTAGGCCATCAACAAATGTATAATAAAAGGCCTTAAAAGACAGTTGCAGAATAAAAAATAAAGACACGTCAAAACTGACAATGAAAACAGAAGAGACTCACGATAGCTCCATAGAAACCAGGTTCCCTCACTCCAAACAGATATGCAAAATAACTTTCCTGCCTAGAATGAAGTCGAATTATCAGTAAATAATTCAATCATACACCCTGATGAAAAATAATCATAGAAAGAAAAATAAGGTGCACCAATTTCTAAAGCATAAGCTAACCATAGTTATTTTTACCAACATCGATCACACTAGTGATACATATTTAAGAAGGTTACAAAAGGTGCAATAACAATAGCACAGTAAGAAAGCATCTGTAAATCATGTAGCCATCACTAATCTTAAATTCATTGTAAAAGCATTTGCAGACTGACTGTTTTATGAATTTATATTGGTATCAACTCATAACGTATCATTTTAATGTACAATTGTAGATTTGTAGGTACTTCAAATTGATGTCTTACTACAAAATTGATGACCAGCACTAATATCTTTGACTACTATCAACAACACTGTAACTACCAATCTAATTCAAACATATTCAAATGCACAGTCAAATTGATCAAATTGAACTCATAACGTATCATTTTAATGGACAATTGTAGATACTTAAAATTGATGTAATACTACAATACCGATAACAATCACATTAATCTTCGACTACCGTTAACAATACTGTAACTACTAACAACCGATCTAATTCAAACAACTCAAATACACAATCAAACTGATCAAATTAGGGATGAGCAAATGGTACCGGTACCGATACCGAATATCCTGAACCGAAACATTTTCGGTACCGACATCTGGCGTTTACGATACCGGTTCGGTTGACACTGGTTTATGATTCATCCCTAACAGGTCAAATAAGTAAGGCCAAAAAGAAAATGTGATGCGGGCCCAAGTGTGGAGGAGCGGGCCATCTTATTTTTGGAGGCCCAAGATCGTGTGACAAAAGGGGCTTCACTAAAATGGCTCTAACTTGGGCTACAGGTGTCTGTTTTGGGATTGCGACCAGGCGAATCGATCGTGAGAACGAGGCCCATCTTTCTACAAACCACCGTTCGGGCCCAAAAATGCTTATTTCTATGAGTTATTTATCTTTTTATGTTTTTTATTGCTTTTGGTGGACTTTTTTTTCGTTCTAGCTTTTGGCCCAAGTGTGTTTTGAGGCCCGTTTTTAATTTCCGTTGTTATTTATATGATTGTAATGGGAGGAAGCTAATCAGTTTTGAGTTATATGAAAAGTCATTTTTCTCTCCCAATTCACTAGTGAGCGTTTTGTGTGTGAAACCCCAATTTTCGGTATTCTTTGTGAAACAACGAATTTTGGAAGAATCGTTCCTGGTATTCTGTGAGAATCAACAGGTCCGGTTTCGTATCCCGTTTTCTAGCCTACATCAAAATGTATCGACATTTGGCTTTTACGATACCGGTTCGGTTGATACTGGTTTATGTTTCATCCCTAACAGGTCAAATAAGTAAGGCCAAAAAGAAAATGGATCAAATGAGATGTCAAAAGTCTCTAAAATTGTGTTTTCAACACATAAAAGATCTTAACCTTTTTTTCAATAAATCTGCTTATCATTGAAACAATAAAATTACTGCAGGGATGAGCAAATGGCACCGAGTGTCGGTTCGGAACCGGTACCGAATTTCCCAAACCGAAACATTTTTGGTACCGACATTTGGCGTTTTCGGTACGGGTACGGTACCGGCATTTAGCGGTTTTTACCTTCAAATACCCGTACAGTACCGGTATCGAAGGTACCGAATTTCCCGAACCGAAACGTTTTCGGTACCGGTACGGTATCGGTAGTTAGCGGTTTTTACCTTCAAATACCGTTACAGGGGCATTTTCGGTACCGGTACCCATATCCCTAGATCAAATTAAACTAAGGCTAAGGATGAAAATACCTAAATCGATAACAACTCATAACGTATCATTTTGATGTACAATTGTAAATACTTCAAACTAATATAACATTACAAAATCAATAACAAACACTAATATCTTCAATTACTAGTAGCAATACCATAACTACTAACTACCGATCTAATTCATACAAATTCAAAAACACGATCAAATGAAATCAAATTAGGTTAACGCAAATGATGAAAAATACCTAAATAAGTCCTCGTGATCAGTACAGTAACGAGTTTGCTCCTCTCCTCCCTAACAAAACAATCGGATTATTCAAAATTTCATAAAACTGAAATCAATTAACTAAACTCGATGAGATTAAGTTACCTGAAGAAGTACAAATCCTTTTAAAGGACGAGATGATGAATTCAGGTATTCACGGAGATGTTTCAACAGTTTTTCACGGTTTTCTGCATGAAGCTTCATCGGAACCGCCGGAGGAGGATGCAGCAGCGACGCCGATGATGAAGAATCCATGGCGAGTGACGTCATTGGTAACTGGTAAGTGACAGTTATTCACCCTGGGCATGTTTGGGTAAGCTTTTAGAAACAAGTTATTGACTTATTGGCTTCTTGGAAAAGTCAGGATTTTGTGACTTATTGACTTATTGGCTTTTTCCTCTCACATACACCCTCTTTGCCAAACATCATTTTAGAGCTTATGACTTTTCAAAAAGCCAATAAGTCAATAAGTTGTTTCAAAAAGCTTACCCAAAATGCCCTAAATACTTGTGTATTGTATTGTGTTGATAAATGAGGTTTTTGTTACAGTACAAGTTTTCATGCATAGGGTACAAACGGTTATACTATACAGTTACTTTGGGCCTACGTTTATTGGACTGGACTGCCTTTTGTTTTGTGGACATGAATTTTTGAAATTAGATCAAAAAAATTAATGGGCAAATAAAAATCCAAAATAGTTTTTGTCTTTTTTTCTTGTTTTATAAAAAGTTTTTTAATAACTTTTTTCACATGAAACACGTGTTTTTCTTTTTCTTTTTCAATGGGCAAATAAAAATCAAATATAGTTTTTGTATTTTTTTTTGTTTTATAAGAGTTTTTTAATAACTTTTTTCACATAAAAACACAACATATTTTTCTTTTTCTTTTTTTAGTGGGCAAATAAAAATCCAATATATTTTTTGTATTTTTTTTTGTTTTATAAAAGTTTTTAATAACTTTTTTCACATAAAAACACAACATATTTTTCTTTTTCTTTTTTTAATGGACACATAAAAATCCAATACAGTTTTTGTATTTTTTTTTTGTTTTATAAAAGTTTTTTAATAACTTTTTTCACATAAAAACACAACATATTTTTCTTTTTCTTTTATTAATGGGCACATAAAAATCCAATATAGTTTTTGTTTTGTTTTTGTTTTTTTGTAAAAGTTTTTTAATAACTTTTTTCACATAAAAACACAACATATTTTTCTTTTTTTATTATTAAAATCTCTTTACATTTTCTACTTATTAAAATAAATTCGGGGTTGGGACACCAGATGGGGCTGAAGCCATCCTCCATAGCGCAAACAGGTTTCTTAACGCCTTTCACGATGATGGGGCCTTCGCCATGCTTACCGTTGACTTCTCCAATGCCTTCAACCTAGTGGATCGCACAGCTCTTCTGCGGGAGGTTTGGATTCGATGCCCATCTATATTTCCGTGGGTACATTTTCTTTATGGGCAAACCGCTAGGCTTTATGTGGGTAATGACTGTATTGGGTCGTCCACGGGGGTACAGCAGGGGGATCCTTTGGGGCCTCTATTGTTCGCCCTTGTCTTGCACCCCCTCGCGCAACGTATACGAGACAGTTGCACCCTCCCCTTCCACACGTGGTATTTGGATGATGGTACTATTATGGGGAAAACATCTGAGGTAGCAAAGGCTCTGGCTATCATTCAATCTGAGGGGCCACCTTTGGGGCTTCGGCTTAATATAAAAAAAACAGAGGTATATTGGCCGTCTTGTAATGGAGAAAAATTGGACGCTAGTTTATTCCCGAAGGAGATTGGAAGACCAACGGGGGGCGTGAGACTACTTGGGGGAGCTGTTAGCCGGGACCCCAGTTTCATTAGTGCTTTGGCTGCGCGACGAGCTTCCCGGGCAGTGGACCTTATGAGTAGCCTTTCGCAACTCCGAGACCCGCAAAGTGAGCTTCTCCTGCTGCGCTCTTGCATGGGTGTCGCCAAGCTCCTTCTTGGTCTGCGAACTTGTCAACCTGTGTTTGTAAAGGAGGCGGTATCCTTATTTGATAAAGGGCTACGGGGGGCTATAGAGGACATTGTGGTGTGTGGGGGTCCGTTTTTTGGGGATTTTCAGTGGCGGGTTGCTTCTCTGCCCTGTAAGATGGGGGGGCTGGGGCTTCTATCGGCCACGGATGTCTCCATTTACGGTTTTGTTGCCTCGCGAGCTCAATCGTGGGGGCTGCAAGATCACATCTTGCGCGAGAGTGGGGTTGTTGGGATGGATGGGGATTATGACATGGCTCTGGGGGAGTTGCATAGACACCTCCCGGATTTGGATATTGGCGGTTTCGCTAACAGGGACACCGCCCCACCGAAGACCCAGAAGACTTTGGCGAGTGCTCTGTTTTGTCGTATCGCTCAGAATATTGGATCAGATTTCTGTATGACCCCTCGTCAGAACGCCGTCCTAGAATGTTTGCGGGGCCCCCACGCCCAAGATTTCCTATCGGTCATCCCCATCGAGGGCTTAGGCCAAAAGATGTCAGCCGTTGAATACCGTGCTATCTTAAAATATCGGCTCATGATTCCTATGTTCCCTGATGATGAGCAATGCCCGATTTGCCAGAAAGCTTGCTTAGACCAATTTGGGGAGCATGCTCTGCACTGTAAAGAACTGCCAGGTTTTAAGTATAGGCACGACTGGGTGCGGGATGTCTTGGGGGACATCCTCAAACGGGCAGGGATCTCGGTGAAGAAAGAAGCCCCCGTAAACTTTTTGACAGATCCGAGGGAAGGAAGATCCACATTGCGCCCCGCGGACGTTTTAGTTTTCGGGTGGGATGCAGCTAAACACGCTTGTGTTGATCTTACCGGGGTTTCCCCCCTTGTAGGCTTACGGGATACAGGTTTTGTCCCTGGTCAGGCGATTGCAAGGGCGGCAGCGAAGAAAATAGACAAACATGCAAAAGCCTGCGAGGATAATCAACATTCCTTTATCCCTTTTGCCTTTGATACCTTTGGCTCGCTAGCCCCAGAAGCCATCAGATTTCTTGAACGGGTCCAACGGGTTGTTCACAGTAACATTTCGTCTCCTAGAGATCGGGGTTTCGTTTTTACTAGGTTAGGTTTCGCTATTCAAAAGGGGGTAGCGGCGCAGCTTGTTGCCCGCTTACCGGCTATCTTAGTGTAATTGTCCTTAAAGTTTTTATATGATATCATATTTAATTTCAAAAAAAAATAATAATAAATAAAGTCCTATGTTAAATTATTCCATATATAAATAACCAACTTATATGTGCATCAATACTTGTACCATGTGCTTAGGGAGTGTTTCAAAAAAAAAAAAACTAGGTTTTTCACATTTCACCCAAACATTTCATATTTTACATTTTTACCCTTTTTCATTTTCTTTACTTTTACCCAAAAGTTTTCCATCTTTTATAATTTAACACAACACTTTATTATTTACAATTTTCGTACCCCATACTTTTTATCTTTCGCAAGTTTTTCTTTTTACGTTTCGTTCTAAATTTTACGAGTTAACATGTCGTAGCGTGCATGTGAGGTTCAACGTTTTTGCTCTATTTTTTTCATATTTGATAGACCCGTCGCAACGCGTCCATTTTTCCCCCTTTTGAAAAGTTCGCCGCAATGGGCGGGTCGTAGATCGACTAAGTTATTATTTTCTACGTTTTACGTTTCTGATTAATTTCTTCGCATTAAGACACTGTAACGGGTGTGCGTGATTCAACGATTAGTCTGCTTTTCGTTCAGTGTAATTTTTATCATTTTATCTATTTTATTTTTACGATGTTGAAAGTCGATGTGGTTGTGGCATTGGTGCTACTTGGCACGGTTTTACGAACGTTTTTAACCTATTAATTTTTTTTTTCTAATTTTTTTGTTTCAGTTTACCCCTATACTTCCTTTACTTAAAAACTATTTTTTACGTGCATATTTTATGTACGGGTATGTGTAAATATGATTTCTTCTACATTCCGACGTAAACTTTTTTTATAGACGAATGAGGTCAAATATAATACGTTTTCGTTTAAAGAAACCATTTTTACGTGCATATTTCTATGTACGTTTTCGTATAAATTCAAGTTGTTCTACGTTTCGACGTAAACTTTTTTGGGAAATGATTCAGGTCAAATATAATATGTTTTCGTGTTTATTTTATGTATGTTTCGTAAAGCTTGTTTCGAACCGAGTGAAGTCAAATTATGGTTTCTTTTTCTCCCCTTTTTTCGAAACCTCTAATTAATGCCTTTCGATTACATGTGCGTATTTTCCTTCATACCCGTTACGTTTTCTTTGTATAATTTGGTTCACATATAATACGTTATAATTGTTCGAAATGAATTACATTTATTTTACGTTTGATCCAATCACAATGCTTATACAGGTTACACTGAGTTCAACTGGATACGTCGAAATGTGTGTTTTCATATGGTTAATGCATCATATAACGGAAGTTGCCCTGCAACGCAGTTGGCAATCTTCATCTCGAGGAGGCCTTTGGCCCGGGCTCATACCCGAGTTCGAGTCTGAGGGACACTGGTGCCCAGCTTCGGCTGGGTAATTTCACCGCCAGGGAGCGATCCGGTAAGCTAGCTTGGGAGGGGGGATCCCCCTCTGCGGTCAGGGGTACCGTGCATCTCCCCTTTTTTTAATGCATCATATAACGTTTGGACTAATCCATTCAATATTTACGATGTACCCGCGCCGCAACGCGGGCGGGTCTTAACCCTAGTTCAAACAAAATTATAAATTTATTTTTACTTATTAATACCACGTGCGTAAATAATTGAGATAAACTAATGTTTTAGACTGAACAAGTGGCAAGGCAAGGTCCATTTAATGTTCTTCCTTTCTTTTTTGTTTGTTGTTTTAGATTTCCTTTTAACGACAAATTTAGATCACTGACGGACCACTGGAGTATTATCATGCCATCAGTGAAACCACCCGATTACATGCATCTCCACTAGGCATAATGTCTATACATCAATTTAGGAGAAAACCCAATAAATATAGGAAAACCACCTTTTGTGAGAATCGAACTCAGGACCTATTGGTCCCAAAGCCTTATCACACCCCAAGATGTCGCTGGGTTTTTAGATTTAACAAGTGGCAAGGCAAGGTCCATTTAATGTTTTTCCTTTCTTTTCCGTGTGTTGATTCAATAAGTTAATAATATAAGCAATGTTTTAAAAACAGTATAACAAAAATACATGAGTGTGGATGGCGTACTCAAAATATATAAAAACGAAAAACATAAAAATGACATGTATAAAATCAAAATCGTTAAACAGTTGTAAACAAATTATTTTTACCGCTATTATAATGCGATTTGTCATATCATATTTTCATGATTTCATCTGGTCATATTCAAGAGAAATTTTTTATCTCAAATTTAACATGTTAACGGACTTTTATAATAAAAGACGGAAAGTATGTTTGGTTTTTGCTGGTTTTTTACATGTAAAAAAACTGTTAAGTAACTTTCACGAGAAAAAAAAAAAGAAAGTTTTTTGGTTTTTTATGTGTAAAAAATTATTGATTTGACTTTTACGAGAATATACATAAAGCATGTTAGTTTTTTATGATATATTTTTTGAAAGACTGTATTAAAAAACAAGCCTACCAAGATGCTAGGACAAATAGAAACTTGCATGTACAATAGTGGATTTGTAAACCACTCGATTCGAGAAATTTTGTATTTTCGGTTCCTACCACTATACCATGTGAACGAAAAGTGCATAATATCAACGTTTGTTTGTTGTGACGATTCTTCATGAACACAACATTGTTTCTGAATCTCCATAACACCCACCAAGTGACAAAAATAATCGACCCGATCAAATTTTTTTGTGGTTTTAAACATTCAAAGCTTCCAACCAATCCATCGTCTCAAGTGGGCTAAAAGATGTCAACATCGGAAGGCCAACCCATGACACAATAAGTCTCCAAATCCGATTAGCAATCAAACAAGCCCAAAAACATGTTCATTAACGGACACAACATTCGGAACATCTATACCCTTTTTCCACCAAAAATTTACCCAAGTTAGAAGCCTATTGATCAACACCCGCCATGCACAAATATTAACTTTTTTAGAAAGAAATTTAAACCAGATAGTCTTCCGAATCCCTGTCGTAAGGATATAATCATCAACAACCTTCCCATTAATAACAAGCCCAACAAGTGACCGGTGTCACGTACCCAAGGATATAAATGCTCTAAGTAGAACACATAGCTTAAGAAAGATCATAAGTTATTTGTGAAATTCTGAATGGATCAAGACATCAGGTTAATTATTAGATATCTCGGTTACCCTTTAAATTGTTTGTTTCTATTATTGTGAAATTTTGAATGGATGAAGACACCAGGTTAATTATTAGATATCTCGGTTAGCCTTTAGATATCTCGGTTAGCCTTTAAATTGTTTGTTTCTATTATTGTGAAATTTTGATTGGATGAAGACACCAAGTTAATTATTAGATATCTTGGTTAGCCTTTAAATAAATTATTTCTATCATATATCCAAACTAAAACGTATTCGAGAAACCTATTTTTTTTCTCTAGTTGATTAGCGAAAATGATTAAGAAATATTTCATGTTTTAGTACGAGTGGAAGCTCCTAAATCCTGCCTGATCTGACATTCGAAAAGAAATGAAAATAAAATCAAGTGGTGGTTATACTAATCAACGGATGAGATCTAAATAGATACGGAGAAGGGTGGATGTTGTTGCACCACTCAATTTCAAGATTTTGAGCTCCAAATGCAATTCTTAACACCGATTCTGTCGGCTTATTTGTCTCCGACAGCAAACTGCATTTTAATATTTATCTACTTGCTCCTTATTATCATTTTTTAATTCTTGTTAAACTTATGATTAACATAGTAGCCTTTCATCACCTTTTATTTTTATGATTTTAACCACTATAGTTGTGTATTTTTTATGATCTGTTTTATATACATTCAAAAAAAATTAATAATAGCATATACATCTAAACTATACTTTACGAATATTATACATTTCCGAGTGAATATTAGTGCTTTTGGTATACATGATACTTTTAAGTTGAGATAAGGGTTGTTAACAGGGGCGAAGCTTAATGGGGGGGGGGGGGGGGGAGTCCGCCCCCCGGGATTTTTCGCTAAGTAGTGTTATATATGTAGTTTTCGTATAGAAATTTGTGGGTATATACGTTTTCACCCCCCCGGTTCTATAGAAATTTTTGGGTATATATGTTTTCACCCCCCCGGCCGAAAAATCCAAGCTTCGCCACTGGTTGTTAATAATTATAGAACTGGACTAAAGTTGAGACTTAGGTAGAATAGAAGAAATAAGAATTACAAGATCGAAACCAGACTAAAGCAAATTGACTGGGTGTCTCGGTTCCTATACACTTATTCTTTAGCTTTCTAAATAACATCGTCTCAATAAATAATTTTTTTTAAACGACAGATCAACTGGATTTCCAGCTTACTCCAAAGGGCCAACATATGTTGTTTAAACCCCTCACCCCAAGTTCAAATCCCTCACAAAGGTGTTCTCTCATATTTACATAATTTGCACTTAGTAGGAATCGAACCTAACACCTCCCCAGAAGGAAACCACTTAATGGAAAACCCCCTGACCAACTGGGCTATACCATATTGGCATCTCAATAAATAAATGAAGTTAGAAAAACTTGCTTAGGCAATAAAATAGATTAATAGATGAATATGATACCTGCAACTTTTTGTAAACTAACCTTATAATCGAATACATGTCCCGAATGTTTTAAGTTTGGTTGTTGGGCTCGAGTTCATTTGTGATCTCCGACGGATGCAAAGCTTATGTAGGGTGGGCATGTGCCCATCGTCCAGCTGACCTAAGTGCCATTAAGGGGCTGTTTGTTTACCTCTTAATGAGACCCTTATTGGTTCAGACATCTTACTGGTTCAGCACTTAATGGTTAAGATTTATACAGAGTCTGAATGATTAAGACCTCTAATCTGAATTGGTCAGATATTTGTATCTGAACGGTTAAGCATTATACAGGCTCTTAATGGTTCAGACCTCTTACTAGTTCTGCAATTAATGGTTGAGACCTCTTACTGATTCAGCACTTAACCATTCAGATGTTGCCAAACAGCCCCTAAGTTTTATGATAAACACCTCCAGCCGTCCCAAGTGCACAAGTTTTTGAATGTGTCTTTTTTTTTTGGTAAATGTACCAAATTTGGATGTGGTTAATACATCTAAACTATAATCTTTGAGTTACAATAAAACGTCTTTTCTAAATTGAAAATCGTCACATGATAGATACATTGTATTGACACAGATGTTTTCTTTTAACTAGTTAATAGTAACTAGTGAATGAAACTTACGTGTTGTAGCGGGAATGTTATAATTTCTAAGAGTCGGTTAGGAGAATTTGTATTTCAGTTTGTTTTCACCTCGTGAAAAAAAAAATCACGTTGAAACATTAAATGTCCTAAAAGAATAAGGTGGAAAAACGGAAAAGGGGGGGGGGGGGGGGGGGGGGGGGGACATAATTGTGTTATTTATCACAATTTTTTCTGTGAAACTCATTTTTAACTGACTCGTAAGGTGCCATACATGAAATTTTGTATTCGTCGCTGAATTAGTGGGTGGGTTGACTAACGATATGTGTCCTGTGGTAAGGTAAGTTTATAAAGGAAAAGACTGAAAAACAATATTACAAATTTTACGAAGTTTAAATGAATATATTTTTGTCTTTGGCTGGGCGGGAGGGAAACATGCTTGTGTAGATCTCACAGGAGTCTCTCCCTTAGCTGGGTTAAGGGAAAATGGGTTTGTAGCTGGACAAGCGGTAAAGAAAGCAGAATCTAAAAAGGTGGACAAACACGCTAAAGCATGTGCTGATAACCAACATGCATTTGTCCCCTTCGCCTTCGACACCTTTGGATCCCTGGCTCCAGAAGCTATCCGTTTGCTGACTAGGGTCCAACAGGTTGTCCACAGCAGTGGCTCATCAACAGGGGGCAGGGGTTTGTTTTTAATAAGCTAGGGTTTGCTATCCAGAAAGGGGTAGCGGCGCAGCTTGTTGCTCGCTTACCTGCGATATTGATGTAAAGTGCATTTTGTCGAATATATAACATACCGGTAAAGTTTGTTAAAAAATATATTTTCTTATAAAAGACATCTAAAGGTGTTTTAAGATATCATGTTCGTCACTACAAAATTATCTTTTGAAAATTTTACAACTAAACTCACCCTTGTTATTTAAATAATATATATCGTGTTTGGTTTCGAGTTGATAACAAATATATCGTTTACTCTTCGAATATTGAACCGTCTTCTCAGCTTTTTCTATGTATGATCAATTAAAAAAACAAGACATCCTATATAACTGCCATTTGGCCTGCATGAAGATTTGCTAACATATGTTTGCCAACATCTTAGGGTACAAGGTTTAGTAAACATCCAATAATGTCGGTTTTGTAAGATTAAATATATTATGTAACAATATTTAATTTATAGCCATTATAATCATTTACATAATAAAGATCAAAATATATAATAACCTATTATTTAAATTAGTTGGTAATTGTTGATGGACCATATTACCCTTATTAAATAATTAGGTTTCCTCCTGGGTGCTTATATAAGGAGAATGATATGGAGGTTAAATGGTTACTCAGTTACACACCCCATAAGCATAACATCAAATTTGTCCTCCATCTCCTAACCGATACCCTTTTCGGTTCTCTAAGTCCCATCATCAGTCAGCACCCCAAGGAGGAACCAAATCACGATGACAAGCATGTCGAACTCCATTACTGGATTCTCCACAGGACTATCTGCTGTTACAGGTATGATTTCATGTTTTCTTTCATGTTTGAACAGAACCGAACCAACATGTGGTATCAGAGCATATGTTGATTAGTCGGTTCTGTTTTATATCGGAAAATCTGGAAAAAGAATCGAAAAAATTCATATCAGATTACGTTTTTGCCATCCGAAATCCTCATTACGGATGATTTCGGATGATCACGGATGTAAATTTCATCATTACGGATCATCAGTGATCATTACGGACGATTTCGGATCTAAGTTTCATGATTACGGATCAAAGTTTCATCATTACGGATGATTTCGGATCATTACTGATGCATTTCGGATGGATGTTGATCATTACGGATCATCTTTCATCATAAGTTATTGATTTCGGACTAAACATCACCATTACGGATCATTTCGGATAAGCATCACCATTTCGGATCAATTTCGGACTAAAAATCATCCGAAATGCATCCGAAATGATTCGATCCGCGCTAACGGGTGGTTTGCTATTAAATAAATGGTTTTGTAATTTACTTAGTTAATTAATCAGAATCAGATTATGTTTTGCAAAACCAGAATAGCTTAACTTGAATGAGTTTTTGATATATCATTTCTGGCCAAAGCTGACTTGATACATCTACTTATCGTTCAAGTATTACGAAAGCTATGTTGTGTGTGCATCATAAGCATGAATGTCTTAATTTCTGGCCAAAGCTGATTTAATTCATTCATAGATGGCATACTCAACAAGTGCATAACTAAAGTGATTGTTTCAATTTCTGGCCAAAGCTGATTTGTTACAACCACTTTGCACATATGCTTAAATGATTACACTTCTGGCCAAAGCTGTTTTGTTTTCGTTTAAGTAGAATTTTTTAGCTAAGTCTATTATTTTGATGTTAGTAATAGACAATATCACAGCTTCATAATGTAAAATGGTCATTATTTATGCCTGCCTTAGTTTAACGTGCCCTTAGATCACATTAGGATTTCTTCATTAGTATCATAACTTGCTCATCTTATTTCCACTATCAGCGCCAAATTGCGGGATTCCACCTTTAACTGGTGATAACTTTGCTGCATGGAAGGATGCTCTCATGCTTACACTTGGAGTGCTGGACTTTGATTATGCTCTAAGAGAGGATAAGCCAGCGGACCTTACTCCACAGAGTACTGCTCCTCAGCAGTTACTTCATGATAAGTGGACTAGAAGTAACCGCATGTCTCTCATGTTCATGAAGCAGTCCATTCATCACTCTATCAGAGGAGCTATTCCTGATTCTGACGATGCTAAAACCTATTTGGCTTCTGTGGAGGATCAATTCAAAGGAACATCAAAAGCACACGCTAGCACTCTTATCCTCAAGCTGGTGACGACTAAGTATGATGGGAGGAGCGGCATTCGCGAACACATCATGATGATGCATGACATGGCCAATAAGTTGAAGGGCCTAGAGATGGAGATCAGTGATGGTTTTCTTGTTCACTTCATCATCACTTCGCTTCCTTCGTCCTATGAAGCATTCAAGATCAATTACAACACTCAGAAGGACAAATGGACGATGAGTGAGCTGATCGCTATGTGCGTACAGGAGGAAGAGCGTATGAGGATGGATCGCCATACTGATGTTGCAAACTTCACTACCTCCAACTCCAAGAAGAGGAAGAACAATTATCAGAGGAAGGATGCTTCAAAAGTCCAAAGGCCTAACCCTCATCCTAATACAAGTGCACCTTCCAGCTCTAAGAACTCCTTAGGCAGTATCCGCTGCAAGTTCTGTAAAAAGATAGGACACATGCAAAAGGAATGCCCTGATTTTAAGGAGTGGCTGGCTAAGAAAGGTAACGATTATTTTATGATACTTGAGTCCTATAATTTAAGTGTTCCTGCTAATTCTTGGTGGTTTGATTCTGGTTCTATGGTTCATGTTACCAATTCTACTCAGGGATTCCTTTCAATCCGGAAGCTGGAAAGAAACCAAAGAACGCTTAAGGTTGGGGATGATCGAGAATTAGAAGTGAAGGCCATTGGAACATTACAATTAGTTATGAAAACTGGTTTATGTATTAAACTTTATGATACCTTATATGTTCCTGAGGTAACTCGGAACCTTGTATCAGGACCAAAGTTAGACATGGACGGTTTTATTGTTTCCCATGCTCATCGCAAACTCTCTATCCTCTATGATTCTGTTCTTTATGGTACTGGTGTTCTGGATGGTGGTCTCTATAGATTAGAACTAGAAGATAACTTTTCCAAATCTTTGTTGTCATATAACATTAATGAATCACTCACAAAGATGGAAGAGAAACGAGACTTAGAAACTTCATCCATGCTGTGGCATCAGCGGTTAGGCCACATTTCAAAAGAACGATTAAATCGTCTTGTGAAGGATGAAGTCTTACCTTCTCTCGATTTCTCTGATTTTGGAACATGTGTCAAATGTCTTAAGGGTAAAATGACATTAGCGAATAAGAAAGGTGCCACTAGGAGCTCTAATTTATTAGAACTCATTCATACTGACATTAGTGGTCCCTACCAAATCGCTGGCATAACAGGACATACTTCATTTATCACTTTTATTGATGATTATTCTCGTTACATGTACTTGTATCTAATTAAGGAAAAATCTGAATCTCTAACAACTTTTAAAGATTATAAGGCTGAAGTTGAAAAGCAATTAGATCGTCAGATTAAAGTTGTGAGATCAGATAGAGGCGGTGAATATTATGGAAGACATACTGATGTGGGTCAAGCTCCTGGTCCATTTTATGAGTTTTGTAAGGGCCAGGGGATTGTGAACCAATACACCATGCCTGGTACACCTCAGCAGAACAGTGTGGCTGAAAGAAGAAACCGTACCCTTATGAACATGGTGCGTAGTATGTTAGCCAACACTAATTTACCATTATTCCTCTGGACTGAAGCGTTAAAAGCAGCTGTTCATATACTCAATAGAGTTCCTTCTAAGTCTGTCCCTAAAACTCCTTATGAACTTTGGACAGGAAGGAAACCGAGTCTTAAATATATGAAAGTATGGGGCTGCATTGCTGAAGCGAAGCTTTACAATCCTTTCCTAAGGAAACTTGACCCTAAAACAGTTACCTGTTTCTTTATCGGGTATCCTGAGAACTCTAAGGGTTATCGTTTCTATTGTCCTTCCCATGTCACCCGTATTGTTGAAACCAAGCGTGCCGCGTTCCTGGAGGATTTCAAGGTCAGTGGGAGTAGTACCAACCCTTACGAAGAATTGCAAGAAGTACAAGACGCGGGGGGGAGAGACTCGTCGCTTACCATTAATCCGATTACTCCTCTTGTACCCAATGCAACTACTGTACATGAAGCTACTGCACCAACTCCAAATTCACCTCTACAATCAGAACCAATTATACCTCATGATGAAGGCACATCAAACGCTCAAAACCAAGACAACGCTGAACCCGATAATCCACTCAGGAGGTCATCTAGGCAAATAAGGCCTACTAATTGGGATGATTATGTTACCTACCTGACTGAAATGGATGCTGGAAAGCTCAATGATCCTATCTCTTACAATGAAGCCATTAGCAGTGATCAGTCTTCTGAATGGAATAAAGCAATGATTGAAGAGCTTGAATCCATGAAGAAAAATGACGTTTGGGATTTGGTAGAATTACCCAACGGAGCCAAACCCGTAGGATGTAAATGGGTATTCAAAACAAAACTGGATCCGAATGGGAACGTTGAACGCTTCAAAGCGAGATTGGTTGCAAAGGGCTACACTCAGAAAGAGGGAATTGATTATCAAGAGACGTTTTCACCTGTCTCTCGTAAAGATTCATTAAGGATCGTCATGGCCCTAGTAGCTCATTTTGATTTGGAGCTGCATCAGATGGACGTTAAAACTGCTTTCCTTAACGGAGATTTGGACGAAGATGTTTACATGAAGCAGCCTGAAGGCTTTAAACCCGAAGGTCAGGAGCATCTAGTCTGTAAGTTGAAGAAATCCATTTACGGGTTAAAACAAGCATCACGTCAATGGTACCTCAAGTTTGATGAAGTCATGAAGAAGCAAGGTTTTATGAAGAATCAAGTGGATCAATGCACATACCTCAAGATGAGTGGGAGCAACTTTACCATACTTGTCCTTTACGTAGATGATATTCTATTGGCAAGTAATAGTTTAGACATGTTGCATGAGTCGAAGCGGTTACTTTCGCATAACTTCGACATGAAGGATCTCGGAGAGGCTTCTTACGTCATTGGCATCGAAATTCACCGAGATAGACACAAAGGGATCTTAGGATTGTCCCAGAGGGCCTACATAGATCGTGTCCTTACGCGTTACAACATGCAACAGTGCAAACCCTCCGTTGCTCCAGTAGTTAAGGGAGATGTTTTCGGTTCATTCCAGTGTCCGACAACAGAGGTTGAGAAGGAGCAAATGAGCCAGATACCTTATGCGTCAGTAGTCGGGAGCTTGATGTATGCTCAAGTCTGTACTCGCCCAGATATCGCTTATATTGCTGGAATGTTAGGCCGTTATCAGACTAATCCTGGCCTAGATCACTGGAAAACAGCTAAGAAGGTACTTCGATATCTGCAAGGGACGAAAGACTATAAACTGACTTATAGAAGAAGTGATCATTTAGAAGTGGTGGGCTATTCTGATTCTGACTTTGCAAAGTGCAAAGATGACAAGAAATCCACTTCGGGCTATATCTTTATGTTAGCAGGCGGCCCTATCTCATGGAAGAGTCATAAACAACAGTTGACCACAACTTCCACAATGATGGCAGAGTACATTGCTGTTTATAACGCAACCTGTCATGGAATGTTGCTTAGAAATCTAATCACTGGACTCAAAATCGTAAATTCCATTTCTAGACCATTGAAGCTTTACTGTGATAATTCAGCTGCCGTTAGTTTCTCGAACAGTAAAAGTTCGACTGGAGCTGGTTTATATCTCGATACAAAATATCTGTTTGTACGTGAACGAGTTGAGGAAAATAATCTTTGTATCGAGTATATTAGTACTAAGGATATGCTTGCGGATCCGATGACTAAAGGTCTCCCTCCTAAGGTTTATGAAGAACATGTTCGTAATATGGGATTTTGTAAAGACCTTATTTAAGCATATTGTACTAGCTTATGTTTTATGTTAATGAAATTTCCTCAGTTTGATTTTGTATGTCTCTTAGAATATGTTCAACCGGTATAATGGCATATTGACAAATAAAGTTACAAATCAAACAAAGGGCTTACGCGTATTTTGATCATGACGATTAGGTTTTAAATTAAGGCTATAGTATGATTAATGGGGGTCCTGAGTCGCATAATGATTCAACGGCTGTATTTCTCTGCTATAGTACTTGTTTAAGGCTAAAATGAGTGTTAACTCCTGATCAGGCTTATCTAATACTCATAGTAAATGATTACTCGGCTAAGTGGGAGAATGTAAGATTAAATATATTATGTAACAATATTTAATCTATAGCCATTATAATCATTTACATAATAAAGATCAAAATATATAATAACCTATTATTTAAATTAGTTGGTAATTGTTGATGGACCATATTACCCTTATTAACTAATTAGGTTTCCTCCTGGGTGCTTATATAAGGAGAATGATATGGAGGTTAAAGGGTTACTCAGTTACACACCCCATAAGCATAACATCAAATTTGTCCTCCATCTCCTAACCGATACCCTTTTCGGTTCTCTAAGTCCCATCATCAGTCAGCACCCCAAGGAGGAACCAAATCACGATGACAAACATGTCGAACTCCATTACTGGATTCTCCACAGGACTATCTGCTGTTACAGGTATGATTTCATGTTTTCTTTCATGTTTGAACAGAACCGAACCAACAGGTTTAGGTCAATTAAATCCACAATTAAATCACATAATATATAATTTCTTTTATATCTATGATGTATGTTATCTTTTACTTAACTATTGTAGTTTCTTATATTTTAAACACATGTAATGTCTTTCACACCATCTAACTAACAATAAAACACACCTTAAGAGTTTACATTTTATACGATACTCGCTTTCTAACAATATGAATAATTTGCCTTTTATTTTAATCTTTCTTTATTATATTTTATTTCTGACGATAAAACACACCCTAAGAGTTTACATTTTTATACGATAAGCCCATCCTAACCCATCTTGACTAAATCCCCAGCCTATTCTGACTTATTTTCCTTTTTAAAAAGGCCCAAAATAACCCAAAATATCATGGTTGGGTTTTTGTTGCCACCCCTAATTATATATATGTGTGTGTGTCTACAAGTGTCCACGTGCACATGTAATGTCTTTCACACCATCTAACTAACGATAAAATTATCTGTGTTTAACGTGTGATCATGCTATAACCAAATCCACAAGACGACCATGTTACTAAATAATAATAATAATAATAAAAATAATAGTGTAAAAATATTTTTTTACAGACATCACAAATTCATAATTAAGTTACTAATAACTACTTGCATTCTTTTAGAAGAATGTATGTGTTATATGTGTACATAACTGCAAGAGGTGACAAAAAGAAAATAAGAATGTCAATATAACAATTTTATGGTTAGAAAAATAAATTAAGGGAATTTAATTTGTGTGTGTATTATTTGTATATCATTTTCCAACTTACACAAATGCAATTATTCATTTGATTGCAAGCATTTTTAATTACTCATATGCTAGTTTTAATAATCATGATTTTGACAATTAGAAGACAAAATGTTGACTTTGATTAGAAGAGGAGCTATTATATATTAGTAGCTCTAAGAAGCATGGATAATCCTAATTAATCTAACTATATATGCACATGAACCAATCATTAGCATCCTTACAACTTAATCATTGGATTAGAATCAAACCAAATAAAACATGGTATAATATATAGAAATTAATACCAAATTTCCAAAAGAAACACTAAATTTGGGTTAACTTTGAGTCACATGTTCCACATCTTCATACTGTAGTTAGCAACTAATAATATTTTAAGAGATCAAACCTTTTATAGCAAAGTCTCATAACTTTTAAAATATTAAAGATTACTTCCAAGTATGTATGGAGTCTCAATTATACCATGATAAACTTCTTACAACTTTGTGATTATTTGATTTTCTAAATGTATTTTGTATTTTCGGTGTATGATGGATGTAATTATGGTGGTAGCGTCTTGCTACAATGAATAAAATTTTCTGTCGGCCGTTCAAAAAAATGTGTTTTGTATTCTAAATATTTTTATGCTTTTATTTATCACCTGGCTTGTTTTTATTGGCTTTATTATAGATAAAATTGTATACATATATTTAACAACTTATAAAGTAGTCTAATATATTAGAGGGTAAAGTTATTTTACAAAAGCTCATAAAAATAAAAAAAGTGTACAAATACACAATGAATCGCAAAATATAATACAATGCCGAAAAATATAACACAATGTCGAAGAAAAAAGACAAAATGAGTCACACAATGACGCAAATATAAAAAAAATACAACGATATATAAGAAGACACAATGATGTAAACAAAAATTTAAAAATCTACAAGCAAAACATTTAAAATCAAAAACATAAAATCTCACATCGTAGAGTTCGATGAGACAGTTCCAATGTTGCTTGAATGAAGTCAATCAAAATCCGTTTGATACCTTCTTCCGACTTCTTATTTTTATGAGACTTTGTATTTAATCTAACCCATATATTAGATAAGATTATATATAAGATAAGATTATAATGAAATCGAATAAGTCATAATCGATTTTGTAATTGGTCATTTGTCTATTGACACCTCATTGTAAATTAAGTGGACAAACACCATGATCAAATTTATGGCTATAAATTATTTTTTCTGACTAACATAACCTTTTTACGCGTATGAATATTCAAACAAACCACACAAAAAAATATATATATTTTATCAATTTTATAAATTTTGTTGGTTTATTTTTCTTGATCAAATCTAATCAAGACCTTTGCAAATCTGTAGCTGGTTGGGATCTATATGCACATGGATCTTCATCATATCAAACCCACGTCAATGCGATTCGTAAATCTCATGATATGTTTTTTAATTAGACAAATTCCACATTTTTAATTTCATTATTTTTATTTAATTTATTTAGACTTTAAGTAGTTGAAACTTGAAAGATCTTCACATAACAAAGGAATCTCAACCTCTACATACATGGCTACATCTTGTTATACAAAGATAGATACACACATCACATGTACACACACTACATATACTTTCACATTGTTCTTGACTCATTTCATTTATACGTAAATTATAATTATAAATTAATAAACTTTGAACATTTTCTAAAACTTTTTGGGCCGTTATATATAAACATTGTTATTTATAACACTTTTACACGAAAAGAATTAGAATTGACCTATAAAAGATATGTTGACTTTACTATATAATATGTCCATGATTACCCGCAAATAAACAAAAACCAACAAACAAAATTTTTAAGAGACTGACGAAACCATTAGGTGCATGTCCGTGAACAATTGTTGATGACACATCCATTAGTAATTCATCAGTGACACTCGACATCCATTAGTAATTCATCAGTGACACTCGGCAATGATAATCTTTCAGTAATACACATCATTGTTTCGTCGCTATGTGTTTTTTTGTAGGAAATATCGCCCGGTAATCCCTTGGTTAAGTATTTACCTGCTAATCTTGTCACGGCTTCACCAACGAACATAAAGTTAAAGCCCTCTATTTTGTAGTTTTTTTTTCTTATATGTATGATACGATTATACCGTATAATATAACGTGTATTATTATAATATAAGTTATAAATAATATAAAAATAATAATGCATCTTTCATAATAAGCATTTTTATCACATAAAGGCTTTAGGGGGCTGTTTGTTTACCTCTTAATGAGACTTTTAATGGTTCAGACACATCTTACTGGTTCAGCACTTAATGGTTCAGACTGTTTGTTTCACGAGCAGATGTCTGAACGGTTCAGACATTTGTCGCTGAATGGTTAAGCATTATACAGAGTCTGAATGGTTAAGATCTCTAATCTGAATTGGTCAGACATTTGCCTCTGAACGGATAAGCATTATACATGCTCTTAATAGTTCAGACATCTTACTAGTTCAACACTTAATGGTTCAGACTTTTTATTGGTTCAACACTTAACCAGATATTGTCAAACAGCCCGTTAGTGTTTACAAATATAAGAAAATGCTTTGCAAATTGCAAATGAAGTTGGTCAATTTCAGAAATGGCAAAACCAAACAGTTGTCACCAGGAATATAATACATGCTACACTTTTATACAAACGGTGACCTTTGATATTCCATTCCAATCTTATAATATACAAATATTCAATCATTGGCCCCTTTGTTAATTTTAAACAAACAAGCCCCAGTTTTTTATGCTTAACCTCCAATTTGCAACTTCTAATACACATTGTACAAGTCCTTATAAAAACTCTCATTTGGATTAAAGAATTTGAGCTCTGGGAAAGAAAAACTGACTACTCATATAAATAGAGTTGTATAGAAAGGTTTCATCAAGTACAAACACACACATACAATAATCATTACTTGCAAGTGAGAGTTGTACTAATGGCAATAGATATTGTACAGCAACCAAGTGTAGGGTAGGGATGAGCTCGGTCCGGTTCGGTACCGAACCGGTACCGGTACCGAAAGAACCGGTACCGAAAATTCTCAAAAGTTGGTACCGGTACCGGTACCGAATATTCCCGGTTCGGTACGGTTCGGTACCGGTATTTGAGGGTAAAAACGAGCAAAATACCGGTACCGAACCGGTACCGTACCGGACCGGTACCGAACCGGTACCGAAAATGTCTAAAGTGGGTACCGAATCGGTACCGAAAAGGTACCCGGTTCGGTAAATTCGGTACCGGTACCGGTTCGGTACCGGTTCGGTACCGGTACCGGTTCGGTACCGGTTCGGTACCGGTACCGGGTCCATTTTGCTCATCCCTAGTGTAGGGTTATCAAAGATTGCACTTTCACAAACACATGGAGAAAACTCCCCATATTTTGCTGGATGGAAAGCATATGATGAAAATCCATATCATGAAAAACATAACCCTTCTGGAGTTATACAAATGGGCTTAGCGGAAAACCAGGTAAAATTTCACTACAAATCAGATGACTTTCAGCGACTGACAGTCGTTTTTTTTAAGAAAAAAACGACTTTAGAGTTACGTCATTTGCATTCGACTGACAAAGTTGATACTTTAGTCGTTAAAAGTCTATTTTCTAGCAGTGTACTGATGCGGTCCCGTCAGAACTTTAGAGTTACGCCATTTGCATGAACATACATGACCTAATGGTTTTTGGTTTTCGGTTTTCGGTTTCAGGTTTCGTTCGATTTGCTTGAAGAATTCTTGGAAAATAATCAAGAAGCAACAAGTTGGGGTAAAAATGTGTCTGGTTTTAAAGAGAATGCTTTGTTTCAAGATTATCATGGGCTTCTAGGTTTTAGAAAGGTACCACCCTTATAATAAAATGTGTAACACTTTGTAGCATTGTTCATGAAGGACCAAAAAGTCAAAACTTGTTTACATTTGATTGTTTTATAGGCCATAGCTAGCTTTATGGAACAAGTGAGGGGAGGTAAAGCAAAATTTAACCCCGAACGAGTCGTGTTGACCGCGGGTGCAACCGCGGCCAACGAGCTTTTAACCTTCATTTTAGCTAATCCCGGTGATGCGTTGCTAGTACCGACTCCTTACTATCCAGGGTACGTACAACTTTCTATCATCCTGAAGTATGTTGTTAATAAAATATGTTGCATGTTTTATTAACGTGACAAATCTTGAATGTTTCAGATTTGATCGCGATTTGAAATGGCGAACGGGTGTGGAAATCGTTCCAATCCACTGCGAGAGCTCGAACAATTTTCAAATCACTCCCGAAGCCCTAGAATCCGCATATGATCATGCAAGTTCCAAGAACATGAAAGTACGAGGGGTTCTGATAACAAACCCCTCAAATCCGTTGGGTGCAACCATCCAACGGAAAGTTCTGGAACAGATCTTGGATTTTGTCACGAGAAAAAACATCCATTTAATCTCTGACGAAATCTACTCAGGATCTGTATTCCACTCTGACGAATTCGTCAGCATAGCAGAAATCCTCGAATCAAGAAACTACAAAGACTCGGAACGATGTCACATCGTTTATAGCCTTTCGAAGGACCTCGGCCTCCCCGGTTTCCGCGTAGGGACCGTGTATTCATACAACGACCAAGTGGTTACAACCGCCCGACGCATGTCGAGTTTCACCCTAATTTCGTCGCAAACGCAGTTTCTTTTGGCGTCCATGTTATCAAACAAGGAGTTTACAGAAAAATACATAAAGATCAACCGCGAAAGACTGCATAAACGATACAAAACAATCGTTGACGGGTTGAAGAAAGCGGGAATCGAGTGTTTGAAAGGGAATGCAGGGTTGTTTTGTTGGATGAACTTGAGTCCATACTTGAAGGAAGCTACAAGAGAAAGTGAACTAGAGATATGGAAGACAATAATGGAGGAAGTGAAGCTGAATATCTCGCCGGGAAGCTCGTGCCGGTGCTCGGAAGCCGGTTGGTTTAGGGTTTGTTTTGCAAATATGAGTGAAGAAACACTTGAAGTTGCACTTAGAAGATTGCATGAGTTTATGGATAAAAGAAGAAATGGACAGGTGCTGTCTATAGAGTAAGTTTGCATGGTTTTTAAGTTTATAAAAGACATCAAGAATATCAAGAATATTTAGGTTATTTTTCTCTGTGCAAATCATGAGAAAATACATGATACAAGGATCACAAATTCACAAATGAAAAGTGGAATTTGTTTTTTTACCGATGTAATTGTAATCCGATTGATTTGTACGATGATTGTTATGTTTCTAGAGATTTAACTTCTTGTAACCAAAATATAAAGTGATGTTTGAGTGTGTGTCATCTTGATGAATTTTAGTATATTTTCTATTCGAAGTTATAAATATGTTGTTTTAGAAAACTTATTTAATTAGCATAGCGGCGAGGGCGGGTGGCCCCCAAGGTGGGGGAGCCGTGCTTTCGGACCGGTCGAGACCTATTTTTCCCGAGGGCACTAAATTTATATGTATTTAAAAAATATAATACCTAAAACTTATCAACGCTCTATATAAAATATTAACACCTCAAAACTTATTGGGTCATCTTTTTTCATATATGAAAACCTCACAACTTATTGGTTGAACCCAGATAAAAATGATTGATCCATTAAACAAACACATTAAAATAATAATAACATTTAACATCATTTAAACAAAAAAGAAATAATAATAAAAATAACATTTAATATCGTTTAAACCAAAAAAGAAACAAGGGCAACGCCAACAGCTAACGCAACTCAACCCCAGCCCATTACCCGCTGGCCACTAGGGGTGCTCAACATCGGATTATCCGCTTTTCGGATGTCCGAAAATTTCGGATAGTTGATATTGACATCCGAATCCGAAAGTTCAGATATAATCGGATATTCGAACTTTTGGATTCGGATTCGGATATCCAAACGGATAATCCGAAATTAAAAAAAAAAACAAAAAATCCATTTTTCTGTGTAAATCACAACTGAACCTGTTTCAAACCACCAATTCAAACATCTAAAGCATCAAATAACCATTCAAACTTAAACACTTCACTCCAAAGTTTCAAACCACCAATTCGAAAGAAATCAAAGTTTCAAAACAAACCGCAAACATTTAAAACAAGACATAATATCCAAAATTAGTTCAACACTTAAACAATAAAAACGATAAACATCCATAAGCGCTTGTAAACATCCAACATCCATCCCTTTTAATCCTGCAATTTCACAAATAATATTATATATATATATATACACACACAATGTATCAATAATACATATATAATATATATATAAAACCTAACCAATCTTCATGGCAATTGATTCCCACGCTGCTTCAGTGCTTCTACCTGTGTATTTAGACTAACAATCTGAACAGCAAATTCTACAAAAAAAAAAAAAAAAAAATAATAATAATAATAATAAAACAGCAACCAAAAACTAATATAAGACTAACAATTAACAAAGTTTTTAGACTTTTAGAATTAACAAAGCTTTTAGACTTCATCACCTAATTCTATATCTCTACTGATGAATAATGATTAACTATTAACAAAGCTTTTAGACTTCACTTTTCTTATTGCAAACTACCTTATAGATACAAATATCAAATCTAGTAAAGCATGCTATCTTATGTAGCAGAAATTAGAAGTATCCTGATGAAGATTCGAACTCAAAAACCAAAGATTAGCCAAGTATCTACCATCCTTGTGACATAATCTTGTTCATTGCCTTTTTATAGGGCTACCATCCTTGTGTTTTGATAGCTTTGTTATTTTTTGATGTTATGGAAGAATCGACATTCAACCCGTGTAACCCGTTCACAACCGGCCAACCCCTTTACAGCCTGTCAAGGACTCAAGTCATTTAACTTGTTTGCATGAGTTACATGATTTACATGTGTACGGGTTAGAAGTGATGCATTTGACACGGAAAAATATATGGATCGTGTTCAGGTTCGTTGACTCAACCCGTCAACCTGAATCTTGTCAACCATCCTGACACAACTGCCACCCCACGTCCAGGTGAATATGCCAAAATATAAAACAAGAACTATGTGCGTGTTTAAGATCATAAACATCATATTAGATAATAATTTATATTTTTTGTATTATATTATGTATCTTTTACATTATTGTACATCTCCTAAATTATAGGAGTCATAATTGTATGTTTTGCTTATAAATACAATTTTCCCCTCATTCAATTGATGAGGTTAATCAAAATAATCCTTATATGGTATCAGCCATAATTTTCTCCCAACCCTAATTTTTTTTTTCTGGTCGTCGCTGTTTCTTCATCTTCTTCTTTCGATCCTGGCTTCTTCCATGGCGTCTTCTTCAGCCACTTCCGACTCTATCTTCTCCATGACAGCCTTTAACCACATGATGCACATGAAGCTCTCCTCCTCCAACTATCTCGTATGGAGGGAGCAAATCCTTTTAGTTCTTCAATTTCACAAGCTCTCGGCCCATGTCGCTGCTGATGCTTCATCGCCTCCAGCCCAGATTACTGTTGATGGCAAGTCTTCTCTGAACCCTGATGCCGCTGCTTGGTCCGAAAAAGATCAAAAAGCGGTCCTTCTCATTAAATCCTCTCTCACAGAGGAAGCTGCTGCCGAGGTTCTTGGTCTTAAAGGTGCTCATGCTATCTGGACTGCACTCGAACAAGCCTACAGCAATGCTTCAGTTGAACGCATACACTCGTTACGTGATTCTCTCCGTCTGATTAAAAAGGGTACGTCTTCGGTCACTGAATATTCTCGTCGTTTTAAAATTTTATGTGACCAACTTTCAGCTATTGGTCACCCTGTTGATGAGATGGATCGCTTACACTGGTATCTTTGTGGTCTTGGACAGGCCTATGAGACTTATTCCACTACCATACGTACGGCCAGAACTCGTCCTTCGTTTCGTGATCTTGTTGCTCAAACTGAAAGTCAAGAATTATTTATCCAGACCTTGCATGGAACCGAAACCCCCACGGTTGCCTTTAATGCTCAACAGTCCTGTGGACCCTCTCGCGGCTCCAATCCTGGCTGTGGCTCTTATTCTTCAGGTCGTGGGTCCTCACGTGGTCGTGGCCATGGTCAACAACAGCGTCATCCTCCTCACTGTCAGCTTTGTCGTACAAATGGTCACTATGCGAGCGCCTGTCCTCAGCTTCATTCTTTTGCTTCTCAGGCTCCTTCAGATGAGTCATTGGCCAAAGCTTTTCATGCTCAATGTCATGTAACAGGTGATTCTCCTGATTGGCGCACTGACTCCGGTGCAACAGATTACATGGTTCCTAATACGGATTCGGTTCAAAATTCGACTCCCTACAAAGGTAAAAATTGTGTTGTTTTTGGTAATGGTAGGACACTTCCTATTTCTCATACAGGGACGTCTACAATAGCTCGTAATCTTACTCTTCGTAATGTTCTTATGGTTCCTGGTCTTACGAAGAAGCTATTGTCTATAAGCAAGTTAACTAAAGATCATCCAGTTGATGTTTTATTTTCCGATTCTTATTTTCATATTCAGGATCGGCTAAGCAAGCAGGTACTCGCTGAAGGCACTTGTGAAGAAGGATTGTGCGTGCTTAAGGACTCTCCACAAGCTTTTGTTGCCTCTCTTGGATGTTCACATAAAGCCTCCTACGAGTTATGGCATGCTCGTCTAGGACATGTTGCTTTCAGTATTATTTCTTTATTAAATAAGTTAGGTCTTTTGAATGTTACTTCATTATTACCAAAACCTATACTTTGCACTCCTTGTCAACTTGCAAAAGGACAACGATTATCTTTTGATGTTAATTTAAAACGTGCTTCTTCACCTTTGGATTTGATTCATTGTGATTTGTGGGGTCCTGCACCTATTTGTTCTACAGATGGTTATCGTTATTATGTTGCATTTATTGATGATTTCTCTCGATTTACATGGTTATATCCTCTCAAAAGAAAAACAGATTTCTATTCTGTTTTACCAGTTTTTCTAAATCTTGTTCAAACACAGTGCTCACGAAAGGTCAAGGTTTTTCAAAGTGATGGAGGAATTGAGTTTTTAAACCACACGGTTCGAAAAATTTTCGAGGATAATGGTACTTTTCATCGTTTTTCATGTCCTTATACGCCTCAACAAAACGGGCGTGCTGAAAGGAAACATCGACATATTGTGGAAACTGGTTTGGCGATGTTATTTAATGCTCATATTCCTGCTACTTATTGGATCGATGCGTTCACATCTGCAACTTATATTATCAACCGTCTGCCCACCCCTTTATTGGACAATGAGTCGCCTTACAAGTTATTATTTCAACAGCATCCGCAATATGATAATTTTCGTATTTATGGTTGTCAGGTGTTTCCTTATCTTCGTGATTACAGCAAGCATAAACTTGAACCTCGGAGCTTACCTTGTGTTTTCATCGGCTATAGCCCACAACATAAGGGATATCGTTGTCTTGACCCATCCACTTCGAGAATTTTTATTTCTCGACATGCTCGTTTTAACAAATCGGTTTTCCCTTTTTCCGGTTCTTCACAGAATATTGATCTCTCTTCTTTGGGCATTACAAGTTTTCTTGATGAGCCTTCTTTTATCAGCCCGGTTGTCCATCCTCGGCCTACTACTTCTATGCCATCTTCGGTCACTACTGTGCCACCTACTTTTATCTTCGAGACTGAGCCCACTGCTCCGGCCCAGCAACCTATTCCGGCTCAACAGCCTGTTTCGGCCCAGCAGACTATTTCCGAGCCCGCCCAGCAGCTTCTTTCCGAGCCTGCCGCCCCGGTTCCTATACCGGCTGTCCCGGTTTCTGGCCCAGCTACTTCTGGCCCGACCTCTGTGTCTGTTTCAGACCAGTCTACTTCGGTTCACCCAATGCAAACTCGTTCTAAGGCAGGCATCTTTAAACCTAAGCATCGGGCTGATCTTGCTTCTCTTACCACGCATGCGCTTCATGTTGCTCTTGCTTCGGCTACTGAACCTCGAGGTTTCAAATCTGCTGTCAAAGACCCTAAATGGCTTGCTGCAATGCATGAAGAACTTGATGCACTTTATCACAATCAGACATGGACTCTTGTTCCCCGCCCATCTTCTACAAATGTTGTTGGCTCTAAATGGGTTTATCGCATTAAGTATCACTCTGACGGTAGTATTGAACGATATAAGGCTCGCTTGGTTGCACAGGGCTTTACACAGGTACCTGGTCTTGACTATTCTCATACATTTAGTCCAGTTGTTAAGGCTTCGACGGTTCGCATTATTCTTTCTCAAGCTGTTTTGAATTAATGGCAACTACATCAGTTGGATGTTAAAAATGCCTTCCTAAATGGCAACCTCACTGAGACTGTCTACATGGAGCAACCACCAGGGTTCATAGATTCACGTTTTCCCAATCATGTATGCAAGCTTTCTAAGGCCTTGTATGGTCTCAAACAGGCCCCCCGTGCCTGGTTTCAACGTCTAAGTACTTTTCTTGTTTCCTATGGGTTCACTTGTAGCAGGGCTGACACCTCTTTGTTTATTTACAAGCGTGGTTCTTGCCTCATGTACTTGCTGGTGTACGTTGAAGATCTCATTCTTACTGGCAACAATGACTCTGCTATTAACACCTTTATCTCTCATCTTAATCATGAGTTCGCTATTAAAGATTTGGGTGCTCTAAATTATTTCTTGGGTCTTGAAGTTGCCTACACTGACACGGGCTTATTTCTCACTCAGTCTAAATATGCTCAAGATATTCTTCACCGTGCTGATTTGTATGATGCCAAACCTGTTAGCACTCCTTTAACTCCTCATGAGTCATTCACTGTTGATGGAGAACCCTGCACTGATCCTACGGCTTACAGGTCTTTGGTTGGAGCTTTGCAATATCTTACCATTACTCGTCCTGACTTATCCTATGCTGTTAATCAAGTCTCTCATTTTCTTCATGCTCCCACGGTTGATCACTTTTAAGCTGTTAAACGGATTCTTCGGTATGTCAAAGGCACCCTCTCCTTTGGTTTAACTTATACTCGGCCTCATACATCCTCCATTATTGGCTATTCGGATGCTGATTGGGCTCGTTGTTTGGATACCCGTCGTTCCACTTATGGCTATTCTATTTTCTTCGGGGGTAATCTTGTCTCTTGGAGTGCCAAGAAACAACCCACAATCTCTCGTTCTAGTTGTGAATCAGAATATCGGGCAATGGCGAATACTGCTGCTGAAATTGTTTGGATTACTCATCTTCTTAGAGAACTTCATGCTTTGCTTCCTGATCGGCCTACTTTGCTTTGTGATAATAAGAGTGCCTTGTTCATGACTCAGAATCCGGTCTCCCACAAGCGAGCAAAACATATTGACTTAGATTATCATTTTATCAGGGAACTTGTCCATTCGGGTAAGCTTTATACCAAATTCGTTCCGACCAATCTTCAGGTGGCAGATATCTTTACTAAAAGTCTTCCGCGTGCGCCGTTCGAACAGTTTCGTGCTATGTTGCATCTTGGGCCGCCACCATTCCGATTGAAGGGGGGTATTAGATAATAATTTATATTTTTTGTATTATATTATGTATCTTTTACATTATTGTACATCTCCTAAATTATAGGAGCCATAATTGTATGTTTTGCTTATAAATACAATTTTCCCCTCATTCAATTGATGAGGTTAATCAAAATAATCCTTATACATCACAATGATCAAAGGGAGTGCTATGTTTAATTACTTGAAAAAAACCTTGAATCTGTGTTTGTCATATGTTTATAAGAATACATGTGGTTTTGGACTTGGTTGAAAATACGTGATCACTTAAGCATCAATCGTTCACATTAAAGGAGCATTACTTCAATTAGGATTTCGAATTTTGACTGGTAAAGTGACATTTTCGTTTATAATGTCTCTTTGTAAACCTTACAAACATGATTATTTTTAATACACTTGGGATGATTACAAAAGTAATTTATTCCACAAAATGTCTATGATCAATGGATTTTTTAAAAGGGTGTTCTTCATGATTTTGACGGTTTTTTAGGTTACACAAAGAGTGAAATTGTTAGTAACAGTTTTTATCATCGAGAAAACTGAAACCGTATTGTTGAAATTTAAAATCGAATGGAACCAAATCGTTACAAAACTCAACAAATATATACATACCAGGTCAATTGATAACCTAACACCCTGTAGAATCACCGGTTGGTAAACATTGGTAACATAAAGTGTGAATACCTTTATCTTTTGGTAGGGAATGTCATGGTTCGGTTTAAAACCGTGAATTTGTCCAAATCGGTCACCGTTTTGGTTTTAGTGTCAGTTGTTTTACTTAGCTTTCGGTCGGTCGGTTTAACAAATTCTAAACTGTAGTGAAGGGTTTGGTTTGCGGTTTCTACTGAATACCCTTATCTTTTGGTAGGGCATGTCATGGTTCGGTTTAAAACCGTGACAACTTTTTTTGTTTATATTAGACTTTATTAACAAAATTGGGTTAAATCAACTTATTTGAAGTAAAACTAGTTTTAAGTCCCTGCGTTGCGGGGCGGGGGCGTAAAATTGTGTTAGCGCTGCGGGTGAGGGCATAAAACCGTGCTATCAGCGTTGTGAGGCTGGGTGTAAAACCGTACTAGGTAGCAACCGAACAACGATCAAAAGTTGGGAAAAACTTAAAACAAAAACATGAATTTATAATACGAAGTGACTCATGTGACGTAAAAAGTAGACAAAGTCTTAAAGGGGTAAAAAAACCCGATGAACTAAATGAGACCCTTAAACACCATACTAATTAACTACCGAACGACGTCGACGACATTTAGAAAAAAGCGAAAATAAACCAATAAAAAAACTAAACTTGTTAAAAGAAAACTCTAAAGCTAACTATGAAAAAACACAAAAGAAAAAAAAAATACTATTCATTAGCATCATGGAAATTAATATAAGTTTTTTAAACAAAAGGAGATTGTACGCCTTGAGACATCAGAAGCTACATGATGCATTATAACTGATGAGGCATTTAGCCATTTTTTTTATTTCATAAAAGTTTTGTGTCTGTGCATATATACATATATCATAAAATACGATCACCACCAGTCACCAGATAATCAGTATGTATGTAAATATAAGAATTAATTGGTAATAGGCGATGAGGGATAAATTATTAAGGAGAGGATATATAAGAAATCTTGTAAATGGGGATGAAATCCCTTGTTGGACCAGATGTATTGGCGCAATGTTTTTGGGCCGACCCAGTTGGAATTTACCTCTTGAATAAGTAAAATGGGGCCTAAGTGGACAAGTGAGACTTAAAAACTTGGAAAAATATAAAACCCACCGACCCAGTTGGAATTTACCTCTTCAAAATCATCTTCAGTAGGTCACGAAGACTCAACTGGTTCTTATTTCTTTCTCATCTTTTCCGTCAATTAACGCACACAGAGCAGAGGTATCTTTCGTATTCAATCCTCCCTTAAGTTTATGTGTTAAATTTCTCATCTTTTTTCATGTCAATATTCACCGAAGATGGGGATGAAGGCGAAAAAGTCAATGATGAAGAGAGTCAAGAAGGGTTCTACCCAACTGACGACGGCTGCTCCTAAAGACTACCAACCTGCTGCTGATTTTCTGGTACGCTCTTTATTTATAATAATGCTTAACCTAACCTACTTTTTACACAATTAAACACAAATAAACTAGATTATCATTATCAGCAAAACTTAGATCAGAAATTCGAAATAACTGTGTTGGAAATGTGTAGTAAGACTAAAAAAAGGTCATTTCAATTGCATAGGAACTTCCAACTAGTCGATTTTGTCACCAAGTTTTTCAAACTAATGTTTTTGACAACATCATTTTTGTCGCAAATGAGTGTTTGCTACGGATATCCGACCCATTTTTGCGTAGAAAAACCCCAATAGTGTACTAAGTGGGTTGTTTGGTTTATGGTTATCTCATATGGTTTAAATAAAAAATATAGTTGAAAATGAGGAATGGATCAAAATTGGTTGAACGAGTTCACAATTCACCAAAATAAGTTTTTAATGGATACATAATAACTAGTAATAAGACCTGCGTGCGTCGCGACGCGAGTACATTGTAAACGTCGAATGGATTAGTCTAAGCGTTATCGTTATGTGATGCGTTAACCATATGAAAATACGCGTTTCGGATGTATCCTACTCAATGTAACCTATATAAGCATTGCGGTTGGATCAAAACGTAAAGTAAGCCAGATTTATACGGTATAATCATAACGTATCATTAAAGATATAAAGAACACAATCTCCCTATTAATTTGTTGATTATTTTCGTTTGGTTAGTTGTTTTTTGTTTTTTAGCTTTGTTTGGCTGGTTACTTTGTGTTTAATTTTGTTTAGTTAGTTGTTTTTTGTTTCTTATTGTTTAATTATGCTAATGTGTTTGTTTAACTAAGTTAAAATGTTTGTGTTTGTTAGTAGCTATAGAAAAATTTTTGGAAAGAAAAATCCATCTAAAGCACATATCTTTGGTGTTATTCTGTCCATCAAATATGATGTTTTTGTTGACCCAACACACCTTTTTGCCCCGCATAACGAATCTTTATGGTAACTGAAAATATGATGATATGTGAAACTGAAAATATCATAGTAGAAACAACCATAGTCCCTAACTTATCATTCCAAAATTTCCTTTTCCCTGTCGTCAACACCATACCGGAAAAAGTAGATAAATTATCAAACATCAATCAATCAATGGCACTAGTGCTACCGTAAGTATGAGTTCTGAATAAGATTTATAAATTACCTATTAATAGACCCTTGAATTTGATCGTCAAATTCATCACAGCGACGGCTTCGCCAAGTAGAACCACCGGACTTAAAGGCGACGTCATCTACCAGTCCGTTGGGGTGTCTAGTGCTTGTGTTATCTCCAAGATTTTCCTTCTCACCGGCAAAACAATTCGGATTTCATCTGTTAGGGTTTGTGAGGGAGAAAGATAATTGAGGAATCAAGTGACTTGACAATCTATTTGGGTGTTAATCAAAGAAGAAAATGAGCCGGGTTAATGATAAGTATCTGATCGGTGAAGCAAGAGAGTGAGGGAGATAGAAATTTGAGAGGAAGAGTTTGGAACGATTTTCTGATATATCTTATCAAACAAATAAACTCCTCTTATAAAGAGGTACAAACTGACGACCCACTATTAGACCCACTAACAATATCTCCTAAGAAATTGAAAAAAACTCATAAACAAATACTAAACGTGGAGCTCAGGCATTGCCCACAACCTCCTTTATTCTTGACACACTTAAATTAAAAAACAAATATATAAACCTCCACGTGCATAACCCAGCATGGTGCATTGGCCTTCTACTTCACCGACGTCTGCATGGGCTTGTTGTGGTTCCAACCGATAATCGATTGGCGTAAGAAAATAGAAAGAAACTTGATAGAATTTTAGAGAGATACTTGAGACTAATTTTCTGCATATATTATCCAAACATGGACTCCCCTTATAAAGGGTTACAAATAACAGAAATAAACAAACACTACTAAGAATGTGGGATCATGGGCATCCCAATATCTCCCTTATTTCACACATGCAAAATAGGAAATACATACTACAATATTAAAATAAATAAACCACTAACTGACTACCAAAAGTCATGCATGGACATCATGGCTTCATGTATACGTGCAACTCCCATAATCATGTGCACCCCATTTGACTTTGCCACTACAGTTGAACTCGACCCATAACAATCCACCCCGCTCGAACTCGCCTTGTCCTCAAGGCGACTAATTAGGCCATGGCGGACGCCACTCGGTTATCACGGTGACATTTGATTGGTTGTTAACAAGATGCCATGGTGGACGCCACTCGCGTCTCTCAATTGTTTCATCTAGCGCTATCTTCATGTCCTTTGCAAACATCGATTTCATAACTTGCTTCAACAAGTTCGGAACCACGGATGGTGCGTCATTTGGCTCCGGTACGGGTGAGGGTATGAGTTTTGACATGGCTACAACGGGGAATGGTATGGTTTTTTGGGCGAGTTTCGATACGGGTTTAGAGAATGGCGTGTGCTGTTGGACTATTTTAGGTGTAGGCGGAATACATAGTGGCACGGTGGCAGAAGCAGCAATAAGTGTTCGTATGGTCATTGTTTTTGGTGTCGAAGAGTTGGTTGAAGGTGTGGTGGCGGAAGCTTGTTTTGGTGTCGTGGTGGAAACGAATGCTGGTGGAGGCAAGGTTTAAAAAGGCTGAAACGGGTATCGAGGCGTTTTCCCTTAGCTTCACGAGGCGTAAGCCTCGAGGCAGGTCGAGGCGTAAGCCTCAAAACACTATTAAAAAAATAAAAAAAAATATATCTCATAAAATCACAAATTACCATAAAACAATCATCATAAATAGAAAATAGGAAAACAAACAAGGTTTAACATAAAACAAACATCATAAAATAGTTCGAACAACTTAAATTAGTAATGTTATGACATCTAAATATCATAGAACTTGTTTTCCTCTGCATCATCATCCTCAAAGTTTTCATCTGGTGTATTTCGATCGTCATCGTCATCAACCAAATTAATAACTCTTTTCCTTTTCCTCCTAGATGATGAACTCTCACCTTTTTCCTCATTTGACATTTTGACCCGCCAACTCGACCAATGCCATCTTCATCCCCACTCGGGTTAGCTATCCACTCATCATCCGACAAAACATCATCGGCAACTATCGGGACTTTATCATCTTTTAGATTCGTCTTCTTTGTAAACTTCTGCTTCAATCTCCTATTGTACATAACGTACACCAACTTGTTCATCCTATTCGTGCCCAACCGATATCTTCTTTTCTTCTTTTTGATTAGGTTTTTTAAACCTAATAGATGTTTTTTAAGTGAACTATTGGGCTGGCCCACCAATTAAGCCTAATAAACACTAAATGGGTCTAAAATAAAGTCCAAAAAACCTAAAATTTTCCATTTTCACAAGGTCTGGTGAGGCTTAAGCCTCACCGCCTCGGACAGCCTCAGAAAGCCTCGGTTGACTGAGGCCTAGGTTTCAGTTGACCCCTATGAGGCTAAGCCTTTAAGGCATTTTTTCATAGCCTCAGCCGAGGCGTAAGTCTCGAGGCGGGCCTCGGAAAGCCTTTTTAAACCATGGGTGGAGGTGATGGTACGGGAACGGAAGTTGGTGGTGGTGTAGAAAAAATGGGTGACGTTGCCCATCTTCGCGACTCCTTTTTTAGAAGATTGATTATCTCAAAAAGAGTCGACTCAATCCGATCCATTGAAGCCTTCCATTCATGAGCGTCCATAGGAGTGGATCAAGACTGCTCTGATACCACTGTTGTGGTTCCAACCGATAATCGATTGGCCTAAGAAAATAGAAAGAAACTTGATAGAATTTTAGAGAGATACTTGAGACTAATTTTCTGCATATATTATCCAAACATGAACACCCCTTATAAAGGGTTACAAATAACAGAAATAAACAAACACTACTAAGAATGTGGGATCATGGGCATCCCAATATCTCCCTTATTTCACACATGCAAAATAGGAAATACATACTACAATATTAAAATAAATAAACCACTAACTGACTACCAAAAGTCATGCATGGACATCATGGCTTCATGTATACGTGCAACTCCCATAATCATGTGCACCCCATTTGACTTTGCCACTACAGTTGAACTCGACCCATAACAGGGCTCTTCCGATTGGGCCTTGCGGGTTGGCGTAGGTCCGTAACAATCCACCCCACTCGAACCCACCTTGTCCTCAAGGTGGAAGTCGGGATAAGCTTTGGCGAAACGCCACTTCGTCTCCCAAGTCGCATCCTCCCGAGCACCGCCGACCCATTTGATTAACAATTTTGTCTTTGGTCGATACTTCCCTTTGCGAACGACCTGCTCATCCAGTACACATTCGGGTTGAGGTTGAGGAGGTTTAAGGATCTCCTCATCCACAGCCTTAGAGCCTGTTTCAACGACCGGACCAACACACTTCCGTAAGAGGCTAACATGAAAGACGTCATGGATTTGCGACCCCGGCGGTAAATCAACTTTATACGCCACCGATCCTACCCGCTGGGGAATTTTGTAAGGCCGAAAAACTTTGGACCCAGCTTGTTCGACAACCGATTAGCTACACTCGTCTGCCGGTATGGTTGGAGTTTAATATAAACCAGATCACCTTCCATGAATTTAAGTTCGCGTCGTCTTTGATCAGCATGTACTTTCATCCGGTTTTGTGCAGAGACCAAATTACGCTTTAATTGTTGGAGAAGCTTATCCCGGTCTCGAAGATAATCGTCAACGGCCTGGTCCTTTGTAGTACCCGGTATATATGGTATGAGTTTTGGAGGTAGTCTACCATACACCACTTGGAAGGGAATCAGTTTGGTCGAAGAGTGAACCGAAGTGTTGTAACTGTATTCAGCACATGGAAGCCAATCGATCCAGCCTTTAGGCTTGTCACCGGCAAAACACCTTAAATATTGCTCCATTGTGCGATTAACAACTTCCGTTTGGCCGTCCGTTTGCGGATGGTAACTCGAGCTCATGCACAAGTGTGTTCCTTGCAACTTAAAAAGGGCTTGCCAAAACGAACTAATAAAGATTTTATCGCGATCGCTAATTACTGAAGAAGGAACCCCATGAAGCTTAACAATGTGAGAAACGAACTCCTGAGCGACGGTCGCGGCTATGAAGGGGTGTTTCATTGGTACAAAGTGTGCATATTTAGAGTGCCTATCCACTACTACCATGACAACAGTGAAGCCCCTTGAATTAGGCAGACCCTCCACAAAATCCATGCTCACATCTTCCCACACCTTTTTCTGGTATCGGCATGCTATCGGACTTGAAACGCTGGCACGTTTGACATTCACGAATAAAATGCTTAACTCGTTCCTTCAACCCAACCCACCAAAAAGAGTGCTTCACTTTAGACAAGGTTTTGTGGTACCCATAGTGACCCCTTTCTGCTGACGAATGACACAGATGTAGGACCGTAAGTAATAAAGGAGAGGTAGGGCTGAGAAGGATAACCCCATTTCTAAACCAAACCCCATCTCGCATGACCACTTCGGCTCGTCCCCTGTTAACTAAAGGGAAATTGGTCTGTAATAATCCCACCTAGACCTTATTGGCCATTAATAATCCCACCTCAGAATATTCCCCCCACCAGTCCCACCTTTCACCTATTTTTCCTACAATGGTCCCCCGTTAAAAAGACTTAACGAAGTTAAGCTTTTTTCCAAATTACAAACAAATTTTTTAGGGCTTTTGATTAGAACGACGATACGAGTCCATTGATGTAAAACTTGCATCGAAACGGTGCTCCAAACGATGAAAACGGCGGTTTAATTCGGGTGTTTAAATTTCCAATTAACCAAATTCAAGTCACTTGGAGCATCATTTCGAAGTAAGTTTTATATCAATGGACTCGTATTATCGTTCTGATCAAAAGCCCTAAAAAATATGTTTGTAATTTGAAAAAAAGCTTAACTCCGTTAAGTTTTTTTAACGGGGGACCATTGTAGGAAAAATAGGTGAAAGGTGGGACTGGTGGGGGGAATATTCTGAGGTGAGATTATTAATGGCCAATAAGGTCTATGTGAGATTATTACAGGTCAATTCCCCTTAACTAAAATAGAAGGCAATTGTTGATAGTAAAGATCAGCCTTTACCTCACATTGAATATCGTGCCATATAGAAGAACATGGGTGTGAAACAACCATGTAATGAAACTTGGGTATTCGTGAAAGTGCATCGGCACCCTTGTTTGCAACCCCTTTCTTGTATTCGATCTTGTAATCAAATCCCAAAAGCTTAGGTAGCCATCGGGCTTGAGCCGGAGTCGAAAGACGTTCGAGAAGATATTTCAAGCTCATGTGATCGGTCTTGACGACAAAAGGTTGACCGAGTAAGTAATGACGCCATTTTCGAAACGCTTTAACTACCGCCAACATTTCTTTCTCGTATGTGGACCAAGCAAGCATTGACCCTTTTAACGGGGCGCTAAAATACGCAAGGGGCCGACCATCTTGGGTGAGGACGGCGCCAATACCCACCCCACTTGCGTCGCACTCAACCGTAAAAGGTTTCGACCAATTAGGAAGTCCCAAGGTAGGAGTTGTGGTCAAGGCTAGTTTCAAAGCCTTGAACGATGCTTCTGTATCTTCATCCCATTTAAAAGGTCCTTTACCCACTAATTTGTGCAATGGTGCTGCAAGTGCCCCAAAGCCTTTTATGAACTTCCGGTAGTACCCGGCGAAGCCTAAAAAACCCCGTACCCCCCTCGCATTGCTAGGGGTTGGCCATGACAAAACCGATTGTACCTTTTTCGGGTTTAACCTCCACCCCATTTTTTGAAATAATATGACCCAAGTAATGAACCTGTGGGACACCAAAACAACATTTCGACTCCTTGGCAAAAAGATTATTAGTTTCTAAAATGCCCAATACAGTACTCAAGTGCTCCACATGATCAACTAAAGTTTTGGAATAAACCAAAATATCATCAAAAAACACTAAGATAAACTTACGAAGAAACGGCCGAAATAAGTCGTTCATCAAACATTGGAAAGTGGCAGGCGCGTTGGTGAGACCGAAAGGCATCACAACGAACTCGTAGTGCCCTTCATGAGTTCGGAAAGCCGTTTTGTGAATATCTTCCTCCCGTACCCGAATTTGGTGATACCCCGAATGAAGATCAAGCTTAGAATAAATTTGAGAGCCAGGCAACTCGTCTAATAACCTGGGTATTAAAAAGCGCGCCCTAGGCGCAAGGCGCAGGGTCTTGGGCTTTTTTGCTTATCGCCTTGTGTTTTTACAGGAAGCGCCAAAAAAGCGCATTTTTTGATGTTTTTTGGCCTGAGGCGCGCGCCTCATGGACCCTAGGCATTTTATTCACTCTCTTTTCAGCAAAAAACCACCAACCGCACGCGGGCCTGGGTTTCGGAGCTGCATTCGTGTCCGCAGGACGTGCGGGCAGGCACGAGTTCAAGCAAATCCCAGCTGAGAAAATCATTTTTTTCACCCCCCCTGCGCGCTATTAGACATTATATATTAAGTTTATACATGTTCATATATTAGAGGGATTAATATGTAAATATGTTCTGTATTTATATCCATGTATTCTCATATTATTATCAATATACGATACAATACAATTACCCAGAATATCTTGGTATCAGAGCCTTGTCTCTGTAACCCTAATATTGCCGCCAGCAGCATCCTCTCTTCTTCTTCTTTTTTTTTTTTCCGGCAGCTGATCACTATGGCGCTTCTGGTTCCATTCTCCACAACAGATAAAAACAGCCACAATTCCCACAAGTTTGGGTTTACCCTTTCTTCCACTAATTATTCTTATTGGAAAACCATGGTTCAACCCTTTCTCATTACTAATCATTTATTTGATTTTGTTGATGGAACAATCCCCTGCCCTGAACCCACAATCACAACAACAACTTCTTCTGACAAGGAGGCCACAAAAACCACACAGCCAAACCCTAACTATGTTACATGGGTGTCTAATGATGCCCATGTACGCATGTTGCTATTGTCTACAATTTCTGAAAGTGCTTTCAAACACGTCCAGGGAACAACTTCTCGCGAATTGTGGCTGGCCCTAGAACGTGCCTTTGCACCAAACACAACTTCTCGTGAATACACTCTCAAAGCACAATTGCTTAAAATACAGATGAAAGATAATGAAACATCATCAGACTATCTCACAAGAGCACAGGAATATGCTGATGCTTTGGCTGCTATTGGCGAACCAGTTAAAGACAAAGACCTAGTCATGCTTGTCATGACTGGTCTTCGTGAGGAATATGATGGCTTAAAGTCTACTATCTTGGCTCGTCAACTCCCGACAACCTTTTCTGAACTTCCTGGCCTACTCTCTGACCATGAATATATGGTCAAGAAACCTGCTACCACACCAATACAAGCCTTTGCTGCCACAACAAATCGGCCATCTCCTCCTGCGGCTGCAAACTCCATACCAATGGAGTCTCTTCATGCACTTCAACAAATCATGTCTCAACTCGGCCTTCAAGTCCAGCCCCAATCATCACAGCCGCAGGCTTTCTATAGTTCTCGTGGTCGTGGCCGTGGTCGTGGTCCTACAAACCAAGGCCGTAACAATGGCGGTCGTGGATACAATCGTAACAACAATGGTGGTAATCGAGGCCAGTTTAGCTGGGCATCTAATCAAAACACCGTTTATGGTACTTGTAACAGGTGTGGAATAGGTCACATCCCGTCTGAGTGTCCCAATCGTGATCCTAACACAATCAGATCACGACAACATTCAGCAAATTATGCCGAGCATCGGGCACAGACATCTTCTACTTGGCTTCCAGACACTGGTTCAAATAGCCATGCTGCTCCAGATCTTCAAAGCCTTGACAACTCCGAACCCTATTATGGTCAGGATTCACTTCATGTTGGCAACGGTGAGAGCCTGCTTATTTTACACATTGGTTCAAAAAAAATTCTTTCTCCAACTAAAACTTTTTCCTTAACTGATGTCCTTCATGTTCCACAAATTAAACGAAACCTTCTTTCAGTTCAAAAATTCTGTCATGATAACAAAGTGTTTTTTGAATTCCACTCTTCTTTTTTTTCTGTGAAGGATACATCTACGGGCAATACCCTCCTCACTGGTCCAAGTAACAACGGGCTCTACTCCATTTGTCTTCCTTCACTTCGTCCGTTTCCAAAAGTTGCTTTCTCTACAGTGCGTGCATCCTCTGACATATGGCATCAAAGACTTGGACATCCTCATCAAGAACTTTTCAAGTCTATGTTATCTAATTTTTCACTACCTGTTAGTAATAAAAAGTTGAGTACCTCATGTAATTCGTGTCACATGGGAAAATCCTCAAAACTTCACTTGTTATCTTCTAATTTTCAAAGTACTTGTGTTTTGGATTTAATTTATTGTGATGTGTGGGGACCTGCTCCTGTTAAATCTTTCAATGGTCACAATTACTTTCTTTTGTGTGTTGATCACTTTACTAGATATATGTGGATTTTTCCATTGAAACAAAAGTCTGATGTTATCACAACATTTAAGCATTTTCATGCTATGGTTGAACGACAGTTTCAAACCAAACTGAAATCTATCCAAACAGATTGGGGTGGTGAATTTCGTCCTCTTTCTCCCTATTTTTCATCTCTTGGAATTATTCACCGTCTCTCGTGTCCTCACACCAGTGAGCAAAATGGATTTGTTGAGAGACGCCACAGACATGTTGTAGAAACAGGCCTTACCCTTCTAGCTCAGTCGGGTGTTCCCAAAAGATTTTGGCATTTTGCGTTTGACACAGCTGTTTATCTTATAAACAGAATGCCATCTCGTGTCGGATCAAAAATTTCTCCGTTTGAACATCTTTTCAAAGTCCGGCCTGACTACTCATTCTTGCGTGTATTCGGTTGCCAATGCTACCCTCACTTACGTCCTTACAACAACCACAAAATGGATTTTCGCTCTCTCCCATGCATTTTTCTTGGGTATAGTACCTCTCACCATGGCTATCGTTGTTTTGACTCTATCGCAAATCGTCTTTATGTTGCCCGTCATGTTCGTTTTAATGAACAGTGCTTTCCATCTCTTTCTTCATCTCCTAGTTCTCATCCTGCACCCACTCCACCAGACCCCTATATTTCTTCCTTTCCAGCCTTTACACCTGACCAACACACCCCAAACAACTCACAAAATCAGCCACTAACTTCACATCCTACCCAGCCTATATCTTCACCTTTGACTGACACACATTCCCCACTTGACCAGCCCACACACTTAAACACTTCAGCCCCTTCAGCTCACCACACCCCTGTATCACCCCAGCCGATCCATATCGCTGCTGAACCATCCTCACCAGCCCATACCGCTGCTGACCCAAACCCATCGGCAGCCCATACCGCTCCATCAGCCCATACCGTTGCTGACCCAAACTCATCGGCCCACACCGATGCTGACCCACATCTTCCAAACAGCCCAAAAGAGCCACAAACCTATCACCGTCGAAACAAAAAGTCACAAACAACTCAACCTGCTCCATCAGAACCTACCACACGTTCTCGTCCATCTAATCTCCGCCAAAATCCTCCACAAACTAAACCTTACGATCCTTCCGCCTTTGTTGCTCATACTACATCCAATGAAACTGAACCCATCTCCTTTACAGCTGCCAACAAAAGTCCTCAGTGGCGAAATGCCATGGCTGAGGAATATAAGGCTTTGATGAAAAATGGCACCTGGTCATTAGTTTCACCTGTCCCTAATGCTAATTTAGTAGATTGTAAATGGGTTTACAAACTTAAACGGGATCAACATGGTGCTATTACTCGCTACAAGGCACGACTCGTAGCCAAGGGTTTCAACCAGCAAGCTGGCATTGATTACAATGAAACATTCAGTCCTGTTGTCAAAGCTACTACTATTCGTGTAGTTCTTTCTTTAGCTGTCACACGAGGCTGGTCTTTATGACAATTGGATGTTCAGAATGCTTTCCTACATGGTGATTTGCATGAAACTGTTTATTTGCAGCAGCCACCTGGTTTTATTGACCCAGCAAAACCACATCATTTATGTCTCCTACACAAATCTTTGTACGGCCTTAAACAAGCCCCTCGGGCGTGGTTCCAACGGTTTTCTGGGGCTCTTCACAAGCTTGGCTTTAAGGGATCAACAACTGATCCTTCACTGTTTGTTTACTCCTCTGCTGGCACTCTTTTGTATATGCTTGTCTATGTTGATGACATTATCTTGACAGGTAACAACTCGGTTGCCATTGACAACGTGGTTAAAAATTTGAGTAACACCTTTGCTTTACAAGACATGGGCTCCTTATCCTATTTCTTGGGTATTGAAGTCACCTCTCGTGGTTCTGACTTGGTGCTCTCTCAAAAGAAATATGTTCGGGATCTTTTACAAAAGGTTGGGCTTTCACAGTCTAAACCTGTCCGATCACCCAGCTGTACTTCGACAAATCTGACCTTGGGTGACAGCCCACCTTTTGAAAATCCGGTTCGCTATCGAAAGGTTGTTGGGGCTCTTCAGTATCTTACACTTACTCGTCCTGACATTGCCTTTGCAGTCAACAAAGTCTGCCAGTTTATGCATTCTCCAACTGAAAATCACTGGTCTGCGGTTAAACGTATTCTTCTATACTTACAAGGAACCTTAGAGCATGGTCTACTTTTTCAATGTGCCTCTGGGTCCACATTACATGCCTATACAGATGCTCACTACCGGTCCCTTACCGCCTTTTCTGATGCTGATTGGGCTGGTTGCCCTGATGACCGTAGATCCACCGGGGGATTTGCCATTTATCTTGGATCAAATCTTGTCTCTTGGTCAGCAAGAAAACAACGAACTGTCTCTCGGTCATCCACTGAATCTGAATACAAGGCTTTAGCAGATGCTGTCGCTGAGCTGACTTGGCTTGAATCTCTTTTGCGTGAACTACGTATTCCAGAGAAATCAACTCCTGTTTTATGGTGTGATAACCTTGGAGCAACTTACTTATCAGCAAATCCAATCTTTCATGCTCGAACTAAACACGTAGAGGTTGATTTCCATTTTGTCAGAGAAAAGGTTGCTCAGGGGAAACTTTCTGTTCAATTCATATCTACACATGACCAAATTGCTGATGTATTCACAAAGCCTCTATCTTCTGACAGATTTGAGATTCTACGTGACAAGCTTCGACTCGTTTGCCGGTCTTAGCTTGAGGGGGAATATTAGACATTATATATTAAGTTTATACATGTTCATATATTAGAGGGATTAATATGTAAATATGTTCTGTATTTATATCCATGTATTCTCATATCATTATCAATATACGATACAATACAATTACCCAGAATATCTCGCGCGGGTAGGACTTGTGGTAAAACATGTCATAAAGCTACAATGGAGTAGTAAAGGCTTTATCTTATAAACAACCACTCACTTTGTCCCCACACCGATGTGGGACAAAGTATTTACCCCACCTTTTGAGACTTTCATTCCCATATCTAGATTAACTGCATAAATAAAATGGTATAAAAGCCTTACTTATAGCTATATTTTGATTAAAGGAAGCTAAAAACCTATGGGATATGTATGGGATATATAAAAAAAATTATATAAACATCTTGCGCTTCGGGTACGAAAAGCCCACCGCTTTTGCGCTTCGCGCCTCAATTTTAGACCTCGTCGCTTTTGTGCGCCTCTCGCTTTTTAAAACCAAGCTAATAACTCATCAATCATAGGGATGGGGTACTTGTCTTTAACTGTGATGTCGTTTAAGGACCGATAGTCGATACAAAAACGCCAAGACCTATCCGACTTCTTAACCAACAAAACAGGTGATGAGAATGGGGAATGACTTGGCCGAATCAAACCCTGTTGTAGCAGCTCCCGGACTTGTTTTTCAATTTCCGCCTTTTGCAAATATGGTTGACGATAAGGGCGGGCACTCACCGGTCGGGTACCGGGAAACAGCGGAATACCATGATCATGGAACCTTCGTGGGGGTAGGGTTTTGGGGTCATCAAAAACCCTGGCATACCGGTGGAGTACCTGCTGGACTTCATGGCAGTGTGTAGGATCGGTAGAAGTACCCGTAGGAACAAGGCTTATCTGCAACAATAAGGCTGAACCAAACATCCCCATGACTTCATGTGAGTGTATAGCCGCCAATTCTGAGCCGTGTAATCCCTGGAGTTTGTGAGTGGAGCCGGCAAGATGAAAACTCAAGGTGAGCTTGTCATAATCAACTTCCACGGGTCCGAGAGTCTTTAACCATTGCACTCCGAGAACCACCGGACAAGCCGCGACCGGCAACACAAAAAAGTCAGTCGAAATATAATAACCTTGGATATTAATCGTCAAACCTCGTACACGACCCGCACACGTCACATGTTCCCTGTTAGCCACCACGACCTTGAATGGAGTGTCGTTCTCCACCGTTAAACCCAAATGTGTGACCAAGGCTTGATCGAGAAAGTTATGAGTACTACCACCGTCAACCAACACGACGACTTCTTTGTTTTGAATCCTTCCTGGAAGGCGAAGGGTTTGCGGGGTGAGTGCACCTGTGATTGCATGAAAGGAGATCTCGGTTGGGGTTTCATCTAGCGTCGGCTCATGCGAACCGCCCTCATCCTCGGTCACATCTTGAATCATGAAAAATTGAGGCTTACTACACTTGTGACCCGGCACATATTTATCATCACAGTAATAGCAAAGGCCCTTTTCACGGCGTTCTCGGGCTTCATGGTTGGTTATCCGGCGTATGGGTGTGGGAGCCGGGAAGGTTGTACGGTTTGTTGGAGGTGGGCCGAGTAACCCGACAGAAGGGTTGGGCCTATTGTTGGTGGTGGGCCCGAGTGGTTTAGAATATGTAGGAATACGACGTTGAAGGTTCACCTTGTCTTCCACAAGTCTGGCTAAACCAATCGCCTCCGACAATTGACGTGGTTTCTTAATCTTGACTTCAAGGCGAATTTCCTCCTTCAAACCACCGATAAAACAACCAAGAAGAAAAACATCCGGTAATCCATTGACCCGGTGTGAGAGCCGTTCAAAAGCTTCCTGGTAGGCGGCAACGGAAGTGGTATGTTTGAGTCGGGTGAGGGCTTCGGAGGGCTCATCAAAATCGGTCGGACCAAATCGTTGGAGTAAGGCCGTAGTAAACTCCGCCCAAGAGAGGGGTCCCCTAGGTTTCGTGTACCACCGGTACCACTGTAGGGCAAGGCCGTCAAGATGGAAAGAAGTGAGTTGCACTTGATCGACATCGGCCACCTTCTGGAAATCGAAATACTGTTCCGCCTGATAAATCCACACCATCGGATCGTCTCCGCTGAAACGGGGAAAATGGAGCTTGAGGTAAGGTTTGTGTTCACCGCCTGGAACGAGGACAGGGCCGCCACCAAAGCCGGAAGGCCCGGCTTGTCCCTTGTCTTGTTTCGTATCCACCGTAGCCCGGAGGTTTTGTACATCGCCCATAAGCTTTTCGAACATTGCATTGAATTTTGCCAAAGTGTCTTGGGTTTCCTGTTGAAATTGTTCAGTTGTCTTCTTACGAGTATCCATTGGAGATCACCACCGCTCTGATACCAATTGATAAGTATCTGATCGGTGAAGCAAGAGAGTGAGGGAGAGAAATTTGAGAGGAAGAGTTTGGGACGATTTTCTGATATATCTTATCAAACAAATAAACTCCTCTTATAAAGAGGTACAAACTGACGACCCACTATTAGACCCACTAACAATATCTCCTAAGAAATTGGAAAAAACTCATAAACAAATACTAAACGTGGAGCTCAGGCATTGCCCACAACCTCCTTTATTCTTGACACACTTAAATTAAAAAACAAATATATAAACCTCCACGTGCATAACCCAGCATGGTGCATGGGCCTTCTACTTCACCGACGTCTGCATGGGCTCTTCCGATTGGGCCTTGCGGGTTGGCGTAGGTCCGTAACAGTTAATTAGAAAAATGGGCTCCGCGAGTACACCAATCTTAGATCTGGGCAATGAGCGGGAAAAGGAGAATTTAGTGGCCCTAATCATGTGACACGTGTACTAAAGTAGGTTTACTTTATTATAATAGATAGATATATTAGATTATTATTATAAATTATATTTGTAAAACAATATAAATACGAGAATTGTTGATGCTTATTGTTAAACTACCCCTAAACAAGTCTAAAACCCCTAAAAATAGTATTTATATACTATGCGCCTGGATTAAAAAAACCTCGCTTTTTAAGCGCCTTGCGCCTAGGCTCCGGGCAAGGCCTATGCGCCTTGAGTGCGCCTTGACAACATAGTATTATACATCAAGTAAGCATCCATGGTTGCTATTTAGAGATGCACAAGCCACTAACCATGTTCTTATGATTATCTCATTTGCTATAAAGATAGTAATCCAGCCATAATTTTTAAATGAAAACTCTTAATAAAATTGGATATTAGCAGAAGCTAGACGTGTTTAAATTAATGAACACAAATAACCCCATCTGAGGCAGATGCTCTAGCTGTGTGACATTTGCAATTAATCGGTGTTTACAGAAAACTATGTAGTATATCTGATAAAGTAATTTACTAGTGATAGAAATCATTGTTTTGTATTCATGCTGCATTTATTCTAATTTCCGGTATCTGTTACAGGGTTTCTTGAATTTATAAGGTGTTTTTATTTTTTTCTCCTTTAATTCTCAATAAGTATTTTGTTTGTGGATTTAACTTTTTATATGGATATGAAGGGAGTATATTGTTTGGTTAATTTTGTATTTTTTATGTACATTAAACAGCCATTAGAGGGAGGTCCAGCTAGAAAATTGCCAATCACAGAAAATTCAGAAAATAAATCCACTGTGTTGTATATTGGAAGAATCCCTCATGGATTTTATGAGAATGAAATGGAAGGTAATTTTTCTCGTTTGTCGATCATTTTGACCTTTTCACATATACACTTGGTTTAAAAAAGCGGGAAGCGCACAAAAGCGATGATGTCTAAAACCGATTTTTTAAAAGCGAAGCGTAAAAGCGGTGAGCTTTACGTACGCAAAGCGCAAAGTGATTATATAATTTATTTTATATATCCCATAAGCGTTTAGCATCCAATACCTATGATTTAGCTATAATTAAGCTTTATATATGTTTTAAAATGAAAAAAAATCATAAATGTACAGCCTAAAAAGCCTGTTGTACAACACTCAGCAGCACAGAAACACACCATGTACATAAGGCGCGCGCCTCACCTGCGCCTTAGGTCAATTTTTAGGCTAAAAAGCGCGCCTCACCTGCGCCTTTTGTACATCGTGCGCCTTGTGTCACTTAAGGCGATTTGGTTGGCGCCTTGGGTTGCCTCGCGCCTAGGCGCGCTTTTTTAAACCAAGCATATACACACAAGCAATCCAGTTACAGTAAATTTTGAAACTTTTATTATGCTGGAACTATAAAGTACTAGGTTAATTTTCTAATTCTACTGTTGATGCAGCTTTCTTCAAGCAGTTTGGAGAAATCAGGAGGATCAGGATTGCAAGGAATAGGAAGGTTGGATCTTTAGCTAATTTTCACAATAAAAGTGTGATTACGAAGTTGTTCTTTTAGTACGATGTTTCAAGGAATAAATACTAAACATAAGTAGTTTATTTCGAACTTTGAGAAACATCTTGTTATTATGTATGCTTTTCTTTTAATGAATTCCTGCCTATTTTTTTCAGACAGGAAAATCAAAGCATTTTGGGTTCGTTCAGTTTGCGTCTCCAGAGGTTAAACATAGTCTTTATTTAACCTTTTAATAAAGATTTTAATCCATCATCAGGGGACGTTAACTTGATAATTAAAAATACGTGCAGGTGGCAAAGATTGTTGCTGAAACCATGCATAACTATCTTCTATTTGAGCATTTGTTGCAAGTACAGAGCATCCCTCCTGAGCGTGTTCATCCCAAACTGTAAGCATTTGAATATTTTTACTTTTGTTACATTCATTGTTTATAAAAAAAGTTGGATAGATGAACAAAAGTTCTTTTGGTCAACTCCACACATTTGACCCATTTTCGTTCTGTTCCGATCTATCACCCACCTAATTTAGCAAAGGTTTGTTCTTCTTGTTGCCGTGCTAAGGAATTTTTTTATATTGATTGTAGGTGGAAAGGTGTTAACCGTTTTTATAAACCATTGGACTGGGTTCGTATCGAACGTAAACGTCATAACAAGGTATGATATAAATAAATAGATTATAAGCTCGATCATCTCTTTTATGCACTCCAATTTATTCTGTAAATTGGCAACACTTGGTTAGCTATAATGTGAATGATTATTATTCAGGAAAGAACATTTGAAGAGCACAAGAAGTTGGTAGATGGAATCTTGAAAAGAGACCAGAAAAGGCGAAGAAAGATTGAGGCTGCTGGCATCGAGTATGAGTGCCCAGAAATTGTAAGCATTTATCTACATCTGTGTTACATACATATCATAGTTATTAAAGGCGCTAGGCGCACTCAAGGCGCATAGGCCTCGCCTGGGGCCTAGGCGCACTCAAGGTGCAAAAAAAAGCAAGGGCATGAGAAAAATAAAGCGCATAATGAAAAAAATTTAAAAATATATTATGTATTAGCAAAAGAATACTATTCTTTAAATAAAATAAACAACATCTATTATATAACACTTATATCATTTATTTGGTACCAAAAGTTTTAAAATATTAGTGTATTAGTGTAGAAAAGTAGTTTTCCTTAGATAAAAGTACGGATCTGGCTAGAATCTTGCCGGAATTTAGAAAATTTGGCCGGAAACTCTCGAATCTAGGAATCTCGCTGGAATGTGCACCTGAACCATCACCTGGAGAATTAAAGCACAATTTCCTCGACTTAAGGCGCAACTGCCTCGCCTCGCCTGAAAAATGGGCCTAGGCGCAAGAGGCGATGGCTTTTAACAACTATGATACATATTAATATGTGATATTTTTTATGGTTATGAATGGATCAATTTGACACTTTTGTTTAATCTGGCAAACAGGTGGGGAGTGATGTGCCTGCACCGAAGAAGATCAAGTTTGAAGACTAAGGTTACCTGGGAACTCTAAATCTTTATATATTTTGGGATGTAGCATGTAGTGACAAGTGATGAAAGAAATTTTGGTATTTGTTTTTGGTTGTAAAATCGGATGTTGCAAAACCTTTGATGTTACTCTAGTTATGATTTCCAGTTAAAACACCTCATTTCGCACACACCAAACGCACCAAAGAGCAGCCAAAACCGCAGCGTGAAAATCTTTCCTCCCTCTTCTTAGATCCCTGGATGAAATTGTGCAAGTTGAGAATATCTCGTAGAGAGAACGGAAAGACATAGATGGGGAGCGAGTACCTAGCCGTTTGCAAGCATAGCTAGGTTCACGTCTAGCAAGGACTCAAGGCCCAAACCCAAGTATTCAATTGGCGCAATGACGTGCTCCCAAGCTATCCAATTTAGCTTAACCTTCCATATTGACAATCGAGATCGAACATGTTGGTTACGAGCTGGAGTATCTGGCGAGCCAGAAACTGGTGTGTTTTCTCAAACGAGCTCGTGAGGATTCATAATATAGTTGGGGAAATTAAAAACCTTAGCTTCCTGTTGATTAGGGGCCGCTCTAGATTGTTTGATTTAGATTGGAACAAATGGAGTAACTTTGATGTGTAATGTTTGTTTTGGGGTGGAAAATAGACTAGGGATAATACCAGTGGCGGATCTAGGATTCGCGCCAAGCGGTAACGTTTTATAAATAAGCGGTAACGAAATAGAAAAAACGTCAAATTTTTCCAAAATTTACACTAATTTTACACTACCGTCGGAGCGCCAAGGGGTAGCGGGCATTACCCCTTGTTATACACTAGATCCGCCCCTGGATAATACATGATCAGTTACATAACTAAATACAACTACTAATAGACATTCACCCATGTCTATTAATGTTTAATTCTAGTTGTTTTGTTATGTGTATGCTACGACGTACATGTTAGGTATAACCAATACCATAGGTATGCTAGATACAATGAATAAGGGTGCAAACAAGCCGAGCCGAGCCTGAGCTTGACCAGGCTCAAGCTCGGCTCGATTCGAGTTTTGTTTTCAAAGCTCGAGCTCGGCTCGTTGCTATTTTCTCAAACTCGGGCCCGGCTATTATTTATTAATTAATATATTAAATAAAATAATATAAATAATAGACTTTTTAGGCTCGCGAGCTCGATAAGTGAAGCTCGGGCTTGACTTGTTTACTAAATAAACTTATTTTTAGGTTCGCGGCCGGCTCGTAAACAAGTTTAAATAAGTCCAGCTCGACTCGACTAGTTTACACTAAGGCTCGACACGCTTAACGAGCTTCACATGGGCTCGGGCTCGATAAATAAACTAGCTTTATTATACATGCCGTAATCTCAATACTCACCTCGCACAAGTCCAAAGCTTCTCTCTCGGAGACAGTTGCAGGCTGATCGGCGGGAGAAGCAAAGGCATAAGATCTCATCACTTTCTGATTCAAGGTAAACACTATTCCAATTAATCACCATCTGCTTGTTTCCGCTTTTTTCTGTTGACTTTGGATACTATTTTCTTAGATCTACTGCTACATACATTTTATGATTGTTTTGTTGAATGAACTTCGTCCGTCTGTCAATTTGTGCTATTTTATATGACTTAATCGGTCAGTGGTTTGAGTTTTAGGGTTTTAATTTATGTCATATTTCACTCTCGATTTGTGTTTAAAGCTTGATTAACATGATTTATCACATTAGCTAGATCTGAATTTGAGGATACATGGAGATATTTCCATGTGAATTTATTGTGCATTTTGTTAGGTGTTATAATGATAATATGCTAATTGCTAAGCCTGATGGATTTAACGATTTACGAAACAAATATAAGTTCAGTAGCTAATGCGGTAAAAAATTGGATATCGGTCAAGGACCGATACAGGTTATCTCGGTGGGATATCGGTAATTTTAATATCATGTAGAATTTATATATATATATATATATATATATATATATATATATATATAGCAATTTAACGCTAACAATTCTGTATACTCTACTCTACTACCAATTACACATTAACCTTTTGCAACTTGCAAAACACTAGCAATTGTAGCAAGTAGGAACTGATTAAGACTTATAACACTATCATTTAACTCTAATAATTAACAAGTAAGACTTAAAACACTAATAGCAACAATAAGAAGGAAGGCGAATGTTAGAACTAAGAAGAAAGATACTGATATCGGGAAAATCGGTGATATATTGGTCAAATATATGTCCAATATCGGTCAAATATCAGTCAATACGCCGCTACTATTGGTACTGATATTCTGAGTTTCTGACTGATATTTAGCACCTATATCTCACCATGGTACCAATAACCGATATATTTGTGATATATCGTGATATTAATTAACTACATAGTTCAGTAGGTATACAAAATGAGATACAGTTTATGCTACAAAGGATTCTTGCTTTTATCTTCTTGTATTGAATGTGAACCTGACTCAGTTTTATAATATTTTGTGTTGTTTATTAGATTTTGTGTTTATTGTTTCATGTTTGGATGATGAAATTGACAGATAAAGTGTTTATATTGCAGATAACATGGCATCGAAATTGAAGCAGTTGCAATCTAAGGCAGGTCAAGCATCGGATTTTTTGTCGAAACATGGAAGTGCTTACTACAAGCAGCTAATGGAGCAAAACAAGCAGTATGTGCAAGAGCCAGCAACTGTTGAGAAATGCAATGAGTTGTCCAAACAGTTGTTCTACACTCGTCTTGCCAGGTTAACTTTATGGATCCCATGTCTTGGTTAAAAGTGGAATAACTATTTCATTTTTTATTAGTTATTCACCAATACGTTTTCTTGTCACTTTTAAGTTTATATCCTGAGGTGGAAAATGAGCAGGTTGGAATTAAACAATAATTTATTTATTTTTAATTAATAAAGTGATTCAGGAGTTTGTAAGAATTTGAGTACACTTTGGGTGGCTTTTGATTCTTTTCATTTTTAACTAAGTTTCTAAGTCTTATACCCTTGACTAGTTAGAGATATATATGCATCCAGTTGACCCGTGTGTAAGTAAATGGGTTGAAAACTTGAAAATGCCACCTGAAGTATTTCGATAACACAAAGAAGTTAGAAGTTGTATGCTAACACACAGTAACGTTCGTTTAAACTTATTCTTCGAAAGTGAATCCAACTATACTAGTATTTATGTTTAGGAACTAAGGAACAACAATTTGTGGAATTTCACGTTTCAAACCTGTTTTTCGAGTTTGGCGCTCTATTTAACCTATATTGGGCAACAGGGCCTTGGGGTTCACGGAAACTTTGAGCTCTAAGATCTTAATTCATATAAGCTGTAGTTTTTGTTGACCCTTCTATCACTAATATGAGTTGTATAAAATCTCATCTATTTAACAACTCTAGTTTGAAGCTTTGAGCTAATGTCAGTGACCACGATTCGTGTCAAGTGGTTTTCTTAGCTGTATTTAAAAGTTTAAACCTTAATGCTCTTACAAAAATTCTGTAGTTAGTAATATTTGTTAAGTCAAATCCATAGTAGAACTACATCCATCTGTACTTCCTTTATGTTGAAGATTCGTTCAAGGAAGTTCTTTTCTGTCTGCTTCGAAAGCTATATTTATCATTGAGGCAAATCGGGGTATTCCCTTTGAAATTTAAATTTTTTTGCCTACAATTCTCCTTAATAAACGATTTGTTTCTACTTTAGTTGTGATCTTTAAAAGATTTCTTCAAGAATATTGACGTGATAGATGGTCCTATAATTTGAACCTTAATACATTATATGATTATATGTGTGGTTCGTGGTACTCTGGTAGCAGTTAGCAAAAACAATGAACCCACTGTATCATGTTGACCCTCCGATCATAAGTTTTTTTTTATGTGAGTGTGCATTATTAAGCATGTTTGAATATTAAGTCTGTAAGTTTGTAGCTGTGAACTATAGCTAGAGGTTCCGATTTTAAACTGAAATATTATAAAGCTGAAGTTTATACGTGAGATCAGAAATGGTCCACAAAGGTAAACTGAGCCTTACAATGATTGTAAAGATGTTGTGTTGGATCGTGTTTTTATCTAACGCTAGTCAAATTATAAAAAGTAGCTAGAAGGTGAAGGGGTTGAAAAGTCTATTTTTAATGCATACAACATCCTAACTTGTTTAGTAAAAGATTTTCATTGTAATAATATGGTTCCTGTGCCAATGATCTCTAGATCAAGTTGTTGAGGGCTTGCATTTCTCTTGAGAGATGCAGGTTCGACTCCCACTTGGTGCAGAGTGAGGCACTGGTGGGCAATGATAGGAGACCCAGGGAAACCTGGGTTGGATCCTTGAGCCAAACGGGTTTTACCGGTAATTTCACCGTCGTGCCTACGGGCGGGTGGGTTACCAGGTTTTCCCCGGAATTGGTGGTGGACTCGGGTTACTCTCGGAGTACTCCGTTTGTCCAGTGGGTGCCCCGAAAGTGCTCGGGACTGAGTTTGTTGGCCGTTCAAAAAAAATAATAATAATAATATGGTTTCTGTATTCATAACTAACACATTAAATGTGTATAATTTTAATAAGAATGACAAAAAAAAGTCTCTAAGTCTCCTCAACTTTTGTTTGTATCTCGGAAGTGCAACTTTTGTTCCTTCTTTAATAACAAAAATCCATCCCACCGTCCCCAGACCCTATAAGTAGCTTTGCTATTTGTGGGATTTACTGGGTATGGTTGTTGTTGTTGTTGTACTACGATTAGATTATAAAAACAACAAGTGTTATTTACCAAGCTGAGTTTTGTAATTGAATGATGTATGCAGCCTTCCTAGTCGTAACGAATCATTCTGGAAAGAACTAGATTACGTGAAGAATCTATGGAGAAACAGGAAAGAAGTACACGTTGAACAAGCTGGAATTGCTGCTTTGTTCGGCATCGAATGCTTCGCATGGTTTTGTGCTGGTGAGATTGTTGGAAGGGGTTTCACGTTCACTGGCTACGATGTTTGACTTTTCAACCTTTGCCATACATAAAAGAAAACCCTGTTGTGGCTTTTCTGTTTCATGATCAAACATGATTTAACTTGTGCAATGTAATGTTACTACTACTACTTCTACATTCTTTCTTGGAAATTTTGAAGCTCATTGTAATTTGGTTGCATTAATAATCATCTGCTACTGCATCGCTTAAGGGTACCGTCTTTGTTAGTTTGATCAAAGTATTTGCAGAATGACAGACTAGAATTATTAATTGTTTTTACTTGTTGAAGTGAAAGGGTACTTTTCTCGGGCACAGCGTAACGCCCCTCTCGACCAGGCGTGGGCCCGGTTAAGACAACATAGTCCTGGTAATGAGTGGTGGCGGGCCTGCGTCTTGCGGGTGTGAATTAGCCGTTAGTTGTGAAGTTCACTTGTCAAAAAAAAAGGGTACTTTTGTCTTTTTCTCCTTTGGTTATTGTTTGAAGAACAAACATCTGACAAAATCTGTGCTTATTAATTCCTGGTTTGAGGTTCTGTTATCTCTCTATATGACTCTATTGTTAACCTGTCCGTAATCTCTGTTACAATTTCGCATGGGTGTGATCTACGGTATAAACGAGTTGCACTGAGCTAGCATAACAGCTTATTAGAGAAATTGAACTTAGATGGATTTTTTTTTTTCTGAAACTTTGTTCAGGTTAAATTTTCTTTTTTGAACAACAAATCAATCAATCGTACCCAGTAAATCTCACAAATAGTAAAGCTATTGGTAGGGTCTGGGGAGGGTGAGATGTAGGCACATCTTACCTATATCCCTAAGGATAGAGAAGCTGCTTCCAGAGAGACACTCGACACCAAAGACATATAGTAGAAAAGCGAGAAACTGCACATATCTTGAACAATAAATCTCATTAGAAAAAAAAACAAGCAATGAGCAAGACGCTAGAGCCATACAAACAAAAGAAATTACAACATAAAATATCACCAATCTTTCCACAACAGCGATAACGTTTGACCAAAAAAATGGGGCGTTCCGAGAATCGAACTCGGGACCTCTCGCACCCAAAGCGAGAATCATACCACTAGACCAAACGCCCAATTTGAAACTTATATTCTATTTATACTTTATAATTATCCTAAAGATCTTATTTCTGTAGTGTTGGGAGATTTTAAATTACTTAGCTCTTGAATAGGGGTGCAAACGAGCCGAGCCCGAGCTCGACCAGGCTCGAGCTCGGTTCGAAGGTAATTTTTCAAGCTCGAGCTCGGCTCGGGCTCGACTCGTTTAGTATTTATTAATTATAATTATTATTATACATATAATTTAGTTATTTTTTTATATTTATATAAACGGTAATTATTATTATATAAATATATGATAATAAAAAAATATATAAACAGAAAGCTCGCGAGCCGGCTTGAGCTCGATAAGCAGCTCGGGCTCGGGCTTGTTTACTAAACGAGCTTGTTTTTAGGCTCGGGCTCGAGCTTTTTTTCCCATTGCGAAGTATGTTCAAGAACTTTTGAAGTATCTTTTGTCATGTTCAGGAGAAATGTTGGTGGTGATGAGTTGATGGAAGGTGAGATTGAAGAAAGTGAAACAACTACAGAAATTAGTTGATGAAAGGTTGGAGAGTATAAACTTGGTTGCACAGAAAGTATGCAATATCATGAAAATTATTAGTAGATGATTCTGTTAATATTCCAATTTCCAATAGTTTTGAGCCTTCTTGGATGTTTCAGGTGTTTGTAACCCATGTTGCTAGATTTATAATGCTGTCACAATGGTTTAGCATTCTGGTTGGATTTAAATGAGTCTAGCCGCATGTGAACTACTTGGGAGTTGGGACGACTTATCAAAATATTGTATTAATTTGAGCTTAAACGAGCTCCAACCCGAGCCTAGATTGAAGCTCCTTTAATAAACGACAAAGCTTGACTGAACTCCCCTTATTAATAAATAAGAAACAAGTTGATTTAAGTTTGAAAAATTACCCACAATCCGAACTTGAGCTTTAGACATATTTCAAAACGGATTCATCTCTTAAATTAAACAAGCCAAACTAGAGCTTTCACCCTGCACATTTACACTTTTTTTGCTAAGGCCGGATGGTGTGGAGGGCGCCACACCTGCCACCTCACCTCCGATAGCGCCCTAGGGGCGCCACCGCCCATACCCCGCCGTTTAACAAGGGGCGCCATTGAAGGGGCTTCACCATGGTAACGAGGAAGAAGGTGAGTTGCAGGTGGGGCCCACATCATTTCATCCAATATTTTTTTTTTAATTTTGTTTAATAGGGGGTGTTATCCCACACCCTGCAAGTTAAGATAAGGCGTGATAAAACCCCCTGGCTGACGTGAATCTGACGTGGCGTGATAAAGCCCCTGGGGTTTTATCCCACACCCCATAGCGTAAGTGTTAAGCTTCCTTTTTTACTTGAATAATGCCAGATAACTCCCCAATAATATCAATTTGTTTAGGTTTGAATAAATTAAGATGGCGTGGGTCAATTTTCTCTACGAAATGCATAAGACCACTTGGTGTGGTGAGGTGGGCGCCCCTCCATGCCCCAACACCACCCTGTCGCAGCGTCGCTTGTTCCACATGGGAGTCGCCCCTTTTGAGGTGAGATATCCAAGGCGTTGCCCAATGCCCCTTAATTTCTTTGAACGTGATTTTTTTTTTTTTTTTTGTCAAAGCTCCTTATGCCCCAACATCACACATGCTTTTTTTTTATGTGGAGGACAAAACCCATATAATCTACGTAACGACTACGTGACAGGGTGCCTCATGACTCCGTCTAGTCTAACAAGGTTAAAAGCCAAAATCTATCTTAATATTCTTCTGTACGGAATTCATAACAAGCTTGAAGCCCAAATCAATCTTAACTCTATTACACTTTTACGTCCACGTTGGGCCTACAACGGCCCATTACACAATTAATATTTCCTCCGAAAATAAAAAACCCTAGCCCTCAAATTCCATCGTCTTCCTTGCCTCTACAACCAACCAGAATCGAAGACAGTTAGCAGCAACCGCCATGGGTCAGTCAGCACAATCAGTTCCATTAACATTACTGTAATTTCATTGTTCCGTTATATTAATCGATGATTGAGATTTGTTTATCGTGTTTGAAATTGATAACAGGTAAAGTACACGGATCGTTGGCGCGTGCGGGTAAGGTGAGAGGCCAAACCCCAAAGGTCGCCAAGCAGGACAAGAAGAAGCAGCCTCGTGGACGCGCTCACAAGCGTATTCAGTACAACCGCCGTTTCGTCACCGCCGGTATTAATTCTTTCATTTTCCTCTTTTTACTGTAAGTGAGCGCAATAGATGTATTAAGGCCACTTGGTATACTCTAACATATCCATAGGTGTTAATCCTAGTTGGCATCCGTTAACACTTGTTATACCGCTCCTAAAGGGTGTTAAGAGGCATTGAAAGCTTCATATGTTAAGAAGTTAACTAGGAGAGAGAGAGAGGGAGGGGGAGGGAATCAAGCGTTGCAAAATTTACACACACACAGACAACATACTGTATATATGTATTTTAATTAATTTAAGGGGCGTTAATGGGGGTTAAACCATTTCCTTGTTGTGAGGTGAAGTGAAATAGAGTCAAATAGGTGATGTGACGTCTACGTGTAGTTAAGGGGCGTGAAAGTATACCCCATAGCCTAAGTGTTGTTGATTAGCCACAACCTAATTATTTCAATATTAATCTGGTGATAGAATCAGTCTAATGATTTTGCATATTTATTACTGAATTATTAGTGTTAAATTGCTATATTTATGAATTCTGCATTATATTAAAATCACCAATATCTCATTGAGATAACCTATATCTCAAATATCAGTCCTCTGATCGATATGTGATATTTTACCGCATTAACTGCATAGCATTTACAACCTATTCAGTTATGTTACATGATCACATTTACAACTTTTAAAAGACTCTGCTAGCAACACAGTTAGGTTTGAGATCATTCGATTCAACAAACACCCTCCCCATTACTTCTAGATTTTAACAAACAAACATGCCTAATAAAGTGGAGTAAACCAGATAAAGCAGATATCATCAAGTGTGGCTGGGAGAATTGAAACATAACAAGACAGAAAGTGCTAATAATAGTAGTACGGTATTGATAATCTTTTAGCTTTAAATAGGGTTAAGTATATGCCTAAACACATGCGTGATCCGTCTAAGTTCTATTATCTTGGGTTGATTATTAGGCATACATACTATTCATGATTTGTTTTAGTATCATTACATTCATAGAACCAGTTATGTACCATAGTTGTCAATAGTGAGCGTCTCGATTACTATAGTGCGCTACGTAGCGTATAGGTCTAAGCTCGTTATTAGGGACGGGTTGTAGCGATAGATTGCGATAATAGCGAAAATTTATTTTTTTAATATAAATAGCAATTAAATTAAATATAGCTTTAAAATAGCTGGATTTTAGGTTTTTGTTAAATATACATGTAAAATAGCATATATACAGGGTATTTTGATATAATATACAGATAAAATTTGTAATTTTTTTTCAAGTGTATCGCTATTTATAAAATAGGCGCCCGCTATTTATCGTTATTCGCTATGTAGCATATAGGTACCTTATGGCTATTTATCGCTATTCGCCATTAACAGCTATGGTCTCCAAAACCTTTTTTACATATAAAGTGGAGTAAACCAGATAAAGCAGATATTATAACGTATGGCTATGAGTATTGAAACATAACTAGGCAGAGCGTGCTAATAATAGTAGTACACTATTGATGCCGGTTAAGTAAATGCCTAAGCACATGCGTGATCTGTTTAAGTTCTATTGTCTTGGGTTGATTATTAGGCATACGTACTATTTGTGATTTGTTTTAATAATGTTACGTTCATAGAACCAGTGATGTACATGGATGATTAATCTGTAAATATATGCCACTCTATTACTGTATTGCAAGATAAGTGTAGATCTTTTAACCGCTAACAGGCTGAATTACTAAAAAAAATATGTTCAGTTAACTTAAAACTTGGTACAGGTTTTCAAGTTGTCGGTTTTCAGTGACTAATACTACGATTTTTCATTCGAATTCATGTTGTGGAAGCTGTGGATGACATTTTTCTGTGTTTTTTTTTGCAGTTGTTGGTTTTGGGAAAAAGAGAGGACCAAACTCATCAGAGAAATAAACAAGTTGAATGAAATTGCTTTTGCATTGTTATGTTATTTAGATAATGTTTAATGTGAACCTCAAATGACTTGTAATTTTTCAGATTAATATGTGCTATTCAGTTGTTCTAATCCATGATTTATGCATTCCCTTTTGTTAAATTTAATTCCATTTCATTTTCTTCGACCATACACCACATGATTTGACAGTTATTTTTTTTAACATATCATTCTTCCGGATTTCATATGATTGAAGTTCCAGTTCATTGCAAACATATAGGTGTTTTTTTGCAGATTATTTTTTAAACATATCGTGCATTATAATATTTGCTCAATAATATACTTTTCTATAATTAAAACGAACATAGGAAAAAAAAAGTATGAACCAAATTCTAGTGGAAATGTAGTAGAAATAGTAAAAATAACACGAATAACTTAAAAAAACTAAAACCAAAATATTAAAGAAAGCAAAAATAGTTTTAGTTACCCCATCCCCAACCGGTTTTAAGAGGTTCGTTTTTTTTTTCTTTTTCTGCCCAACCCGGTCTTTAGCCAAAACTGGTTCTGATACTTCTTAAAAATCCCATACCAGTTTGAGAAAAAAAAAGTTAGCGGGGTTCTCTGTATAAGTTATATTTCTAGTATTTGCATGACATTATTATTAATTTTTTTCTTATGGGATCTAGTTATATTTCTAGTATTTTTTTTGTATTTATGAGACGAGTGCAATAACTATTGTTAAGAAAGTGCATTTAGTGCATTTAATTAGATGTTTATTAAATAATGTATGAATGTTTCTTAATTTTTTAGGTAATTTACAATATTGTCCTCCTTAAATGAAGTTAAATTACTTTGTTTTTTTTCGAACGGCCGACATAAACTTTATTATTAAATACTAGCATGGCGCTAGTCACCAAACTTACAAAGGTTCAAACCAAATTTACATACAAACTATTACACCATATTTGGATGATTAGCCAAAGATGTTAAAACTGCTCCAATTCTCCCATGTCACGGCCTCCGACCTAGTTTGACCCGTTTCAGGAGCCGCGGGACAGAAAATCCCGTGGTATTTATTTAACAGCGGAAGTTTTCTTCAGGATCTTTTTAAAACTGCAATTTTCCCGATTATTTTATTTTACAACTTGGGATAAAACCCCGGTAATTTACAATCATATGATTTCTCTAAGAAATCCTTATTTTACAAAACATGTTTCTTTATTTTATATTGAGCCACTTCCTTAAGCTTGTAGTGCTTCACGGCACTTTTCCTTGATCACAACAGATCACCTGAAACATGTTTGAAAAAGGTTTTGTCAGCGGGAAATACTGGTGAATCATTCTTTTTTATGAAAACGACTTGTTTGTTATAATTTACAGTATTAAGTGTGATTACATTGTTTCCATATATCAACCAACTACCCACAGTATTTGTCACTCGACCGGATCTGTGACTATGGTCATATCACCCATTGGCCACCCGTTTGTCCAATGGTGAAGATTATCAAGTAATGTATACAAAACCCCACATACTGGCTGTAATTTGGTGATTACAAAGACTTAATCCCTGTAATTATAACTTTGAAAATAAACCTGATTTTAAAAGTAATTTGATAAAAGAGAATGACTCACATTGCAGATTTATATGAGCAGAGCTTAGCCTACTGATTAGCCTTTTAACCTAAATTTAATAACATGCACACGAACTTGGTTAGTAACTAATACAACATTTACGATAACTCACGAGATTAAAACCTTCACAACGAATGACAAAGTGCGATACTTAAACATCCATTGAATTAACAACGAATGACAAAGCATAAACCCTAATGTGGGCAGCACTTAAACATCCATTGGATAGTTTAATCGATCGGACATTGAATCGTAGCAGCGATCGAGTTAATACCCAGTATCGGAGCAGCGCCTCGCTAATAATATATGAAATTTCGACTTCAGAGTAATATCAATTCGTTTTTTTAAAGTTTTGATCGACACCAGTGGATTGTGCAAGTGACGGGCTATTTATAGCTGAAATTGAGACCTCACGCGGCCCGCGTAAGCCTTCAACTTAACCTTACGCGGCCCGCGTGGCCGCCCAGTCTACGACTAGCCTTGACCAGTCACGAGTAGGTTAGCCAGCTGGACACCACGTGGCTCGGAACACTTATCCGGTCAAACCATATCTTGACGCGGCCCGCGTAAACATTCCTTAAGGTTTACGCGGCCCGCCTGGACACCAGAAATTTGTTTTTCTTCATTTTTAATATGGTTTAGGGTTTCAGGGATCCGGGTTTATACTTACGGGTATTTTTAGGACAATTTTAAGAGTCCTTACATCCTCCCCAGCTTATTTAAAATCTCGTCCTCGAGATTCATTGAAATAAGTGAGGATACTTTCGCTTCATTTCTGATTCTAGCTCCCAAGTGTATTCAGGTCCTCTCTTTGAATTCCACTTGACCTTGACAAGTACTAGCCGTTTGTGTTTGAGAAACTTTACTTTTCTGTCTTCTATTTGAAGGGGTTTCTCAACAAATGTTAACTTTTTGTTTACCTCTATATCTTGGAGAGGTACTACCAAAGATTCGTCTGATAGGCATTTCTTGAGATTGGATACATGAAATACATCATGTACTCCAGCTAACTCTTCTGGTAGTTGTAACCGATAAGCAATTGGTCCTATACATTGGATCACCGGAAATGGTCCTACGTATCTTGGACTTAGCTTTCCTTTCTTACCGAATCGAACTACTCCTTTCCAAGGAGAAACTTTTAATAGTACTTTATCTCCGACTTGAAATTCCAATGGCTTGCGTCGATTATCGGCATAACTCTTTTGACGATCTCGAGCAGTCTTTAGTCTTTCCTTGATCTGTGTGATTTTGCCGGTCGTTTCTTGCACTATTTCAGGACCTGACAATTGACTTTCTCCTATTTCTGCCCAGCAAACTGGAGTTCTGCACTTTCTTCCATATAGTGCTTCGAATGGGGCAGTTTCAATACTTGAATGATAACTATTGTTATAGGAGAATTCAATTAAAGGTAAATGGTCGTCCCAATTTCCACCAAAATCTATTACACATGCTCTGAGCATGTCTTCCAGAGTTTGGATTGTCCTTTCACTTTGTCCGTCTGTCTAAGGATGATATGCAGTGCTTAGGTTTAGTCGAGTTCCCATTGCTTCTTGGAAACTAGTCCAGAAATGGGAGGTAAAACGACTATCCCTATCCGAAACAATGGAGAGTGGCACTCCATGTAAGGATACTACTTCATCTACATACAATTTTGCCAATCTTTCCATGCTAAAGGTTTCTTTTATGGGTAGAAAGTGAGCTGATTTGGTTAATCGATCCACAATTACCCAAATCGCATCATTACCTTTTCTGGTTTTGGGTAACTTAGTAACAAAATCCATTGTTATGAGTTCCCATTTCCATACAGGCATTTCTAATTGCTGTAGTAAACCTGAAGGTTTCTGGTGTTCTGCCTTAACTTGTGAACAAGTAAGACATTTAGAAACATATCGAGCTATGTCCTTTTTCATTCCTATCCACCAAAAGTTATTTCTTAAATCTTGGTACATTTTATTGTTTCCAGGGTGCATGGTATACCTAGATTTATGGGCTTCTTCTAAAATTTTATTTCTTAATTCTCCCTGCTTAGGTACCCAAATTCTGCTTTGGTGGAATCTCCAAATTCCATCAGCTCCTTGTTCTAATTCCTTTATTCGTCCCTTCATTCCTTCAGCATAATCCTTGATTGCTGTAGCTTGAACATTCTTCAATTGTTCCATTAAATCTAACTGTAGATTTAACCTAAGAGCACGAACTCGTCGTTGGTTCTCATGGTACTTACGACTTAAGGCATCTGCAACTACATTTGCCTTTCCTTCGTGATACTGAATATCACAGTCGTAATCACTTAGGATTTCCATCCATCTTCTTTGCCTCATGTTTAACTCTTTTTGCCCAAATATATATCTTAAACTTTTGTGATCCGTGTAGACAGTAAATTTACTTCCGTATAAATAATGTCTCCATATTTTAAGGGCAAAAATTACAGCTCCTAATTCTAAATCATGAGTTGTATAGTTTTCCTCGTGCGTTTTCAATTGCCTTGAAGCATACGCAATTACCTTCTTGCGTTGCATCAGCACACATCCTAATCCTAGCTTTGAAGCATCACAGTAAACTTCAAAATCTTCTGTTCCTTCGGGTAAGGCTAGGATAGGAGCATTTGTTAATTTCTGTTTCAAGATCCTAAAGGCTTCTTCTTGTTTAGGTCCCCATTCAAACTTGACTGCTTTACAGGTTAGCTTAGTTAATGGTACAGCTATTTTGGAAAAATCCTTAATAAACCGTCTATAGTATCCAGCTAAACCTATAAAACTTCTAATTTCCATTGCGGATTGCGGAACCTTCCATTTGGTAATTGCCTCTATCTTAGCAGGATCTACATGAATGCCTTTGTAATTTACCATGTGACCTAAGAATTGCACTTCCTGTAGCCAAAATTCACACTTCGAGAATTTGGCATAAAGCTTTTCTTTTCTTAACAAAGTTAAGAGTGCATGCAAGTGCTGACAATGCTCTTCCTGATTCTTGGAATAAATCAGTATATCGTCAATGAAAACAATTACAAATTTATCCAAGTACGGTTTACAGACTCTATTCATCATGTCCATGAATGCTGCAGGCGCATTCGTTAATCCGAAGGGCATGACTGTAAACTCGTAATGACCATACCTAGTTCTGAAAGCAGTTTTAGGTATGTCTTCTTCTTGTACTTTCAATTGATGATATCCGGAGCGTAAATCTATCTTAGAAAAATATCTAGCTCCTTGAAGTTGATAAAAAAGATCATCAATTCTAGGTAATAGGTATCGATTCTTAATTGTAACCTTATTTAATTCTCTATAATCAATACACATTCTCATCGAACCATCCTTTTTCTTTACAAACAATACTGGTGCTCCCCACGGGGATGAACTAGGTTGTATGAAACCTTTACTTAGTAATTCATCTAATTGCTTTTTCAGTTCTAACATTTCTGTGGGTGCTAACCGATAAGGTGCCTTGGCTATTGGTATAGTTCCTGGAATTAGATGAATTCTAAATTCTACTTCCCTATCTGGTGGTAATCCCGGGAGTTCTTCTGGGAATACATCTAGGTATTCTGAGACTACAGGAATCTCCTTAAGTTCTTTATCCTTAGTACTAATGATTACTGAAATCATATATACTATTCCTTGTTTTCGTTCATAACTAGCAACTTTCATTACTGATATGAACTTCATGGGCTTACGTGGTTTATCTCCTGTAATCATAATTACTTCTCCGGTGGGTGCCTGAATTTCTATGGAATTCTGATCACAAAGAGTTCGAGCATGGTTGGCTACTAACCAATCCATTCCTAAAACAACATCAAATTCGGCTAATTTCATAGGTAATAGGGTTGCAAAGAATTTATGACCTGAGAGTTCTATATTTTCCTTTTGCAAAACTTTATCTATGCTAACAGAATTTCCTTCTGCCGTTTCGACTGTAAAAATCTGCCTAAGGTTGGTTAAGGGTAAATTAAGAACTTGGCATAATGAAGTATTAATAAAACTTTAGTTTGCACCAGAGTCAAATAATACTTTTGCATATACGTTGTGAACTAAGAACGTACCAGCTATCACATCTGGAATAAGTTCTGCTTCCTGAGTAGTTAACTGAAAAGCTCGAACATTCTTCTTGGTAGCTCCGTCGGCTGGCTTGGCTTTATTGTCTGCTGATTTAACCACTTTAGGACATTCTGTTTTGAAATGCCCAGCTTCTCCACAGTTATAGCAGATCCTTGTTTTCCTTCTGCAGTCTTCTTCACGATGTCCTATGGCTTTGCAAAAGTTGCAGGTCACATTACATCTTCCATAATGTTTCTTTCTGCAATTCTTGCAGAACGGCGGATTTGAGGATTGCCATGTTCCTCTTCTCTTGAAGATGTTATTATTACCTGTACGAAATCCTTGGGTAATTTTCTGAGCCAGTTCCTTTTTCCTGTTATCATCTCTTGTGCGCACCAGTTCATTAGTTAGGGTGTTAGCTAATTCCACTGCATCGTCAATAGTGCAAGGTCTCGCAGCTTTAACGATATTGTGGATTTCACCAATCAATCCCCAAATATAGCGAGAAATGAGTACTGGTTCTGGCGAGGCCAGTGTTGGTACCACTCTAGCATATTCGAAGAATGTCGAAGTATACCCACGACAATCTACACCCATCATTCGATGATTTAGGAATTTATTCGCCATTTGATCTTTTTCATATTCGGGACAGAACTTTCTTTCTACAACACTCTTAAATTCTTCCCAGTTCATGGCATAAGCCATCATCCTTCCTTTTGCTTGTAACACCGTGTTCCACCATTCTAGTGCTCCTTCTTTAAAAATATTTGACGCGTACATGACCTGATCGTCCTTGGCACATTTACTTATTGTAATCACTGCCTCGGTCTTCTCTAACCAACGCAGTACTGCAGTCGCTCCTTCATTGCCTGCAAACTCAAAAGGTTTATAAGCAAGAAATTCTTTGTAAGTGCAACCAGGAGTTGTAGCTTTCATTTTCTTAGGGAGCGGAGCCTGCCATGGATTATTATCGTGATTGGTATGATTACCGCCTCCATTTACGCTATTGCTGAAGTTATCTTCAGAAATACGTTTGCTAGGAATGATTTGTTGAGGTTCGATTGGATTTCTAACAGCAGCAACTATTGCTGGAATAGCATTGGCTATTCCCTGAGCAACGATATTTTCGATATCTTGCCTATTTAGAAATTGATCCTCCGGATGTTGCTCAGATTGATTAACCTCATTAACTGGTTCGTTATTAGCATTTTCCATCTGATAAATTATATATATAATTTATTAGTATCAAAATAAATAACAATTATACACAAAACAATCATAAAATTTCACAATACATATAGTCAAAACTATCGATTTCTCGATTCCCATTTTATATATTTTATACTATGCGTCAATACACCATTATTTTACAAAGTTTTATTTGTAGTTATTTTACATGATTATATTATTATTGCTATTATACAACCACAGTCTCATAAACCCACTATCCCTCGTCAGTTGATATTTTAGTAACGACGTTCCCTCTCGTCGTATTTCCAGGAGATCTGTTCTCCTACTTCCCTGATTCTATTTCCTGCATCCACTAATTCCTCGCCAAAGTGGCGGAGTTCAGCTAAATTCTCATTGCTCATAGGTGGGTTAGGTATAGGTTCTGGGTCGAATTGAGGGAGAAAGGAATAAGGACTATTGAGCAGGTTTTGGAACTGCCAATCATTCGTCCACCACTCGTCCATTCCTAAAGGTTGGGTGTGGATTATAGGTTCTGGGATTGCTGGTTCCAAATTCATTGGAAGTTGAGTTTCAATAGGATGAGTAAAAACATTTTCATTGACAGGCTTAATAGTATCACAGCTTGCCAATATAAAATCTAGCTCCTCCTGTAATGTCATTTCCTGGGTTTGCTTAGAGCTTTCTCCAATTTCTATCTTGGTTTGTTTAGAACCTTCCCCATACTCCATTTCCATTTGCCTAGAATATTCCCCAAACTGTATTTCCATTTGCCTATAACCTTCCCCGTCTTCAATCCCCTTCCCTTTGTCTAAGGGATTTTCTATTTTGGGAAGTCTCTTGGCTGGCTTTTTCCTACGTACACGCCTCCCCCATACATATCTCTTTCTTTTCTGAGGTTTTGGCTTTTCCGGAGGTGGAGCATTGAATTCCATAGGTTCTTCTATATCAGGGATATATACCTATTGAAATCTCTGGAAACCTCTATTTTCACTGGATAGAGATTTAGATTTTGAAGGGCTTCAGACAAGTCACTCATGCTGTTTAGCACATATGCAAAATACAAAAATTACTAAGTTAAAATTTTATAACAAAATTTAATAAATAACCTTTAAATATTATTGCATACCGTGTGCTTATTTTAATACAAAAACAACTGAAAATTAAAACACACTAGGGTTTACTGTAAACTTATTTATTTACTGGATAAGGTTTCTGGATTGTAGGTGATAAGGGGCTAAAACTTGAGTCAAAATATTTTAAATATTTGCATTTACTGCTACAGTGGCTAGCATATAAAGATCTGCCCATTTTTCATCTAACTTGTCTTCCCAGGGTGGGTTACTGCCTAGCTCTTGGGTTTTCTGATTAACTCTCTTTTCTTTTGGTTGTGATTTCTTTCATTTCTCCTGACTTTTCCTAATAATTAAATTTCATTTATTAGAAGAAAGTGGTTCCTCATATTGTGCTTTTCGAACAAATATTCCTTCTTCAGGATTTGCATAGGGTTTTGTTTGGGATGAACTTCCCTTCTCATTTGATGACCTATCTAATTTAAGATAGATGTTTGAAAGCTTTTGCTTACCCATACTGTACACAAATATTCAAATAATAAAACACATAATCACAAAATGGCAATTAGTAAAATTTAAGTATTTTCTAAATACGTAATTGGCTTAAATCAGTGGCTCTGATACCACCTTTTTCTGTCACGGCTCCCGACCCGGTTTGACCCGTTTCAGGAGCCGCGGGACAGAAAATCCCGTGGTATTTATTTAATAGCGGAAGTTTTCTTCAGGATCTTTTTAAAACTGCAATTTTCCCGATTATTTTATTTTACAACTTGGGATAAAACCCCGGTAATTTACAATCATATGATTTCTCTAAGAAATCCTTATTTTACAAAACATGTTTCTTTATTTTATATTGAGCCATTTCCTTAAGCTTGTAGTGCTTCACGGCACTTTTCCTTGATCACAACAGATCACCTGAAACATGTTTGAAAAAGGTTTTGTCAGCGGGAAATACTGGTGAATCATTCTTTTTATGAAAACGACTTGTTTGTTATAATTTACAGTATTAAGGGTGATTACATTGTTTCCATATATCAACCAACTACCCACAGTATTTGTCACTCGACCGGATCTGTGACTATGGTCATATCACCCATTGGCCACCCGTTTGTCCAATGGTGAAGATTATCAAGTAATGTATACAAAACCCCACATACTAGCTGTAATTTGGTGATTATAAAGACTTAATCCCTGTAATTATAACTTTGAAAATAAACCTGATTTTAAAAATAATTTGATAAAAGAGAATGACTCACATTGCAGATTTATATGAGCAAAGCTTAGCCTACTGATTAGCCTTTTAACCTAAATTTAATAACATGCACACGAACTTGGTTAGTAACTAATACAACATTTACGATAACTCACGAGATTAAAACCTTCACAACGAATGACAAAGTGCGATACTTAAACATCCATTGAATTAACAACGAATGACAAAGCATAAACCCTAATGTGGGTAGCACTTAAACATCCATTGGATAGTTTAATCGATCGGACATTGAATCGTAGCAGCGATCGAGTTAATACCCAGTATCGGAGCAGCGCCTCGCTAATAATATATGAAATTTCGACTTCAGAGTAATATCAATTCGTTTTTTAAAGTTTTGATCGACACCAGTGGATTGTGCAAGTGACGGGCTATTTATAGCTGAAATTGAGACCTCACGCGGCCCGCGTAAGCCTTCAACTTAACCTTACGCGGCCCGCGTGGCCGCCCAGTCTACGACTAGCCTTGACCAGTCACGAGTAGGTTAGCCAGCTGGACACCACGTGGCTCGGAACACTTATCCGGTCAAACCATATCTTGACGCGGCTCGCGTAAACATTCCTTAAGGTTTACGCGGCCCGCCTGGACACCAGAAATTTGTTTTTCTTCATTTTTAATATGGTTTAGGGTTTCAGGGATCCGGGTTTATACTTACGGGTATTTTTAGGACAATTTTAAGAGTCCTTACATCCCATGTCATCGAGGCTTCTTTAGATCTATTTTTTACCCACAAGAAAGCTAGAGATTTGACTTCCTCCAAGACTTTTGTAACCGATGGCTGGATACTTCTGAATAAAAACTTCTTGCGCGTTTTCCAAATACACCCAACCGTAACAAGAAAAATGGCGTTTAAGGCCTTTTTCTTCTTCCTTGACCCCGGACAGAACTCTTGCAATCCCAGAATATCTTTTGAGGTCGAAAGCTATATTGGGAGGAATTTTACACCATATTGCAATGTTTTGCCAAATAATTTGTGCGAAATGGCATGATACAAAGAGATGTTCTCCGGTTTCATTGTATTCCCTGCATAACATACATACCAAATTTGGGACGTTTATTCTCCTCCTTGCTAACGCACACCTCGTCGGTAGCCGTTCCTTTTCCGCTCTCCACGAAACAATCCCCACTTTTTTTGGAATCCAGTTATTCCAAACGAACAACCGGTTCGGAAGGTCCCTGTTAAAGGAGCCGAGAATCTTTTTAACACTTGCAACATTGAATACACCCGATTCGTCGTAGTTCCATATGAATTTGTCACAGCCTGCTCCGACCGTAACTGCACTTAATATGGCTAAGAGACTTTGCAGCTCCAAATGTTCTACACCCCCAATGATCGGCCTGGCCCAATCCCACGTTAGTACCGGTCCTGTATTCCCAGCTTGAACTCGGTCCCTTACCATACACATTTTCTGTTTTTTCCAGCCTGAATAAGTTTGGCAGCGCAGCAAATAAGGGTTCAGAACCAAGCCAGCAATCGAGCCAAAAGGAGGTTGTGGAACCATCCTTAATCACAGCCGAGACCGCTTTATTCAAGTCCATACCTACTCTTAGCAACGATTCCCGAATTCCAATATTACCCATCTTGTTGTTTGGTATAGAGAATAATATCTGATTTAGGGTTGAATTGTATTGAAAAATTGTATTGTACTAAAAAAGGATTACATAGAGATGATGTATATATAGAACACCATATTACACTCTAGCCCATATACTATCTTTTTCCTTCTTTCCGACACTCCCCCTCAAGTTGAGTAGTGGGGTCACCAATACTTAACTTGCTCAAACAGCTACTAAAGGCGTTTCCGTTGACTGCTTTTGTGAGAATATCTGCGAGTTGTTCTTTTGTTGATATATATGGGAGCTCTATGATTCTTTCCTCCAGTTTTTCCTTGATGAAATGTCGATCCACCTGCACATGTTTGGTTCGATCATGCTGAACTGGGTTTTCTGAGATTTGTATTGCAGCTGTATTGTCGCACATAATTTTACTGGGTATCGCCCTTTGGGAGAAACCAATGTCTTCTAGGAGCTTCTTGATCCAAAGAACTTCACTTAGCCCTCGAGCTATGCCTCTGAACTCAGCTTCTGCACTCGACAGGGCGACCACCTTCTGTTTCTTACTTCTCCAGGTGACAAGGTTTCCACCAACCAAGGAGAAGTACCCTGACGTTGACCTTCGGTTTCCCTTATCTCCTGCCCAGTCGGCGTCCGTGTAGAGCTCAACATTTAAATGTCCACTTGCTTTGAACAACACTCCATGGCCTGCGGTACCCTGTAGATTCCTTAGAATTCTCTGAGCAACTTCCATGTGGGCAACTTGCGGTTGGTGCATAAACTGACTTACCACTCCAACAGCATAAGCTATATCAGGACGAGTATGGGAGAGATAAATTAACTTGCCCACGAGCCGTTGATATCTTTCTTTGTCTGCGAGCTTTCCATCGATTTCCATGTGAAGATTGTGGTTCACCACCATTGGCGTATCTGCTGGTTTACAATCAATCAACCCAGTTTCCGCCAAGAGATCAAGAACATACTTCTTTTGGTAGATGAAAATCCCCCGTTTAGACCTGAGAACTTCTATTCCAAGGAAATACTTGAGATTCCCAAGGTCTTTCATTTCAAACTTTGAAAACAAATTTCTCTTCAGCTGTGCTATTTCTTCTACATCATCTCCGGTGATAATCATGTCGTCCACATATATGATCAAGCAAGTTACGAGGCCGTTCCTCCTTTTGAGGAACAAGGTATGATCAGTGTTGCTTTGGTGATACCCGTATTCTTTCATGGCCAAGGTGAACTTTCCAAACCATGCCCGAGGAGACTGTTTTAGCCCGTATAGAGATTTCTTCAACCTACAAACTTCCCCATCTTTAAAACCCCCTGAAAAACCTGGAGGTGCTTCCATGTAAACTTCTTCAGTTAGGTCTCCATGAAGAAATGCATTTGTAACATCAAATTGATGAAGGGGCCAATCCTTATTAGCTGCCACGGAAAAGAGAACTCTTATGGTATCCATTTTTGCAACCGGAGAAAATGTCTCAGAGTAATCAATCCCATACGCCTGAGTGTACCCTTTGGCTACAAGCCGGGCTTTGTATATTCCAATAGAGCCATCTGGTTTATATTTAATCGAATACACCCACCGGCATCCAACTGTTTTCTTTCCTTTAGGAAGAATGCACTTCTCCCATGTGTTGTTTTTCATAAGATCACGCATCTCCACTTCCATTGCTTCTTCCCAGTTCTTCTTACCTTGAGCTTCCTTTACAGAATTAGGTATTTGTTCAGTGTATAGAGAAGTAACAAATTCTTTCGCACTGTTAGATAAGTTCCCGTTGACCATATTAGCTAAAGGATATCTTGAATTTCTGGTCTCCCTCTCTGGGGAGTACCGTTTTGGAGGAACCCCTCTATTGGCTCTAGGTGGGATAGAGTATCTTCCGGTAGTCTCTGCTACAACTGGTTCAACATGTTCAACAACTGGTTCAACCTGTTCAACAACTGGATCAACATGTTTTGTAGTTGTCGGTTCTATGTGTTCCCCTGTTGTCTCATAGTTATAAGACGTAGAGCATTCAGGGTTCTCAGTATTTCTTACCTCAGGCATCACGTTGGATGGACTTTCTTCAGTGATACTGTGCTCCGCGGATTGTGTGTATATGTTTGAAGGACTCGCAGTACTGTGATAGTTTTCTGTTGTGACTTCTTCAGATGAGGGAATTTGGGTTAACTAGCTCAGAGTGTCTATACTGTCATTCTCCCCCTGACCACTGAGTTGGGTGTTATAAAAGTATTTTGTTTCAAGAAAGTCAACATTCATTGTGGTGAACATTTGACGAGTTGTTGGATTATAACATCGGTAACCTATTTGATCGATCCCATAGCCGACAAATACACATTTTTCAGCACATGGGCCAAGCTTGTTTCTATTGGTTTTGGGTATATGAACAAATGCGGTACACCCGAAGGTTCGAGGTTCAAGTGTAAGAGGATGAGGGATACTGGCAGACTTAGACAGACAATCTAAGGGAGTCTTAAATTTAAGAGCTTTTGTGGGAAGCCGATTCAGCAGATACACGGAGGTTGCAACTGCCTCCGGCCAGAAAGATTTAGGGACCTGAGATTCGATCAAAAGGGCTCGAGTCATTTCAAGAATAATACGGTTTTTCCGTTCGGAAACACCGTTTTGTTCGGGGGTATGAGCATAAGAGGTTTGATGAATTAATCCTTTGGTTTTAAACAATTGTTTCATAGATGTATTGACAAATTCCCCCCCATTGTCGGATCGAAGGATTTGAATTTGAGTTTGAAATTGAGTTTGAATCATAGCATAAAACATGACAAATTTTTCGTACACCTCGGCTTTATTTTTTAAAAAATATACCCATGTCATGCGAGTGCAATCATCCACGAATAGTATAAAGTACCGAAGACCCTGCCCCTCCCCCCCATCACAGGAGCAGGACCCCACACATCGGAATGGATAAGTGAGAAAGGTGAGGCCACTTTCGTATTGCTAGGTTTGAACGATTGTCGATGGCTTTTAGCGCGAAGACAGGTTTCACAATCTATTTTCCCATTTGAAGGGAAGAGTTTTGGAAACAAAAGGTGCGAATAACCATGGGATGGATGTCCCAAACGTCTATGCCATAGCCAGGCTTCCCGGTTATCAGTTCCATGAGCCAACATCACAGTACCCTGTTAAGCCACTTCATCCACATAATACAATCCTTGGCGCTCAGTACCACGTCCAATAATCACACCCGTCCTGATATCCTGTAGAAGGCAGAAAGTAGGATGCATTAGTACTGTGCAATTTAGCTCTTTGGTAATATGGCTAATTGAGAGCAGTTTGTGCGATAATGATGGAACATAAAGACAATTTGATAATTTCATAGTTGGTGAAATTTCAATTGTTCCTCCTCCTTTCACTTGCATCATTCCATTGTTTGCAGTGTAGATTTGAGTTTTTTGAGGATTGGACATTGATCGTATGTCTGATGGTTCATACGTCATGGTGTCAGTGGCACCAGAATCGAAAATCCAAGCACTGTTCGTACTATGATTGATTTCCATTTTTTTTAGACGACAACCAAACCGAGCGTATTTAATAGGCAACCAAATACGCCGAAATCGCGTTCAAAAATTAAGTTCGGAATAACTCCGCTAAATGGCGAAGCTATCTCACGCGGCGAATTTATCACAATTCACCGGCGACTTGAACTCGCGTTCAAGATTTAGGTTCGGAATAACTTCGCTAAGAGGCAAAGCTATCTCAGCCGGCGAATTTATCGAAATTCACCGGTGACTTGAACTCGCGTTCAAGATTTAAGTTTGCCCAAAAACAAATCCGCTCAGAGACTAAACTTTGGAATGTTATAATGTGTAGCGAAATTGACTTTATATGCAGCGGACTTATCAAGACAGTTTAGGGTTTCTTGAGGCACTTTTCTCTTTCTATAACCCCTTACAGATCTGGTCACACAATCACTGGTATCTCTTTCTTTTTCTATAGCCAAGGGAAGAGTTTACAAAATTGTCATCAATTTTGAGCATTTCAGTAGCCACTTGAACAACAGCAAAATGATCTCATTCAAGAAACAAACAATCTACACCAAACCACACAAAGGAGGTAAACAACGGTGGATTTATAAATGGTTGCTGATGTCGGCACAGATGAACAGGGCGGCGACAAATTTTAGGGTTTGCCGACACAGATGAACGCGGCGGCGGCAGCGGATTTATGGGGATTTTAGGGTTCTGGTGACGACGACTGCTACTGTTGTTGTTTTGATACGGATTTGACAGGTACGATTTTCAGAATCTGATTTTGATTTTGATTTGATTATCGGGTTTTGTTCTGGTTTGAGGTTGGATGGGATAGATTGTAGATGATGAGCAAAACGGTTTCAAGAATCAGAAACACTGCTCTGATACCATGTTGTTTGGTATAGAGAATAATCTCTGATTTAGGGTTGAATTGTATTGAAAAATTGTATTGTACTAAAAAAGGATTACATAGAGATGGTGTATATATAGAACACCATATTACACTCTAACCCCTATACTATCTTTTTCCTTCTTTCCGACACATCTAATATGCACTATATAATATTTTGTTTTTTAATCATCTTTAAATGTATAACTACTTTTCTTATGATGAATAAAATTATTATATCTATGTAACGTTATAAATATATCCTTGTTTGAGTTTGCGAGCCAAGCCAAATTCGACCTTACGTTTTCAGGTCTGTTTTCCAAATGACTTTCTTTATCGGCTTGATCTTGTTAAAGCACGGCTCGATTTTAACTTTTAATGGCCTATTTAAAATAATTCACAAGTTGCTCTACTTGTTTATACCCTAATTAAACTTGTTAACGAAATTCTACTTATGTGTGTACGAGTTGTGGGAACCGGGAATTTTTTTCTACGGTGTCGTTTTTTTCAATACTCAAGGATTGTTATAACCGTATCAATATTTTCAGGAAACGTCGGGTCGGTTGAATCACATAATAAAAGGCAATAACATCATAACAAAAGTACAAGACATGAGCCTTTAAATGATTTAAAGTGGACTATATATTAGATGAAACTAAGTAATTGAGCTTAAGTCATAAACAGTCACGGACCCAGAAATTATTTGTTGGGGGTGCGGAGAAGGTGTTCAACCTATTTTCAAGGGGTGCGATCGTGTTTTTTGCCTAAAATATACACTAAATTTTTTCTTCAAGGGGTGCGGCCGCCCACCCTGGCCAAATGGTAGGTCCCCGCCCATGGTCATAAACGAAAAAAAAAATTATTAGGTAAAGCGTTTAAATAATTTGGTTTATTAGTAAAATATACAAATATAGTTTTTCATACCAATGGTGTTCATTCATTTTTAGTAAAATCAACAGTGTTCATTGTAAAAAAAACATTGGTGTCGTTTGAAAATTTTCTATTACACGTTATATATAAACCACGAAATTGATTGTTGTGCAATAAACCCGTATCACCTTATGTGATAACGCCGCTATGAACAAAACCAAAAAGAAACACAAAAATGTTATGTTCTTTGATGACAAATTACCATGAACAAAACCAAAAAGAAACACAAAAATGTTATGTTCTTTGATGACAAATTACCATGAACAAAACCAAAAAGAAACACAAAAATGTTATGTTCTTTGATGACAAATTACCATGCATACGTCTAATAAACAAACAACTTAGAATAAAAGTAACAAAAGATACCTTAATAATGATAACTAGTTCACTTTTTAGTTTTTACAATAAGCAATAGCGGATTTAAGCTTCTCATCACGTTCTTCATGACTCATGTCGCTATAATAATCCGGCGACCGCGGTACACTGTTGCTACAACTACTCACTACTATAGTTTTATCACTCTTGATTCCTGCTTTCTGCTTTAAAGAATTTGAATCTTTTGACTTGAAACATCCAAGATAGCATTTCAGTTTTCTTGTGAAACGGTAACAAAATGTGGGGTGATCGTTGCGTCGCAGTGAGTTAACGACATCCGGTGAAGATGGTGGTGGAGAGATGGTGGTTTGTTGTGGTGGTGGGATGGCAATGGTATGGGTGGTGTTGGATTGCAACCGCACCATTGTGGTTGATCAAGGTGTGTGTGTGTGTGTGTGATAATTTTCGGTTTTGAAAAATAAATAGATTGTGAATGTGAATTTGTTTGTGATATTGAATGGGGATGTTTTCCATAAATAAATGTGTACATACATATCAATTGTTAGGAAACTTTCACAAGCATCTTTTCTATATATATAACAATATATTGATATTGATATTGAAAGGTTCCATATATATGAGATATTGAAATTATATACGAATATAAAAAATGTTGAAAATCGTTTAATTATCTTTCAAGTGGCATGTGTGACATCTCATTGATCACGTGACGAACATTTACATATATGTTTGTTGGGACGGATGAGCTCACAAATGGATACCAAGTATCTTTGGAGTCTGATATAATTCATACGTAACTTGTATGTTTGTTGGGACGGATGAGCTCACAAATGGATACCAAGTATCTTTGGAGTCTGATATAATTCATACGTAACTTGTATGTTTGTTGGGACGGATGAGCTCACAAATGGATACCAAGTATCTTTGGAGTCCGATATAAGTCATCCGTAACGTGTATGCCTAGTTATGATCTATGGATGCAATATCACTATCTTTTATAGACAATGTAAAATGGGGTAGAGAAAAGGTTTTTGGATATTTAATTTGATGTTTAAAACCGAACTTTAGAGTTTTTATTATTTAATTGGCAATAAATATTCAACCTATGTTTAACGTAATATTTTGTTGCATTTTATAGTTGGTGATAAAATGAATTTTTTTTGGCACCTGAAAATTAACACAACGAAGAAAAAAAACTCCTAAATTAAACGCTTTTACAAAAAAATGTTTTTTTACCGCGAATGTTACACCAACACTCACTATTCTCAAAAATTACACCATATTATTTACAAACAACGTTTAATGTACACAAGTTTAAATACACCAGCCTTTGAAGTGGTGAACCGTAGCTCTGTACAGCAATCCTGACTTGCTTCTTTGCCGTCGAAGTGTCCCGCTGTTACACAGGAGATCTCGAGTAAAGGTAGGCCCGGTGCTCCTTCCCTTGCCAGTCCTAGACTGAAAGAGGTAAACGTTCTATGATACCCTCAAATTTTTAGTAGTATTGACTATTGAACGTTCATAGTCATTTTTAACGTCTCATTCTAAGAAAAATATATTCCCTAAAAAAATTATATATAGAAATAATAAAAATTCATCATATCATAATAGCTAAATTTGCTTTTTATCATAATTTATCTACTTATTCCTTACTATTGGGAATATTTAGTCATCTTAACTAACCTAACAATACACATTGATTTTTGAAAAACAAGTATTGATTATAAAGTTGAGTAAGATAAAAGATTATAATCCATCTTACAATAAAAACCTTTTATTAAATCACGTTCAACTAAAAAAGTTAATTCATACATATGGGAGCACTTTAACAACCAAACTCCATTCTAGCCAAAGGTGTAGGTACAACATATAAGCAACGTAAGAAAAACTACTTTAATGAACAAACTAGGAATGAATAATTTGAAATATTATCCAAGTTTACCTAAAGATTATATGGGCAAACAACCCTAAAGCTTCTTCCCTTTGATACGTTTGGGTTATTTTTTTTAAAGTGCTGCTAAACGTACCTTCTCTTTCACAAATTTGGAAGAGGGGTTAAATAAAACAGTGGCGGATCCAGGAATTTTTTTTCACTGGGTTCACTTTTTTAGATGCTCCAATTTCATATGACATAGAAAATTTTGAATCGGTTTGAACGGTTCGGGTCGGTTAAGGTTCATCAATAGCCACTCGCATATGACATAATAAAGAACATTGTGAGATTTTCCTAATATCAGACATCAATCACTATGAAGAATCATCAATAGCCACTCGCATTTATCCAATTCTTGACTTATTACATGAAAAGAGCACCAATGACCGGACCAAATACCATATGAATAATTGGGTAGAGACATGTTTTGCTTGACACAAATACGATTATATTGAACATATTGTTGGTGTTCACATAATATATTTTGGAATGTTGAGAACATCTACATGTTGTGTGGACCTTAATAATTTAGTGGTTGAAGTTAACAATGTTTGGTTGTACCACATGTTTACCAATAGAATAATAACTTAGTGAGAAAGACCTTAAATAATCACTTTACTAAGAGGTTGTATCATGTAAATTAAATTTGTAGTAATAAACACCTAGTTAAGTGTTTAATTAATGTCTTTCTCACTAATGTCTTCCTCTTTCAATGCATCTAAATAAAGTGATGCGTCTAAATAAAGCGATTCAGGAACACATACGAACTAAAATGTTATTAAAAACTTAAAAAAAGCACAACATTTAAAAAAGACAAAAATCAGCTACCATTTGTATAAGAATATAAGATAACAGTGTCTAATGTTAATTACATGAATTACCTGAGAGAATGAGAGAGACGGCTGGAGGTCAGGAGGTGGACGCTGGAGGTGGAGGGGGCTGGGGGTGAATGTGTGAATTGTTATGCGTTGGTTTTACATTAAAAAAAAGGAGTAGAATGCCAAAGAAAAACGCAGAGAATGGGAATCGAGCTCAAGACCTTAGGTTTAAGACAATACTTTATCAGCGGAGCACTTCATTTGTTTTGTTATGGGTTCACCCATAATTTATTTATGGGTTCCTTGTACGTTAACTCACATGTCTCCTAATCATACTCATAAATCTATGCATTTTGTTTACTATAAGACAAACTCAAACCACAAGATGAGAAGGCACCATTTGGCTACTTATTTTGGACCGTCTGCTAACAACTTGTTATATGTATTTTTGTACCGTTTTTAATGATTCTAAATTTTATGCATTTTTATAAAAAGCCAAATAAGCTTAATCGTGAAACCAATCTGAAATTAAATAAGCACTAGTCTCCGAGTTTATCACTTTGGTTATGATTTACAACTATCAAAAACTTATATAGATGTAGCAGAGCAAATGCATTCATTTTTCGCTCATTACTGGCCTAACATAAGAAATTCGCCGTTCCAAAAATATAAAATAACTCCGAGAAAAGAGCAATTTGCATCCAATTGATTAATCATTAAATCAAACATAAATATAACCAAAATAAACTTTACATACCAAAAAATTGGGTTTAAATCAAAATGTCAAAACAAACCCAAAAAATCATGGAAAAAAAAACCATATCAATCGTCAATCTTGAGCCCCAAAATCGAAATCTAGTGAATGATATAAGTTAAAGCCAATGCAACCACCATCAACACATACGCTACCCCTTGGTCAATCGATGCTCCTATAAATAATAAATCACCACAAAAAAAAACCAAAATCAATCACCAATTTTACTCTACATCCCGAATTCGAAGTCACCAGAACCCGAATTAGAGAATAATAGAAAAACCCGGACCCGAATAACCGAAACCCGACTAACCCGAAACTTAAATGGGTCGGTTATCGAGTCACTTTTTCCCAACCAAAAAACCGAATAAAAACCCGAACAACCCAGCCCGAATAACCCAACCTGAATAAAGACCTGAACAACCCAACCCGAACAACCGAACATTAATTGTCTTTTTTATGAATGCGATTTGATTTGAAGTGTTTTGTATTTGAAACATTCAGCTTTTGAATATCCATACCATACTGTTAAATGATGTTTAAATTGTTATGATATTTTTTAACAACACTATATATTCTGGAAAAAAAAAAAACCCTTCTATTTTTCATCTAAACCCGAAAACCAAACAACCCGACCCGCAAATCAACTTATAGACACACCTCCCCTGGGAGACTATTTGCACAATTGGTGTGTAGATAGTCAGCTCAAAAAGGGGGTTTTGTCCTATATGCACACCCTGCAGTATCGAGCTGTGGCAAAAACGCGGCGTTTTGGTACGGTCAATCAGACAAAGACTGACGGGTGTCTGATGAGTCTTTTGACCGGACCAAAACGCCGAGCTTTGGCCTCGTTTTGGTCCTGTCAACCAGACACCCGATTAGTCTTTTGTCTGGTTGGCAGGACCAAAACGCGGCCAAAGCTCGGCGTTTTGGTCCGGTCAACAGACCCGTCAGTCTTTTGTCTGGTTGGCCGGACCAAAACGCCGCGCTTTTGCCACAGCTCAACACTATACGAGTCTATACGAGTCGTGTATATATACGAGTATACATATATACGTATAGGCTATACGAGTCGTGTATATGGGTGTCAAAAGTTTCAGATCTAGGGATTTTCAAAACAGATCTAGAAAGAGGAAGTATTTACCATCGTTAGAAGGAGCAGCAGCAGGGCCTTGAGCATTAATCGAAGGAAGAAGCAATGCCATTACAAGACCAAAAACACCCATCACAAAACACATTCTCACACTTTCCATTTTCAATTCAAAATGGTAAAACGAACCACAATTAGTGTGCAGAATCTCAAATGAAAAAAATGTGAATGTGTGTTGTGTGTGGGTGGATTCATAGGAGGTTTATATAGGAAGACAAAGAATAGTGGTTAGAAGATTTGATTTGGGGATTTTTTTTTTTTTTTTTTTGGGTGAAAAGAAACGGCCGATCTGGATTACCGTTGGTAAGTAAATGGTGACCGTTGATGGAGGACACGTGGATGGTTGGAGATGGAAGGACGTAGTGGGTTGCAGGTAGGGTTTAGCTGGGTACAGGGAAAGGTTCTTTGGCACATGGGGGCTGGCATTTTCCAGAGTGGCTGTTTTGTTATTTATCTTTTATTTTATTTTTTTAATATATATGTATAAAGTCTAAATATATCTGGGATTCATTATTTTGGACTTATATTTGATAGAGTAAACTGCAATTTTACCCCCTGGTGTTTAGGCCAATTGATATTTTTATCCTCTCCTAACGAAATAATTGCAATTCTACCCCCCAACGTTTGGTGTTATGTCGCAAGTTTACCCTCTGCTGTCTAATTCTGTTTAAAGTCAACATAAGGTATTAATGGTCAAAGGGTATAATCGTCTTTTCACACTAGTTTTATATCTTACTCAACATAACACCCTAATATATCACACTCGCTGCAATCTTACCCCCACCTATTAACGATGAACATATACTTGCTCAGCACCAGTAACAAGCACATGCTCCTTTTTAAAATCCCTACCATACACAACAGAATCAACTCTCTCCAACCACTCCTCACAACTCTCTCCACCACCACCACCTAAATCCACTGCACCAGAAACCTCCAAAATCGAATCCTCATCCACCGAATCAATCGCCGCCCACCACCCACCTCGCCGCCCTCTGCCTCCCTCTTCTGATAGCAATAAAACCTTATGAAACATATAAAAGAGACGACTTGAAGGTTGATGAATTGTCATCACAATCGTTCGGATACAGAACTGTGAAAACTAGGGTTTCAGTAACTGTTAAGTGAGGATACAGAACATCATCTTGGGTAACAAAACCAGTGTTCCTTTTGATTATACTTGAAAACGGTTTGCCATTGTAGGTAATAGTGCCACCGAGTTTGCCACCCAGTCTGCCGCCTAGCGCTGTCACGAGGGTTGTTTTTCCACTGCCAGATGGGCCTAACATTGCCAACATTTCTCCTGGCAACACCATGCCTGTAACTCCCTTCAGTATTTGTTTTTCTATTGGATTGTCATTCTTGTTCTTCTTCAGACATCCTTGGTTTTTTATATTGATTTTGTAAACCACTTCTTGAAACTGTTTAATTGCGAAAGAAAACTCTTTTATTATAGATTCGTTTGCTGAAGCAGTGGGATTACAGGATCTGAAAGGGATTTTTGTTGGGGGAGGGGGTCTAGTTAATGTTGCTGTGATAGTGGTGATTTTGGTGGGGGAGATGGTGGTGGTGATAGGTGGTGGCAATGGTGGTTGATGGTGGTAGTGGAGGGCTTATGAGAGAGGGGGTAATATTGCAGAGTAGAAAAACCATAGGGGGTAATATGAAAGGGTAACATAGTCATTTCACATTCTATTTAACAGATCTGTTAACTTATTTAACGGCAGGGGTAAACTTGCGACATAACACCAAACGTTGGGGGGTAAAATTGTAATTTTTTCGTTAGGGGGTAAGAGTGCCAATTGGCCTAAACCACAGGGGGTAAAATTACAGTTTACTCTATTTGATATTTTCAACTTACTCTTCTTTTTTATATTTGTCTTTAATCTTGCATATAATTATTCTAATCTCTTTTTTAAAATAATCTTTAAACATGTTTACTTTCATTTTTACACATTACTATTATCATTTAGAAATCATTTGATCACAAAATTACTTTTAAATAGAAAACTGTGATAATCACATGGTATGTTATACGGATTTTCTCATAGATAAAGTAAAAGTTTAAATAGTATAACGGGACCGGATATATAGCGAGAAACAAGAATACTTTCAACGAACGGCATATCGATTTTAAGAGAACAATGAATATTATCAAGGAGAATTCTTTCTTTTTCGTTAGTACTAGATCTAAATATTGTACTCCCGAGTGACATAAGTGGTGCGATCTTAACATCTGTGATGTAAGTGTGTAACTCAGGTTCTAATTTCTTGCTAGCTCGGCTTTCTATATATTTTTAGCTTACTATATTTTTTATAGAAGTTTTAGCGTTAAAAAAACATTCTCAAAGTTGTCACCAAAAAGATAATGTGATTTACTAATTTGTTCTAAATGTCATAAATCTTACTATTTTTTTCTAATTTAAAGAATATTTTTCTAAGCTTGTTATTTTATCTTATAACCTGTTCAATTTTTTAGTAGTAAGATAAGAACAACATATGACTTTATCTTTTTATCTTTGTTCGTTTCTAACTTTTATCATCATTTCCTTATTAAGATTAAATCGGGTTATATTGGGTAAAGTGGGTAATGGGGATGATATCCGTTTTTGGATGGATACCTGGATGGGTGATCTTCCATTCGCGGAACGGTGGCCACATCTGTTTGTTTTGGAATCTTTTAAATCTTGCAGGGTTTCAGAAAGAATTGATTCAGGACAGGGAAATGGTGTCTTCGCTTGGAAATGGGTAAGACATCCAGCAACTGATACGGAACTTAAAGAATGGCAGGAATGTATACAAGCTATCAACAGGGTTAGATTGTCAAACGATAGAGATTCTTGGATTTGGAGCATCGACAGACAGGATGGCTTCTCAGTGAATTCAGTTAAAAAGACATTAATTCATGATAGGGGAAACAACCAACTCCCAAATTTCAAGTGGTGCAAATGGGTACCCATTAAATGTAATATTATGGCTTGGAGAGGTAATTTGGATAGACTTGCTACCAGAGTCAACTTAAAAAGAAGGAACATGGAGATTGCATCGGTTATGTGCCCTTTCTGCGACGAGTATGAGGAATCTGTGGATCATTTGTTCACAGCTTGTTCGGTGGCTATAAGGGTGTGGACGGCAATTAGTGTTTGGTGTAAAATTCCCCCAATATTCGCTTTTGAATTCAAAGATTTATTGGATACTCAAAATTCTTTTCAGGGGGAGAAAAAGGCAAAAAAGATCATCAGTGGGCTGGTTATTATCTCGTGTTGGTGTATATGGAAAAGCAGAAATGAGTTGGTTTTCAAGCAGATCAGGAGAAGCACACAGGATATATTGATAGAGATTAAATCGAGAGGTTTTGAATGGTTAAAGTATAGATCTTCATATAAATATCTAAGTTGGAAGGACTGGTGTATATATCCCTTGTATATGTTGTAATTTGGTCCTTTGCCCGTTTGGGTCGGGGACGTCTGTTTGTTGGCCTTTTGCCCGTTTGGGTCGAAGGTTTGTTTTAATGAAGTTTAATTTTCAAAAAAAAAAAAATTTCCTTATTAAGACAATACACGATAAAGGATGAGTTGTGGAGGGATTGTGCCATTACTCCAAAAACCTATACTATAAATGTCTAAATGCTTAACAAAATAGTAAATGATAAACATGACAGTGGGTGAAAACTGTCAACAATTTTTCTATTAACTTGCATAGATTATTAATGGTAGTATACTATCAAATATATAATTTAAATTTTACATTTAAACGATAGTATTCAATATAATATATCATAAGCAATCACCAAATCATCCTCTTCGCTAATAATTAAGTTTAAAAAAAAAAAGATTATACATATGGCTTGCTGTGGTTTTTTTTTTTTTTTTTCTTGTGAAAAAATTATCAGAACACTTAATAAGAGGTGAAAGAAATCTATGAAAACAATATAAATATCAAATCATGAAGTTATTGAATTTTTTTTATTTGTGGGCTCAATGATTCCATTAATGATTAGCAAGAAAGCCCATTTGGTTATAAATATGTCTCATCTATTGTGACTACAATATAATAACATGACATTTATTATTAGGTATGATTGTCTTCAACGAAATAAAAAAATGACATCACCGTATCATTAAAACCGCATGACATGAGGTGTTTTTGGGTCATCTTATTACAATCTTAAATTATAAAAAAAAAAAAAAATCTGGTGACTTGGTCTTGGGCAGAATTCGTCTTCCTTTTCAAGTTATTAAAATTAATTAGGTTAATCCTTTTATATGGTTTCCATGTCTTTTTGAGATGACCATCATGTTTTCTTATATTTTGAAATAATATGAATTGCCCACTTGTAATATGTTTATCGTTCTTGATTATTATTTTGCTAGTTAGTTCGTTATATCAGTTTTGTCTTAGATGATTATTTGATCGGGCAAATGTTCAATCTTTTAGCCAAAATGTCACATCCATAACTTAAAAAGCATTCTCAAGGGACTCAGAATGTGTCACCTCAGTGCCACACTGCCTCACGAACTTCACTCTTGAGCTTTATAATCCCACGAAGTGTATATTTGTATCTTTCCTCATTTCAAGGGAAATACCTAGCTCTGTCACCGACTGTCCATGGCCAAGGAACTACAACTCTCCTTCTCTCTTCCACGTATGTAGCGACCTCTCTCTTCTCTCTGTCCTCCACAACGTCGCCCCTGGGAAGTCGATCACCCTTCTTGCGCTGGTCTTAACTCATGTATGGAGAGGTATTTTTTTTTTCTTTGGAGCGTTCAAATTTAGTTTATACGCCTTGGTTTGGATGGGAATGGATAACTTTCAATCTAAAAAAAAACTTTAATAAAAAGCTTTATCAAGGAGTTTTTCGACTTTTTTTACCCTTTTTCAACTACACTTCTATGCAAATACACTTTTATACTGATACAAATATACAAATAAAAGTTCTAGCTTCCGGTTTATACGTATAGATGATCAAATAACTATATGTAACCCAACCTTCATGCTTGTAATTTATCTTAGGATGTTTAACTTTCTGGTGGGAAAGTTTATTTTAGTTTTATTAACTTCACGTTTATTGTAATAATGACAATACAACTAAAATGGTGTATATCCCTTTCCTAAACCAAAATTTGGTTTTGGCCAAACAATATACTCCATACCATTATAGCAACACAATACCAACTCAAAAACTATACACACACACAAACACAAGTGTTTATAAAGTTGTGGCAGTTCTCTAGACCCTATATATACAGAAAGACACAATCAATAAAAAAACAATTTTAATAAAAACATGCATAAACACTTGTAGGTAGTGCAAAAAATATATAGCCCCAGCGGAGAGAAAAGGAGAATTTGTTGACCGTCTTTATATACCATGGTTAAAATTTAAACAACAAATACAGGTTGCCATTCTCACAATTCTCTCATTAACAAAGGTTATGTTTTTAACAACAAAATTTTACACCAAATTACCACCTAAACTTGTACTTACAAGGATTTTAAACCCATTCCATTTTTGTGAGCGACAAGCACCATACCACTAGACCACTAGGTCAAGGGTTAACAAGGGTTATGTATTGAACAACTTGTGTGTGTACGTGTATTACTTTAGAGATTCCTCCTTAAGACAAGGTAGTACTCAAGTAGTGATTGCAATCATTGTTCATCTTAATGTGTAATAACTTTATTTATGAAATGAATCCACTAAGGTTGTGTAGAGGGCATGCTTCAACAGACATTGTGGCCATGTGAGGAGTAAAAAAGTGTACACACAAGGATACAAGGAATTCTTTAGTCATTGTCATGTGGGGTGTTTCCCTTTTAGGAGATATACTATGTTAACATGAAGTGTCATGGGCATACATGTTGCACACCAAACATATGTATGAGAGATGTGTTATCATATGCCTGAACTGAAATACAGAGTGCCCCTTTAAATGGTCAAGTTGTTAGGATATGAAATCTGCATAAACTTTGGAGATAATGAGTTTACATAAAACTGCACACATGCAATGTTTATAGTGATGTCAATTTTCAAGAACCAGTTGAACATAATAAGACTTAAGTAAACGATATTAGGAAACTAGAACAGTTGTGTAGTTATCATGTGTGGCTTCTGGTATCTACTCGTCGACTTGCTTGACAGGTGTCACTGCTGGTAACTCTATATAGTCAAAATCTTCTGTTATTCCCACCTAAAAAATCACATGTTAAGCAAGAACCTAGTGAGAAATCATATATATTTCAGAAACTCTAGTTAATTGTTTTCTTAAGGATTATGATCAAATTAAAAAGTAGTTTCGAAGGCAAAATCATGGTGAAGCAGCACCTCTTGAGAATTTTCCTACACAAAATTATTTGTTGTTGTCTAAAGGCGCCAATATTAACACATTTACCTCATTGTACAAGTGTTCAAGCTGTTCTTTGGCCTGAGGAAAATTGTTCGAGCACCACTGCCGCAATGTGAAAATATTGTCTGCAAATTAGTTGCATGGCACAGTTACGAATAGCTAGCGTGAAACTATAACCTAGGGGGTGTTTGGTTTGATGGTTTTAATGTATGTCATGGGTTTCAAAGAATGGGGCTGATACCCATTTTACTGGGTATCCTTCATAGTTCATACCCATTTCCATTAACCATGTTATCACACCCATACCATTAGTGATTCCTGAGCACAAACCAAACACCACCTTAATGTGAAGAAGGTCAAAGTCAAACCTGTCCATCTGTTACATGCTTCTTGGGCAACCGTAATAGCTTCCTCTGAAACCAATGGTAAATATTTCATCATGTTATTGTTTACAAGCTAGTAGATATATCATATTATCATATATGAAGTCAAATCCTCAAATAAAGGTGTTCTGCTAGATTAAGAATTAAAAAAAAAAAAAAAACAGTTAGTTACACCAAAATGCAACTTACTTTCACAGTTTTTACCATTGGATCCAAGAAAACATGTTTTTTACGCTATTTTATCTGGCTATAGAAGGTTACTTATATGCAATGGTAAAAGCCATTTTCTTTTTCTTACACAGGAAACGATTAAAAGTAAATACGTTTTGGTGTAATTAACACAAGAATATGATGAGAAAAAAAGAAAAGAAGAGTGTTAGTTCTTTACTCATTGCTTCAACAGTAGCTGGATCATTGTCTGCATATTGTCCCATTTCTTCCTGGAATTTATATTATTTACACTAGTCATATTTTAAAGTCGTATGGTGATTAAAAAAGATGAAGAAAATGAATGTGAACCTACTTTCAGTTCGTTATACTTCTGTTCAATGTCTTTCAGCTCACTCAAAGCCTCTTCTCGCGCATCCTGTTAAAGGTTTGAAGTTATAGAATGTGTGTACTTATTTTTTAGAGTAAAGTACACGGATGGTCCCTGTGATTTACCAAAATTTTGGAGTTGGTCCCTAGCTTTCCAAAAGTACATGATGGTCCCTATGGTTTTCATTTTGTAACGTATTTAGTCCCCAGCCAACAAATTTAAAGGTTTCAACATGTCCAAGTTAGGGACTAAATACGTTACAAAGTACAAACCACAGGGACCATCCATGTAACTTTGAATAAAGTTGGGGACTTAATGCGTTATAAAGTGCAAAACACAGGGACCATCCTTGTACTTTTAGAAAGTTGGGGACCAAATCCAAAATTTTGGTAAACCACAGGGACCATTTGTGTACTTTACTCTATTTTTTATTCAAGGTTAGTGAATAATTTTGTAAATTAAATTAAAAATGGTTAAGTCACCAACTTACTGAATCCTCTCGGCCTTTCTTTAGGGACTCACATTGCTCCACGAGCTCTACGTGCCGCTTCTTGCTGCTCTCAAGCTCCGACTCGAGTTTCTTTGATACATTTCTTAGCTGTCACATGAATGTATGTATGAAACAAGAAAAGTATAACAGAATTATTTATACGCAATTTAATATTGATGTAAGAGATAACTTTACCTGATTTCCAGCACAACTGGGAAGACTCCAAAAGTATACCTGGAGTTTTTTTCAGATTAATATAGGTTTATAAACTCTTACTTAGAATTTAGATTAAGAAGCAGAAACGGAAATTCGGGGTTACCGAGGTTCCAATTTTGTCTTTCGAGACCAGGTCATCATCCACTAGACTTTGAACAACATCTTTGACAGATTGACTGATGACGCCTTTTCTGGGGCCCAGCTTTTCAAGTTCCTTGAGCTGACATTTGTATACAAGAATTTTATTAAATCACTTGATACCATATGAGTATAGCAATGGATCCCAAACCTATAATAGAAAAGGCCTAACTCTGCTTCCAGCTGATGCTAATTGCTAACACTAATATTTGTAATTTAAAGATACTATGAATGCATTTGAGAGTGCAGTAGCTGTTTATTAGACAGTTGTTTGATAATAAACTTATTCACTTTCTTTCATAAATTAATGCTTGTGCTGGGATATTTGTGAGATAGGATGGTGAAAGTAACTCTACTACTACACCTGATGCGACAGGTAATGCCTAAAGGGATACCGATAGTTGTAAACTTGTAATAAACTATAAACCAAACAACGGAAATACTCGTGATCTAATAATGTATCTTAAGTATGAACTGTAAATGATGTATTATACTCACAAGGTAGAAATCTTGAGAGTCATAAAATATCTGAAGCATCTTCTCCCGCTTCTCTTCCAATGACAAGCCTCTTTTCTTGGACTATGACAACATAAAAATGAACCGAAGATGATCATGATAAATATAAACAATACTTAAGGTCGGTTAAAACTGAAAAAAAAAAAATCACAGATCATAAAAAGATAATCCAAGTAATAGTAGTATGATTTCATTAGCAGCATAGTTATTAAAAGCCATCGCCTCTTGCGCCTAGGCTCATTTTTCGGGCGAGGAGAGCCAATTGAGCTTTAAGTCAAGGCAATTGCGCTTTAATTCTCTATGTGATGATTCAGGCGTGGATTCCAGAGAGTTTCCGACCAAATTCTCTAAATTACGGCAAAATTCCAGCCAAATTTTTATTTCTATATAAGGAAAACTACTTTTCTACACCAATTCACTAATATTTTAGAATTTGTGGTACTAAATAGATGATATTTAATGTTATATTATAGGTTTAGTTCATTTTATTTGCAAAATATTATTATTTTTCTAACACATAATACATTTTTTATTTTTTTATTGTGCGCTTTTTTTTTCTCAGGCCCTCGCTTTTTAACCAAGGGCGATGCTTTGAAGGGGCCGGGAGGGGCGCCCGACCCCCCGAACTTTTCGGCCATTAGTGTTATATATGTAGTTTTCGTATAGAAATTTTTGGGTGTATACGTTTTCGACCCCTCCGGTTCTATAGAATTTTTTGGGTATATACGTTTTCGACCCCCCGTAAAAAATTTCAAGCTTCGCCACTGTTTTTAACGCCTTGTGCCTAGTCCTCAGGCGAGACCTATGCGCCTAGCGCCTTTAATAACTATGATTAGCAGCATCGTTGTAATTATAATTACCACAAAGGATATGATTTACAACCATACACATCAGAGAAACTCGGTAGCCACCATATTCATTCAACATGACCAAAAATCAGTCGAAGAAGCTACAGAGACTAAAAATATGTTCACGCTAAACACGGTCACAAAGTGTGCCAGAGTCGAAAAAACACAAATTCGTTTCCATCACACTATCCCCAAACCAAATAACTAAAAAATCACCAATTCACATTCACTCATTCATGTAAATCCTTCTCAAGTCATACCTCTAGTTTCATCAAATCCAGTGAAACAAAATGAAATCAAACAAAAACAGAAATGAATTTCTGTAAGTTATCAATTGAAGCAAAATTAGGGCATGAAATGAAACACTCAATCCATCAATACACTTTATATAAAATTATAAATTAACACCTCATTTCCACATATCAGAAATTCAAATAATCTCATTGTTTGGATACAAGAACAGATTAATTGTTCGTACAACACATATAAATCAAATATATTCAACTAATTGTGTGTGTGTGTGATTCTCCCACAACAAAACAGATTAATTGCACAATACATCCACGATATCTTCGGAACTTAAATTTACCATGTAACTTCTCGCGATTTGAAGAACTCAACAATAAAAGCAATAGATAATTGATTGTGTGTCGAATTCATACGCACAAATGTTATGAGAAACGATTAATCTTCGATAAATTGGCTATGTAATTTAGAAAATAAAATCAGCAGGATTAAGGAGTTAGGTATACGTACCATCGTTCGAAGTTTCAGCAGCTGGAGATAACTGATTATTCAGATCTGTGATGTTTGTGAGTAAATTCGTGTATCCTTATTCCTTTGCAATTGAATCTGGCGGGAAATGTGAAAAGGCTTAAAATCCATACCTTTTATGGAGGAGTTTTGAGCTTCGTTTATTTATCGAGCTCGAGCCTCACAAGTGAAGCTCGTCGATACTGATCAAGCGGTGTAAAATTAGTTTTGATTGATGTTTAATAATAACATTTACTACTTATTTAAATTTGTCTAGTAAACAAGTCGAGCCGAGCTTTACTTATCAAGCTCGCGAGTCTAAACAAGTATGTAATTTAAATTATTTTTATTTAATATATTAATTAATATATATATATATATGCAAAACGAGTCGAGTCGAGCCGAGCTTGAGCTCGAGTTCGGGCTCGGTTCGTTTGCACCCCTACTCGCGCTACACAGATGGGTTTCGGCCGGTATATTAGGTATCAGTTCAGTTCGGTATGATACTGACACTCGGTATAACAATTCAAAAGAAATATGTCTTATATGATATCAACACATGTTTTACATCGATAAAAAACAATAACTCGGTATAACAATTCAAAAGAACTATGTATAATATGATATCAACACATGTTTTGACATTGATAAAAAACAATAACTCTGTATAACAATTCAACAGAAATATGTCTAATATGATATCAACACATGTTTTACATCGATCAAAAACAGTAAAATGAAACTTATACCGGACGGTATCGATGGGTCGTGTTACTCTGCATAAAACTCAAGAAATTAAACAATTTCAAAACTATTTTTTAAATAGTGTTGATGCCAATAGGGTGGAAGATGACGTGAGCAAGTAAGGTGGTGTTTGTTTTTTGGAAGAAGAGCTTCCTAGCCTCTTCTGTCTGCATCGTGCAGACGCGGGAAGAGGTTTAGCCTCAAAAGAGTGTTTTTTTTTTTTTTCGAGAAGTGCTTTTTACCTCTCCCCAACCTCTTCTTGGGGAAGAGATGAGAGGTAAGCTTCTCCAAGCAGAGGTTTACCTCTTCTTGGCACCACCTCCACCTCCACCCCTGCTCCGCCACCACCACCCCTGCTCCGCCACCACCACCTCTGCTCCGTGTAACACCTCGAAAATTCACGTCCTATAATGTGTTGACACGTGTCATAAAGTTTGAACGTGTGAAAGAATGTTATAAAAGGACTAAAGTTGACAAACATGGAAAGTATGAGATTATACGGATTCTAAGTGTCAACAGTGAATAAATATACTTCATAATAACCCTACATGATGTTCATAACATCAAACGAATAAATCATGGATCATACGAAGCTAAAAGTGAGAGATTACAAACTACAGGGGTTAAATGTGTCAACATGTTAAAGATATACCTCTGAGTGACCTTTTGACAAACCCGAAGCTTTGTAAATATAAATTATGCTCACTAGAATGCACGATTAAAATTTCATAAAGTTTCGTTATCGTATGAGAAAGTTATGATCAAATTCGTGTGCGAGGGGTTAAAGTGTTAACGTTGAAAGTTATGACTTTTCGGGTTAACCGGAAGTGTCCAGGGACTTGGCAAAGTGAGTATAAGTCATAAAGCCCTTGTATATAAATAATAAGGGGTCAAAATGCAAGAATTAAGCTTAGTTGACCTTTCGGAGTACCAAGAGCCAGGGATGCAAATTGAAAAATGGAAGAATTGCCCCTGAGGAGGGCTAGCGCACTGCTACGTCAGAAGCGTAGCGGTGCGCTACCAGTCTGCAGCGACAGCAACTTGGTTGTTGGCTGTTTTAAGAGTTGCAACTGATCTTTAATCGATTTTCCTCATCCTTCTTGGCCCCTAAACACCCCCTAAACATCTAGGGACACTTGTTAAGATGTTGTGGTCACTCATAGACTTGGGTGTCAAGAATTTGTGGTGATCTAAACACTATATAAAGGCATGAAGTTGCAAACAAATCTTCACACCTTCATCTGGAATTGAGGAGCCTTTCTGGAGCTTCAAAGCAGACCCAAGTCCTTCCTAATCAAGCTTAGGACTTAAGTAAGTTTGCTAAACCTTTCTTGATTAAGTTTTAGCTTAGTATTAGCTTAAAAGTCAAACCGTCGTAGTTAACGGTTGACTTAATGATTAATCACTAATGGTCCAGTGATTAGTCGAATTAAAAGTAGTTATAAGTTGGTAATTAGGTGGGTAATAAACCCCTAAAAAGGTTCCCCCTGATTCCCATTCTAACCAGGTCAAATGTCGGGTCAAACTTTTAATTAAAAAGTCAACATAATGCTTAAAATGTCATTTATGCATAATTAGCTATCTAGAACATGTACAACCTGTTTGATCATTGTTATAACTTAGTAATAAGTGTAAGAACATGTCCAAACATGTTCAACCCGACAATTTCCTGTTTAGACCCGGTTCGGAACCGAAAGTCGCAAAGCTTTGACTTTTGCTTTGACTTCAGTTCTGGCCCGTTTGGGTATGTTTTAGAAATATCTTAGAGCTTCATTTGGACCAGGTTACATGCTAGTATAACCCTCTGTGATTATACACCTCGGTTCATTAGTTATCTGATTAATACGCATGATACCGTTAATTGCTTATATGTTGACCATTATGCCCTTATTGCCTTAAAACGAGATTTATGAAAATGTAAAAGTGTAGAAACCTTAGTTACTGATATATAAACTTGTATGCAAAGTTTGACATCAGTTTGACTTGTAGATTAAGAGTTATGCTCAATGTCGAAAAATTAATGCTTTATGTTAATAAAACGGCGTAACTAGCGTATAGCCTAGTTAAACCTACTTTTTTGGTATCAAACTTAATACCCACTGATATAATATAATATTTTGGGATTTTTCAAGATTTTTAATTAATTTTAGGCTGAGCATAACTAGTAGTCGTAGGCTTAATCCGGTGATTGTCGGTTTTGCCCTTACGGGCCATAAAATGAGTTTTACTTATCAAAACGACTCCAAACCTTTTGCTACTGATCACATATGATAAATAATTTATTTTAAGCCTTCTGGAAATATAAAAATATCAGATTTAAGTATCAAACCCGGAAATGGCTTTTAATCGCCTTATTTAGCGTTTTTAACGCATAGTATGTTTTAAAATCATATTGAGCATACCCGGGTTGATACCTACTGATATATGAGGCAAATTATGATATTTTAACAGTAAGCAAAGGTTGATTAACTCAGACTTCGTTTTTGAGCTTTCGGCTTATGTGAAATTACCAAAATACCCCTACGGGGCATAGTTTGGTTAAAGATGATAAAATTCACATATATGCTTTAGCCTACTGTTATAACTCATCAAAGTGAGTATGTTTGCTGTTTACATCAGACCTGTAACTCAGTTAAACATTTAAACTCTTTTACAACCTTTAAAATGACCAAACTACCCCTACGGGGCATAGTTTGTGTTTAAATTAGTTCGGGGCATAATGAAAGACATCCTACTGATGTCACAACATATTTGAAGCATATTAACTTAGGAAACCTGTATATGGCTCTTACGGATACCCGTTACGCTTATTTCGCGTTCGGTTCGGTTTATGTAACAAGTTTACATAAATTAGCCGATACGGGTCAAACCTTATCGGTTTTATTTCAAAATCCAGAATGTGAATAATAAACCCATATTAAACAAGTCTCCGAACTTGTCGGGTCTAAATCACATTCTATCCGGTCTTCGCTTAATCGTGCGTACGAACCGTATCTTTGAAACTAGCCGGTCTAAGCTTAAGCTTAATTAAAGACCCGTTAGGATTCTAATAGGTTATTAAAAACCTTCGTTCCAGATTAGGAGCCCAGTAAAAGCTATCTGTACTTGCTGATTTGATATACGGCTGGGATTGAATTTATATTTAGCTCAGGTAAATACTTTTAACTTATTTTCCCTATACGGGCTTGGGTTACGGTACATAGCGTACCGCTTGATCGGGCATCAAATCTCCACGCTTAGTGGGTAGTTGAATAATTTGATCGGCTCGTTTAAACAGTCTTGTTTACTTTACAGCCTTTGGGGGGTTAATGACCATGTCCCGGATATCCCTGGCATCATCTTACGAGATGGCCACGACCTGAGCACGGGGTGTAGGCGTACTCCCGTGTATAACTCACTTAAAGTGGTGTGTCTATTGATCTTTAACCCGGATTTGATTCGGGCTACTGAACGCATAAGTAACATGTAATTCGTTCACAAGATTATAATATTAAATAATTCTCCCAAGTTAAAAAGATTAATTTTGCCTCTGTGCATTTTAATCAATGTGTCAAGACATTTTGTGCCACGTGCATTCAAAACAATTTACAAACTCTTTTTCCAAAATGAGTCAGTTGAATGTATTTACCAGTGTAAACTGACGTATTTTCCAAAAAGGCTAAATGCAGGTACTATACGAAATTGGCTGGATATGTCTCCTTAGCATCAATAGAAGTCTCGCAAGCTTAAGATGCCTAAAATTCTGTTGAACTATTGTTTCCATTTTATGTTCGATCCTTCTGTGGATAAACTTCCGAATATTGTGACAATTGATATTACAATAATAAATTCGGTTGTATCATACTTTAAATTGCTTCCGCTGTGCATATTGATATTGTGTTGTTTGACTATTACGTTGCCAACCATGACGTCACGATACTCCCCACCGGGCCCACCGGTGACACGTGGAAATAGGGGTGTGACACTCCGCCACCATCTCCACCACCACCATCTCCACCTCCGCCACCATCTCCACCACCACCTCCGCTGCTCCAGCCCCAAATCGACATCATAAACAAAACCCCCAAATCTGCTCCACCTCCACTACGCCACCACCTCTGCTCCACCTCCACTCCGCCACCACCTCCGACATCATCATCAACATCACAAACAAAACCCCCAAATCGACAACCCTCATCATCATCAACATCGATCTGTGGAAAAACCCTAAATCGAAAACCCTCATCATCATCATCATCGACATCTGGAACGAAGAGAGAGAGAGATCGTAGAGAGAGAAGGGGCGGCGGTGGTCGTGGGTTTTGAAGGCGGAGGTGGTGACGGTGGTGGTGATGATGGCGGTGGTGAAGTGGTGGCGGTGGTGAAGTGGTGGCGGTGGTGAAGTGGTGGTCCAGATTGTAGAGAGAGAGTAGAGAGATCAGTGTGACTTGTGTGTTGTGTAACCTAGAAGAGGTTTTATAAAAAAAAAAAAAAAAAAAACCCTCTTCTCCTTGCAGACTGAAGACATTTGGTCCACCTCTTCTCCTGCAGATGCCTGCAGATGTGGCCTGCAGCAGAAGAGGTTCTCGTGCAGAAAAAACAAACAGCACCTAAGTATAGCGAGGTTGAATTCGCACCACAATCGTGTAAAGCTTTTGAAGGAAGATACCGATCCTATTATCAGAGTAGCGAATTGTTTGTAAATTTTCCCTATATAACGATTATAAATACAAAAACTGCAGTGAAAAAAAAAAGTTAGTGAATGCCACATAACATCTACCAATTAGTTCCATCACTAATGGGTATCGGCAACCAATCAGAAGAAACACTACACTGTAGATGAAGTTAGTAATTATTATTGTTGGAACCAATCAGAAAGAAGCATTGTAGATGAAGTTGGTAATTGTTATTATATATACTATAATATGTGTCGATTTTTTTTTCATTTGAGCATCTTCTTATTAATGGCACCATTATATAAATAATTATACTTTAGAAATCTAGTTTAACATTACATTTGTATTAACATTACTTTTTAACACTTGTACTTTTGATTTTGGGCTTAAGTGGTTTAAACTACTAAAACACATGGACTCAAAACGTTATGAAATGAACGATTAGGGACTCGGGGCGTTAAACTTTTTGATTTTGGACTCAAGTGATTAAAATCACTAAAACAGATTGACTTACCGTGTGCAATGGGTTTTGGACGGTTTGTGCTTAAGTTATTCGAGTTCCATGTGAGGATCGAGACTGAGTATTAGATGCATAATCATTAATCACATTGGCTTCTTTCAAACATGTCACTCACATAATTGAAGATGTTTAAGAACACTAAAGATGTCTAAATCGAGTTTTACTATAAAGTAGCACTTCCTAATTTGCCGTTCAAAAAAAAAACTATAAAGTAGCACTTGACTTGAGTTTTTCTGTTTAAAAAATACTTCCTAAATCAATTTCGGGTCGGTTTAGAAGTTGATACAAAAGCCTCCCTAACGGTAAAGGTCTACTTGAATTTTTCAAGTGGTAAATAATTCTGAATTTATACAATATATAAATACATGAAGAAGTCATAACAAAAATCCATTGTCGTCCAGCGGTTAGGATATCTGGCTTTCACCCAGGAGACCCGGGTTCGATTCCCGGCAATGGAACTTTTTTCAAACCTTTTTTGTCATTGTGCTGGATAATTTCTGTTGAGGTATTTGGTATTCAATATTATTTACAATGTATGCCTCAAGTTTCAGCTGTCTTGGTTTATGATTTGAATCATGGACTAATTCGAATATTCGGGTGAATCCCTTCGAAAATGACAAATTCGAATTCGGAGGTTAACCTGATTGGAAAGTTCGAATTGTGTTTAAATTCAAAAGTTACTTAATCAGTTTGAAATCATAAACACTTTTAGTATTAGGTATGGTAACTCTAAGGGGTTAATACTTTAATGGACTTATGTTTTAATAAAGATATTTTTTGCGGTTTTAATAAACGAACAAAAAGATGATAAGAGTTATATTATATCAACTTTCCCGTGGTCACATACAAGACATAAACGAAAGTCGAAAGCAGGGGCGGACCCGGTGCACAAGCAGCCTGGTCCCGGGCTACGGCTCAACTTTTTTCGGGTAGTGTAAATTTGTTATTTTTTTTTCGATTTTTAGACTTAGGACACCCCTAAACAAGTACGAGGACACCCGTAAGAGTTAAGAGCATGTTTCTGCAGGGATTTTGTGGAGTTATAATGGCCATCAGCTGCTGTAAAGCTTCTCCTGTTGGTCTGCAGATGTTCCTGCAGGGAATTTTTTTTTTTTGGGACACCCCTGAGATTAGGTTCTGGTTCCGCCACTGGTCGAAAGCTAATTAATAGAGTAACAGACAAGACAAAATGCAGGTTGATGACAATACGACAAGGTAGTTGTAAACTACAGTACTAAATTAAACACATGCAAAACTGATTTAATTGTTGCATGAGTAATTAAAGCATGAGTGATTTAATGTTTTTGCATTAAGTAGCTTCCAATGACTCATGCAAAAACATACTCATGTAGTTGTAAACTACTAAATTAAACACAAATGGTGTATGGTTATGGTACTTGCTGCCGTTTGTTGGTGGATGGATGTATGTAACCCAGCTTCTTGATGGTTTTTGTTAGGGGTGTCAATCGTGTCGAGTTGGCGGGTTTGGGAACACGAACCCGACACATTATTATTCGGGTCAAAGATTTCAACCCTACCCCGACCCATATAAATTCGGGTCAACCCGACCCCGACCCATTTAACCCGTATTTTTAAATGAGTCATACAGGTTGACGATTTATAATCGAGTGTCAAATGATAAAATACTGAATGATTTTATTGAAAGGTTGAGTTACAATATATATAAACATCATAACAAAACCCTAACAACCTAATTGGCCCGTGGGCTACTATCTAATATCGAGTTGTTGGGTTTTAAGCGAGTTATCGATAACATATTTAATGCTGAGTATGAGTGTGACAAATAAATAATATAATGTGTCAAAACTAGCATCGTTATAACTAACCATGTAAAATAGAAACCGAAAAAACAAAAATACAGAAGATTTTTTTCTAAATTGGTTAATGGATCAACCCGGTCCCGACCCGTTTTTTTAAATGGGTCGTGTTAATCGACCCAAACCTGTTTTTTTCGTGTTGGGGTCGGGTCGGGTTGGCGGGTTATGTCAAGAATTGCTACCCGTAGTTTTTGTGATTAAATAAAATTTTGGTTGGCAGTTCTGAAAAAAAAAATGGTGTATTAATGCAAAGCATTGGTTGTTAGCAATAATAATATATTCAACACCTCAATAGTGAGTGTACTATAATCCGTTGAAAAGTAAAAAAAAACAATGCTCATTAATCAACCAAAATCCACATATAAAATGGACCCGTTATGGGCCAAATGTAGCAACTTGCAAACAGCAGCCTCAAAGCATCTCTTAAGATATATCTTCATGATCTTTTGAGAACCACACTTCTTGATCTAAAGACACTCAAAATGGGAGTCGGCGGTCGGATGAACGATGTTACTAGCGGTGGCAAAAGCGTCCTCGAACGCGTTCCTATGGAAAAAAACTCTATTCGATGTTAGCAATCTCAAGAAAGCAATACCGCTACATTGTTATAAGCGTGATCTTGCAGGTTCGCTATACTACTTGTTTGGTGATATAGCCATATGCTTTACATTTTACTACCAGCTTGCATCAAATTACATTCCTCTTCTACCTAAGCCACTAAATTACATAGCGTGGCCTATTTATTGGTTATGCCAAGGTAGTAGTGTTATTGGCATATGGAGCATTGGTCATCATTTGGGCCATCATGCCTTTAGTGAATAGCAATGGCTTGATGACGTGGTTGATTTTATCGTCCGTCCACTCGTCTTTCCTCACTCCATGCTTCTCTTTCAAATACAACCACCACGCGTACACCAAGCAACCTTAGGGAAATGTTTAACGTATAACAACTTTAAGGTAGAGAAACACAACAATCGTATAATACACTTCTATGCAATGCTCCGCTTATTTTCATACTCTAAATTAGTAGCATCTTTTTGCTTTTAGATGTTGTACCCCATGCATGGGGAGTTTTTAAAAAATAAAATTGATTTCTCATTTTTAACCCAAAGGTTTTCTTCTTTTTCATTTTAACCTCTTTGATTTTTTGTACCTTTAAACCAAAATTTTTCATCTTTTGCAATCTAACCCCATCACTTTTTATTTTCAACTTTGGTCCTCCAAACTTTTCATCTTTTGCAAGTTTTTCGTTTTACGCTTCGTTCAAAATTTTGCCACTTAACATGTCGCAACATGCGTGTGAGGTTCAACGTTTATCGTCTATTTTTTCCTGTTTGACAGGTCTGTCGCAGCGTGTCTATTTTTCTCGTTTGACAGATTCGTCGCAAGTCGCGGGTCCTAGGTCAACTTAGTTGTTTTTTTCTACGTGTCACGCTATGGTCTAGTTTCTTAGCATTAACACGCCACACAGCTGCTTGATTCAACGATTTACGTCTGCTTTTCATTTGTGTTATTTTTTCATATTTATTTTTACGAGTTTTTCCAATGTTGGTGGTCACTGCCAGTGGTGTGACATTGGTGATGCTTGGCACGGTTTTACAAAACGTTTTTAAACTATTAAGTTTTTTACTAATAATTTGTTTCAAATTTACCCCTATGCTTCCTTCACTTGAAAAACTATGTTTTGCGTGCATATTTTTATGTACATATTGGTATAACTATAAATTTGATTTGCTCTACGTTTTGACGTAAAGTTTTTTAGAGTTAAGTCAAATATAGTACCTTTTCGTTAAAAACATTTTTGTACGTGCATATTTTTATGCACGTTTCAGTATAAATTCAAGTTGGTCTACATTTCAACGTAAACTTCTTTGGGAAACGAACCAGGTCAAATATAATATGTTTCGGTGCCTATTTTATATATGTTTCCTAAATTTTGTTTTGAACTGAGTGGAGTCAAATTGTGGTTTCCTTTTCCCCTTTTTTTCAATATCTATAGTTCATCCTTTTTTATTACATGTGTTAGTTTTTCTTTTATACCCGTTACGTTTTCTATATGTAAGTCGGGTCATATTTTATATGCTATGATTGTATGGTATAAACTCGCTTTAGTTTACGTTTTGATCCAACCGCAATGCTTAAATAGGTTACATTGAGTTTAATCGAATACGCGGAATGCGCGTTTTCATATGATTAATGCGTCACATAATATTTGGACTAATATATTCGATGTTTGCAATTTACGCTCGCGAGTCTTATTATTAGTTTAAGACAAGAAAGAAATGTGGTGGATGGTTAAATAAGAGTCTTGTATATCAAATTTAAAGAAAAAAAGTACAAGTATATAGAGAAATATGGGCTATGTGACAAAGAAAAAGAATATTATTGTTATTTACATGGCATCACTATACAAACACCATTGATACATAATCCAAACATTACCAGCATGTCATATGGGTTGTATGATAAGGCAAAAAGTGGTCAAAACAAATTGTATTTTAGTCAGGCGAGTCACATAACACGTTGTAAACTGATCATGTGGGTTGTATGAGGGTCAAATCATACAACACAATGACGGATGTAACCACTGACAAACCTATATGTCCCATATGTCATTTTCACTCAGTGATATCACTCATATAAGCCATACATCTATATATATGACATACAAGTTCACATACACCAATGGTGGATTATAAACCGGACCAGGTTGGTGAATAAAAAAATTAGTCTTTAAAAAACCTGTTTGGGTTATAAATCAGTTGGGGGGGGGGGGGGGGGGGATAATGAAACATATCCAACCAATTTGGGTCGGTCTGAAACCGGTTTGGGACAAAAAAAAACGAATTCTTGACAAGCTTTCAAATCGGCCAGGTCCAAACTGGTTTTACAGAACAAAACTACAAAATGAAGTGTTAGGTCGGGTCTAAACCGTTTTTTTGGTGAAGTGAATCGTGATAGAGGTGCACAAAAAACCTGAACCCGGGGACTAGAAAAACCGGGTTTTTTAAACCCGAACTCGACCCTACCCGTAGAGCAGGGACCGAGTTAGCGGGCCATTGGTCAAAATGCCCATGTGAGAAAGCGGGCCAAGCCCAGATCTTACTCGTGCCGGCGAGAGAACTATTCTCACACGTGCGAACCCTCTTCGTTTTCGTCTCTCAAACCCTCAAATTCCATCGCAACCATCAGAGCCGGAATCGATCAACACAGTCTCTTTCTTCGGTTTCAAATTACGCATCGATTGTCATGTATCGTGCCGGATTTTCCAAAATCAAAACCCTAAAGGTGAGTATTGTTCATTAATTTATTTATATTCAATCGAAACGACCTCGTTTTGGTTAATCGTTTACCAATTAGTTGTAATTGTTTGAAGATCTTATGTTTTGTGCTGTTGAATCATGTTATTAGCTGCATCTTATGGTTATTAGATGATTAGATCTGATTTCATACTCTCGCAATTTAAGGATATTTGTGGTTAACCGGGTTAGGGCTGGCAAAACAGGTCTAATCATGTGGTTAACACAAGTATTAAACATGAATACGATTCGTTTAACTGCTTTGTATCTCGTGTCTGTAACACATACAGTGTTGTAAGAATCGTTAGGCGTGAGTCGGGTGGTGGGGTACCGACTAGCGATTAATCGGGATTAAACGGATTGAGATTTTTATAACTAATTTTTAGTTCTATACACACATATTTATATGTAGTTTTATAAAGTAAACATGTTTTAATCCCTCTTTGACCCATTTTTTTAAGTAATTGGAAGGAATTTATAAGTTTTTGTCGAAATTTGGCTGGTGTCTTGCCAAAATTTGGTCAGAATAGGACCGCCATTGACCGCCTAGCGATTAATCGGCCATTAATCGGTGAACCTTCGATTAGTGATTAATCGGCGTCTAATCGGAGACTAGCCAGGATTTTTACAACCATGAACACAGGTCTATGTTTTATGTACCAAAAACTAGAAATGACAGAGTCTAGCCTCCTAGTATTAGTTATTTTTAGAAAAGTGTAAAATTATGTATTTTACTTTTTGTTAAACATGTTTAATCATGTCTTAATTAGGCCATGAATTGCTAGCTCTAAACCAGATGTTGGAATTAGGAACAATCGTTTAATTGTAACACCTGATTGGTGGCGTATACAAGTTTGTAGATAAGAGAAAAATTTCATATGTTACAAAGGAAATAAATATTTACTGGAAATAATTCATTAGTCTTACATAACAATACAGTTAACTTATATCGAAGTAGACGTTTTAGTTAGCTGTTTGCATTTTGGTTAATTAAGATAAGATGTTTCAATGTAATTATGTAAATCTGTGGTAAATGGACTCTCAAACTGGTGCATAAACTATACAAGAACCAACCAGAATATCCACATGATTGTAGTCATTAAAGTGTTATATATAGTTTACCATGTACTAATTGATGGATAAAGGGAAATACGAGTAATAATTGTCTGTTGACGTTGGGGTATCCAATAGGGTCATGCTAGCAACCGGGCGTTGACTAGGTTTGCAAGTTCAAGTGCTGTTGCCGCCAAGTCATCATCAGGGGGTCTCTTTAGTTGGTTTGCGGGTGGAAGTGCCTCCACCTTACCTCCTTTGGACTTTCCTCTTAAGGGTATCGAACTCCCACCTTCTTTGCCTGATCACGTGGAACCAGCAAAGACAAAGATTACAACTCTTTCAAATGGAATCAAAATTGCATCTGAAACTTCAGCAGTAAGTAATCTATTCATGCATTTATAGTTATACAAAGGTTTGCGGTTCGGTCTCTCACATATGAGTTCTTGGACTCTATTTTGCATGATTAAATGTTCGAACTTTAAAATATAACAAAAAGGTTCTTTTTTTTAGTAAAATTAATGAATGACACAGACTATGCAGTTACTGCGGTAGAATATCGGATACTGGTCAAGGACCGATATTTGAGACATAGGTTATCTCGGTGAGATAACGGTAATTTTAATTTCATGCAGAATTTATATATATATATAGCAATGTAACACTAACAATTCAGTTATATATCGGTCAAATATCGGTGATATATTGGTTATATCGGTCAAATATCAGTGATAGATCGGTTATATTGGTCAATGTCGCAGATACTATCGGTATCGGTATTTGACACAGATATTTTACATAGGGACTGATAACCGATATATCACCGATATTACCTGCATAGGACACAGATAGTAAAATTTTGAATGAACTGATCAATGTTTACAAACTTTATACTATTGATTGATAATAATTGTATTTAATTTTTTTGGTATAGAACCCTGCTGCCTCTATTGGGCTGTATGTTAACAGTGGCTCGATCTACGAAACACCGGTTTCGTTTGGCGCTACACATCTTCTAGAACGAATGGCCTTTAAAAGCACAACTAACAGAAGCCACTTGCGTCTTGTGCGGGAAGTGGAGGCAATTGGCGGCAATGTGACTGCCTCTGCTTCTAGGGAGCAAATGAGTTACACCTACGACGCTCTGAAAACTTACGTTCCCCAGATGGTAGAGTTACTTGTTGACTCTGTAAGAAATCAAGCTTTTTTGGACTGGGAGATTAAAGAACAGGTGCACTTTCTTCCTTTTTTGTTTTATATTTTGAATTAATTTCATATATACACTTACAAACATGAAATATTCATATATACCCAACCAAAACTAAAAATATCATATATGCCCTTACAAAGTAGTTAAAATATCAAATATACCCAATTTATTAAAACAATCTAATAAATCATCATTTTACTCTTATTTTTTTAACTTCAAGTTTTCATATATGCTCATCTTTAACTTCATATTTTTAGCTCTTAATTTTGTTTTTACCCATTTCTTTTTATTTTTATCCTTATACAATAGTATACTCCATATATTATATTTAAGCTAGAAATTAGTCTATATAATATTTGCAGTTAAAGGTCATATATGAGATTTCAAACTTTTAGAAAAATAAGGGCAAGGTTGTCATTTATTAATTTGTTTTGAATGAATTGGGTATATATGATATTTCAACTACTTTGTAAGGGTATATATGATATTTATTATTTTGCATGGGCATATATGATATTTTGCAAGTTTGTAGGGGCTTGTATGAAATTGCCCCTTTTATTTTTGCTTTCTTTTAATTGAAAAAATTGCATCTTATATTGTAGATTGAGAAGGTGAAAGCTGAGATTGGTGAATATGCCAATAATCCCGAGGCCTTGCTGTTAGAGGCGGTTCATTCAGCTGGATATTCTGGTCCACTTGCGCATCCACTTCTTGCATCTGAAGGTTTACTCGGCAGAATAAACAGTAACGTTTTGGAGGATTTTGTAGCTGTAAGTCCGACACCATAGATTCTAACTAGTGGTAGGGCTGTAAACGAACCGAACGGACACGAATAAGGCGTTGTTCGTGTTCGTTCATTAAGGAATGACCATGTTCATGAACACTTACCGAACGGGATTTCTTGTTCTTGTTCGTTCATTAAGGAAGCGGACGTGTTCATGAACACTTACCGAACGTAGACGAACGCAAACGAACACAAACAAATGTTCACGAACATAATTGAACAAAAACGAATGTAAAATATATATTTAAAAATACAATCTTCATTTTTCATCACAAAGATTAGATTACGAAGAATCACCAAAAATAAATAAATATTTAACATAACTAACACCAAAACTAAGAAGTTTGTCAAGCTTTAACACAAATTGAAATTGAAATGATCAAATGAGGGATTCTGGCAAAGGCTGGCGTATAGTATAACTATGGTTTCTAAATTTAAAATTTTAAGTCAATAACAATTAAAATATAAAATAAAAAAATCTGTAAATGAACGAACACAAATGAACACTTTACCGAACGTTCACGGACATAAATGAATGAACACAACCTTTGTTCATGTTCGTTTGTTTAACTTATCGAACACAATTTCTTTTTTGTGTTTATTCATTTATTAAACGAACGAGCATGAACGGACTTCCCGCCAAACAGTTCATGAACTGTTCTCTGAACGTTCGGTTCGTTTACAGCCCTAAATAGTGGATTGCTATTTATATTACGGAGTTTGTTATTTCTTATTTAAACATATTATCTGCTTATTGTGTTTTTTAAAAGCAAACAAGCCTTTCCAATGTTTAGATAAAGAGAAGCGCTTATGTTTATCTGCATATTTTATTTTAGTATGAAGTACACTGTTTTTGATAAGCAGCTTGAGATTGTTTAACTTAAACTGCTTACTGTTGGTGGATCAGAATTACAAGTTTACCCGTTAAAAAAAAACTAGCTGATTATCTGATTTGTGTGAAAATGTTAGGCAAACTATACTGCTCCTCGAATGGTACTTGCTGCATCAGGAGTTGAACACGAGGAACTGTTAAAGTATGCGGAACCTCTTCTCTCAGATTTGCCAGGTGGCGCTGCGGTTGAAGAACCAAAATCGGTGTATGTTGGAGGCGATCACCGTGTTATGGCTGATACAGGGGTGTGTCTTTTACGTTCAACTTCTCGTTAATATTATTTTTTCATCCCTTTTTTTTAATCCAACATTTGTGTGTTGTTTAGTTTAACGTCACATTAAACTTTTGTTTTGTTTAATCAGAGTACTAGTTTTGCTCTTGCATTTGAACTTCCTGGTGGCTGGCTTAAGGAGAAGGAAGCCATGACCTTAACGGTTCTTCAGGTACCCTTTCTAAAATTTAATTTTATGATTGTATTTATTTTTAAATTTAGTGTGCAACAAATACTACTTTTTGTTATTTTATCTTTGTTTTTTGAAATTTATCAGTAGAGGTGGCAAAATGGGTAATCTTTGGCACATGTCAAATCGGGGTAGATTTGCATGTCAAATATGAATGAGTTTTATTTTTGGCACATGTCAAAAATTGTTACCTCTATATTATGGAATGTCAATTGTGAAGTTACGAGTATAGGGAGTTCATATTTTATTTTGCAGATGCTAATGGGAGGAGGTGGATCTTTTTCCGCTGGTGGTCCCGGAAAAGGAATGTACTCACGCCTTTGTAAGTTTTTTTTCCCGACACACATAGCTTCTTCGTACTATAGTTATGAAGTGAAACTAATTGCATGTTCATAAAATGTTTTAACACACCTTTGCTTTCAACTTAACAATTAATATTTCAATTATTTGTCGTGAGCAGATCTTAGAGTTTTGAATGAGTATCCCGACATTCAGTCGTTTTCAGCGTTTAGCTCAATCTATAACCACACTGCCTTATTTGGAATCCAAGCTACCACAGTAAGGCAGCTTTAAACTTTCATTTTTTTTCTTTCTTTCATAATTTAGTTACTATTAGTATTCTGTTTAATGCTGGTATATATCAATATATTGCAGAGTTCTGATTTTGCAGCAAAAGCCATTGATATAGCAGCTAAAGAACTAGTTGCAGTTGCCACAAGTGGTGAAGGTAAGCTTATTATGATACTTAACTATATACTCGTTTTGAGCTTTATACTAATATTATATTATCATCTAAATAACGAATTTACTGACATGCCCTTTACTTCAGTCAACCAGGTACAGCTTAATCGTGCAAAGCAGTCAACCAAGTCCGCTGTTCTAATGAACCTTGAATCAAGAGTATGTAAATTCAGCCTGTGTTTGACTAGTCAACTGAATAACTGATTAATCATCAATACACATACTCATTACTAATTTGGTTTGGTTGATCTTCATATTAGATGGTTGCTTCAGAGGATATTGGTAGACAGATTTTGACGTACGGTGAAAGGTATAACTTTAATAATATCCATTTAAGTTAGTTGATTTGACACGTTCGTAAATGGTTCGAAATTGCTTAATCTTGTGACTTTAGGAAACCTGTGGAGTTCTTTTTGAAAGCTATTGATGATGTAACGGCCAATGACATCGCTTCTATTGCCAAAAAGCTTCTTTCCTCTCCTCTCACCATGGCTTCTCACGGAGATGGTAATTTTTCATTAATAATGAAGTCAACTTTTTTTCTTGTTAAACTTTAACCGATCAACTAACTTTCCTAGTTGAATAGTTTTATTTTTTAGTGGTTTAAGGCCTAAAGTTTACTTGTCTCATTTAGAAATCTATCCATTTTAATCTTTTAACGAGTTAGACAAATAAACTGTAGGGACTAATCCGCTCAAGTAAAAACTTTAGGGACATAATCGGATAACATGTGAAAAGTTGGTTGGTTAAATTCAACATAATTCCGTACCTTTTTTTTTTGTGATAATCTACCGTATCTACTGCACCATTGAAATTCCATTCCTATTTGCACCCTTGACCATACATTTTTTAAATTAAGAGTAAACTGCCATTTTGGTCCCTGTAGTTTGGTCACTTTTGCCACTTTAGTCCAAAACTTAAACTTTTTGCATCTGGATCCCCGTGGTTTCAGTTTTATTGCCATTTTGGTCCAAAAATGAAATCAGGTCATATTTGTCTTATAAAATCCTGCTATTTTGTCTTTTTTCCACAGGGGCATAATGATCATTTCTTTTTTATAAATAAATACCATATTTTATAAGACAAATATGACCTGATTTGCCCCTGAGGAAAATGACAAAATTGCAGGATTTTATAAGACAAATATGATCTGATTTCATTTTTGGACCAAAATGGCAATAAAACTGAAACCACAGGGACCCAGATGCAAAAGGTTTGAGTTTTGGACTAAAGTGACAAAAGTGACCAAACCTCAGGGACCAAAATGGCAGTTTACTCTTAAATTAATTTTGGGGTTTTGTTTGAAATATAATTTTGTTTTTCTTTTATGACTTTTAACATACGATGTTTAATATGAATTTAAATACGTCATTACTATGTGTGTATTTTTATCTAGATTTCGACGTTACTATGTATAAGTAAATAATTTGTAACTTAAATGGTCGCATCAGTGGTGCAAATGTGAATGGTAGTTTTGAAGATGTGAATGGTATGACCTTTTTCATCGGAATTTTGTTTATGATTTTATATCTAATTTACTCTTGTTTTGTCAGTTTTGAACGTGCCAACTTATGATTCAGTGAGCAGCAAGTTTCGTTAGTGACCAAAATCGGGTAACACCCTTTTTCTTCACCTTGTGAATCTTTCAGGGTGCCTTTTAGAGTTGATAATCATGGATACAATAAGGTGGTTTGTTTTTTGGCCTTTCAAAAGAATAATATAAAGCAATCCTTCGCTACCCATTAATTTTTAATGCTTGATATGTTGTATTCCTTGTAACTTTTTGGAGTTATCGAGTTTGATAGGCGTTATGTGTGAAATAACACTTGTAAAGAAACTAAAATGGGCTGGGATCGATCAATTATTTAGTTGGGATTTTATGTGCCAAATTTCAGAGCTTGCATCTCGTCACACTTTGTGTCTCGCCCAATTTGCATTGACGCATATAATACGATTGGGACAAACATAGTAAGACGGAAAGTTATACAAAAGATGTCAAACTGTTGATATATTTATATCACACTTGTTTCATGCATGATCTGAATAAATGTTGCAAAGATAGAACTTGAATTATCTTTTTTGGGTAAAGGGTTACCCCGGTGATTCTATTAAAACAAACCGCAATTAAGTACAAGTAGTGAGGATGTGTTCCACACTAATTCATATATAGGACATGCCCCATATATGTAAACCAAACAAAACAAAGCATCTATGACACCCCATAACCTAGCCTACTATACATCAGTAGACAAGACAAAACAAAACAAAGATACGCCCTCATCTGCCATCATCAAAAATGAAATTGCCACAAACCGGTAACCCCTTCACACGAACCAAAAAGAGTCTATCCATTGGAGAACTTTGTGGAAGTGGTGCCTGCCTTTGCTCTCGAAGAAGAAGACTGGGTACCCGAGGTCATAAATTCACTAGTTTCATTATAGACTTCAACGACCTCCTCCTCATCCGATTCTTGCTTGTCCCTAGTCGACTGCATAGACTTCTTTTCCACTCGACCTACAGTGATACCTCCTTGATTTCCATCATCGTCCTTGAGAATGTTAAACGGGTTAGACGTTGAAACCTGGTTATTCATCGGACTCTTCAAGGAAGATTTTGGTTTAGGCTTGACAACTGGTCTGTACACTAACTTAGGCTTCTGATTTTTCATATGGAGGCCCTGATTATTAACTTTCTTCTTCTTGGAACCCACAACCTGAAAATCATCAATATTCTTTTCAGAATCCCCACTTGAAGTTACCTGAGGGTTCTTTGGGCACATGCTTTCATCATGACCAAAGACACAGCAAGAGGAGCACCTTAAAGGCTCCCAATCATATTCAACTTTGACCTCCACCATTGAGTGACCATTACCATCCAAAGATGGGATTGCAACTGTAACACTCATCTTTAACTCGGTCCCCGCCTGAACTTCAATAAGCGCTCTAGCGTAGCTACTTCTTCCCCAAGACTCAGTACACATTGTGGCAGTATATGAATCCAACATCTTAGGGATCCCAATCTTAGAAGCAACTAAGCTAAGACCATCCTCGGTAAATGCAACTAACGGCACATCATGCAGTTTGACCCAGACTGGAACTTTAATATCCTCTTTTTCCATCTTGATAGAGGCCGACCACTCCTTCAAAATAATCGGTACACTTCTGATCATCCAAGGCCCATCCTCTAACATTTGATTCATCCCTTAGTTTTAAACTTAAAGAAAAAGAACCCGTTTGCATTCATCATTAGCCGGGAAAGACCATATTTAACCCAATTGTTTTTTGCAAAGTAATCAACCACAGGAAATGCTAGACGTTTACCCAGAAAGTATCCATACAAAGTGTTAACATACCGGTCCGTAACTTGTTTAACCGATGACAGTGGAATAACAACATCCGCTCCATCAACTGCCTCGTTTGATTCCATCGCCCTAAAATTCACCTTAACATCCGCCTTGGTGTTCTTCACTACTTTAGCAAAGGACACAGGTTTCTCAGCCCCATACGATCCTGTTTTCCTTTGACCAGCCGACAAGTTCTCTTGATCCAAACCTGAAGATGGCGTGAACCCCATACTTGGATAATCCCAGAAGTTTACCGATTGATCTCCATCTACTTTCTCCAATCGGACTGGCATTATAACCTTGGACAGTTCATCAATGATGTTTATACGCTTAGGCTCATCTTGATTTGTAATTTTTGTTCCACGTCTAGGCTGAAACGTATTACCTTCAACATCGATAACCCGATCTTCAATATCCTTGAATGACAATGGAGGCATCCCACGAGAATCATGAGATTTACCATCAGACTTTGTTCGATCTTCCATTCAGACTTGCAAACTCTCTTTAACCCTATGATAATTCAGCCGCAAACAACAAAGCACCAAACAATCCAGATAAACCGACAAAACGACAAGCAAACAGAAACCCTAAACTAGCAAGAAACCCTAACCCATGAGTCTAATAAATCTGATAACGAATTGGTATCAAACTGTTCGACCAAGGGATTTAGGACGGCGATTAAAGAGAACAAAAAAACCCTAGACAAAATCGATCAGATCCTTACCAGAATTCGTAATAGATGAAAGACTCTAATGACGAACCTGATACAGAAATCACGATGTAAGAGGTAGGGTTGCGTGATGATCAGAAATCGCCATTGCTAGAGAGAGAATTAGGGTTCCTAACCACACCATGCATTCCTCTTTGACGATGCCCATCCACAATGGCTTACCATTCCGGCTAGGCAATCATACTTGAATTATCCTATATATTAATAATAACAACCTTGTGAATAGTACTTTTTATATTATAATAATATATACATTTTTTTCTTTATTTTTTAAGTTGGATAACCCTGGTGTTAACCGACACTGGTATCGAAGATACTGGTACGCTCCGCTTCGGTATCATTAGTGCATTTCATATTATAATAATTTTTAGATTTGTATCACGGGTTGGGATAAGCTTGGTGTTAACTGGTACTGGTATCGAAAATATCGGTACGCTCCGGTTCGGTATCGGTACATGAAGGTAAAAACCGTCACCAGCCCGGTACAGAAAACGTCGAAAGTCGATACCGAATTGATATTGAAATCTTTTAGTTTGGGAAATTCGGTACTACTACCCGGTACCATTTGCTCATCACTGATCACGGGCACCGTACGAACAACAACGGTATCGTACAACTTTTTTTGTTGATTTTCTTCAACTTTTAATGATTTTTTTTAGTTTCAAGGGTAGGGATGAGCTCGGTGCCAACCGATACTGAATTGGTACTGGTACCTAAAATACCGGTTATGGTACAGCTGTACAGGTATATGAAGGTAAAAACATGTAACGAACCGGTATCAGGAACGCCAAAAATCAGTACTGAATTGGTACTTTAGATATTTGGGTTCAGGAAATTCGGTACTGGTACCCAATACCATTTGCTCATCTCTGACTACAAGTTTCATACGAACAACATCATTATCATACAACTTTTTTGTTTTTTTTTTTCAACGGTTCCGTGCGCAACGCGCTCGTAGTGATTTCAAAACACAGTTAAACACAGACTAAATAATAAAAGAAGTTAGCCGCAACGCGACTGAGTGATAAAACTAGTTTTTTTAATAAAACAACGAAAATATAGTGACATGTTGTTATGCCCATTATTAATTTAAGTGGGCTTAAATGGTTTTTAAGTTGACTTTTTTCTGGTTAACTTGTAAGTAATAAAATGGGAATGTTTATGGAATTGATTTGGAGTGAACCGAAAGTGTCCGATATTAGATGAACCGAATCTTTTTACTTTGTGGTTACAGTCAAACCCAACTCACTTGCCCTTTTTCTAAGTCCTAACTAACTTGAGAATGGACAATAGGTTTACATTGACAAGTTTATTTTATAATTAATGTTATAGAGAAGTTTACTTTAGAAGTAATAATATGTTCGGATGTTCCGTTGATGGGATTATAACCTAGTGGCATTTTAGGGTGGATAAGACTTTGGAACCATTTTTTTCAACTTTTATTATAGATATTTTAACTAATTAACATATTTGTAAAGTTGAAATGGCTTCGGCCACTTTCGTTATTTTCCCTTTATTTTATTTCGCCAAGAAGAATTATAGGTTGTGTAGTTTACAAACATGAAAGTTAACATTTTGGCTTAAAAACTAGACGTGGTAATATATAATATAGGGTGGGGTTCGTTCGACTACAAAGTCTAAATTTCCTAAAAAGTGTAAAAAGATATAAAACACTATAATTTCAGTTATAAAACATATCTAAAACCCAGAAATAAGAGAGTGAAGACAACTAAAACACCATATTCAAACCATAGTAGTCCATTAAAACTACAAACACACAGTCGTAGAACTATAAATATAAAACACAACATGCTAATCAACATAAAACACAATAATGTTTGTAATTCGACAATCAGAGCCTTATCATCCAAACCACAAAATACAACCCACATATATGATGTTTAGTAATCTTCATTTTGTTATTTGTGGGTTTTGTGTGTTTTATGGTTAACATTTTGGTGTTTTATGACTTTTTACACTTTTTAAGAAATATTGAGTTTGTAGCCAACTCCTAGCCATATAATATATTATACAAAATCAAGGAAAAAAATTATATTTTGTTGTCAATAAAATCACGTAGCTTAAAAACATATGAGATATTATAGAACCTAAAAATTGGGTAGGAAAAATGTTGTGGATGATAGCTAAAAAATTAGGTATACTTCTATAAAACTATAAATAATATGATAGCTCAAAGCCATAATAATATGATTATAATTTTTTTTTTTGACCCTTATGAATCTATGATGTTAAGTGTTACGGATGCTATGCAACGTCTAGAAACCATGTCACATTTAAGGTTATCTATACTATATTATAATGCATAAGGGAGTGGTATTTTAAGATACCCAAAAAATAAGAACTTTAGCCCACTTTATTTATAGAAAGACCCCTAAAATGAGGGTAGTTTAGTCTTTTAAACACTATTTATTTTTTTGCTCCTAAACTTATTACACTTAAATCCCTAAGGTTTTAACAAAATTATAGATAATTAGTTACAATTCACCCATCCACACCAAACTTATAATTTTTTTACGTATTCTTGACATATCTTATAAACTATACTGTTTTAAAAAAATCTAAAGATAGCATGACGACCTACACATTTTTGTCAACGTTTCGGTAGTTGTTTTGTTCAATATTGACGAACGGATTAAAAGGTACAAGTCGATAATGCTTTAATGTACAAGTAATTAATACTTGTGATCTAATGCGCCTAATCTACAAAGATGGGCTCCATCTATACAAACAAAAACAAAAAAAAAAAAAAATTAAAAGTACCGTAACATAAAATGAAAATATTATGTGTCACATTTTATTTTATTAAAACTGCCTAATATTTGTACTTAGATATATCTTATAAAAACTTAAAACTAACTACAACAAACTTCCTAAATAAAGGGGTGTCAAATCTAAAATTAAACCCTAATGTATTTCTATAGTTACTGCTATAAATACATAGCAAGACACCCCTATATCTATTGCTAATTCAATTGTTGCGAAAAATCAAGCATACGAGATTCAAAATTCTAAGGTCAGTTCTGTTATATCGCAGCAGTGAATAATTGTTTTCTTTTATTTACTTTTATGTGAATGTTAACTTATTTGATTTTTCAGATTCGTTTACATGATTAACATGCCATTTAAACAACCCATTTGTCGAACAAGCTTCTAAGGTATTGATTTTGCTGGTTTTTTAAGTATTATGTTTGTGTATATCTTTCATATTAACATGTTCGTTATGTTATTATATGTGTGTTTTATTGCAGGATGATGGTGATAAAAGTGTTGATATTATTTGTTATGGTGCAATGTTTAGTCCATACAAGTCTAATCTTTAACGTATTCAATTTTTGTCCTTTTTAAGGATCAAAAGTTTGAAACTCAAAGGAAGAGATCCAAAAGACTCTCTGAATGGAAATGGAGTGAGGTTATTAATTTATACGATTCTGAGGACAATGACAAAGAAAAGGAATTAGAAGATACTACCGATTCAAACACAAACCAGAAAACCCGACTAAAAATACCTCGAGTGTCAATTCAGAACGGAACAAATTTCATGCAGTCTAATATGAAATCTATCAAGTGTTTTTATGTTTTTTTTCATTTTCAGCTGTTATGTTTTATCTAGACGTATGAATAAAGTTTATTTTATATTTGAACTTTATTTTTGGTGTTAATATAATGCAGTTATTGACTATATTAATAAAGTTCAAAATAAAGTTAGTATCATAAATTTACAAGTCAACTAAACTTATATAAGTTAATATCCTAAAGTTGCAATAAATAGATATTGTAGTTAGATATAGTTAAGCTGAAATTATAAAATATTGCATTTATTCTTGGATATTAATCTAATAATTTGTATTTCTTAATTAAAAAATAATAAAATAATAAACTTTAAAGCTAAACAAAAAAACTGAACTTACTATGATATAAAGTTAATAAAGATATAAACTCTTAACATTCTATATTTTACAAAAACAGTTTTTAAAATTTTATAAAAATATATTATATATATATATATATATAAACAAAATTTAACAATTAAAGTTAAAGGTGTAAAACGTACTTACGAGTCAACTGCTATTTTTTGTTTTTATAAACACAAAAATTTTAAACTGAAAGTTTATTGGATGAGTACCATGTGGATACATAAAAAAAGTTATGAACTTTAAAGAATAAAATTATAAACTTTATCATTTAACCAACAAAATAAACTTACTTTACAACTATAACAACTTATCTTTATTTTTTGTCATTTGATTATCATCTTTTTTTAAGAAAAAACGAAACTTTACATGTGTAAAACAATTTTTTTACTTTATTTATAAACAAAACATTTTGTTTTTATAAAAAAAAAAATTCATTTATAAACATTTTTTGTAACAAGTAATATAAATAAAATACTACAGAAATTTACAATTTTTACTAGATAAATACTAAATTGTGTTGCAAATTTTTAGGAATTATAAGTTCAACTATATTGTTCAAAATAATATTAGTCAGTTTCAAAAGAATTCTTTATCAACTTGACTAGATACAAAATAGATTGTGTTGCATATTTTTAGAGATTATAGTTAAAAGTAGACTCATATAGATAAAATTAGTTAGGAACTAAAAATCTGAACTTAGTATGATATAAAGTTAATAAAGATATAAACTCTTAACATCCAATTTAAAAAAAAAACAGTTTTTGAAATTTTATAAAAATATAAATTTTTATATCTGTAAAAAACTGAAATTTAACAATTTAAGTTAAAACTCTAAAACGTACTTACGAGCCAAATACTATTTTTTATTTTTATAAAAACGAAAATTTTGAACTTAAAGTTTATTGGATGAGTACTATTTGGATATTTAAAAAAAGTTACGAACTTTAAAGAATAAAATTATACTTTATAATTTAACCAATAAAATAAATATACTTTACAATTATAACAACTTATCTTTTATTTTTTGTCTTTTGATTATTAATTTTTATAAGAAAAAAAAATTATTTTTTGTATTTTGATTATTACTTTTTGTAAAAAAAAAACAAAACTTTACATATGTGTAACACTAATGACATATATCCACCACAATAATGTTATCATAAATATTATACGAATAAGAAACTACCAGAAACGAGTGCCGCAATCCAAATTGTCGCCCCCGCCGCATCGCGCGGGCACCCTACAAGTATAAAAAATGAGTAAAACATTTGTATTTTCATGATTTTCCTCGTGTTTAACCTTAAAAAAAATGGAAGGATATATGATACGTCAAAGTGTGGGCTTTTGTAATTGTTCATATGGATATATTTGATTGTATATAAGTAAAAAACAAATAAGTAAATGCCAGTAATTTATAAATAAAAGTAATTAATAAATAAATAGTTTTTTAGTATAATCACTTATGTCCATTGCAAGCACTATTGTATCCATTGAATTATAATTTTATCGAAAGCCAAAAACATTTTCAAATAAACCTACCCTTAGAGTAGCCATAATTATATTTTTTTGACAATGACATATTTTATGGCTAGTTTGATAAACTCATGTAATTCCCTTTCATTGTGGTCTTGTTGTGGTTAATATCATTGTTTTAAAAAGAAATATTGCAAATGATATAAAGAAATGGTGTAAAGCAGTGTTTCTTTTTCTTTGTTTAATGACTTTTATGAACTATAAAACTGAATTTGACCAATGATTATTAACATGTAAAAGGTGGTAGATTTTTTCATTATTCTTTTTACCATGACCAAAATTAAGTAAGAAACTCGGAGTGTGGAAAACAATGAAGCCCTAAAACAATAGCAAAATGGGACGTTGAAGCCGAAAGGAAACCAAAAAGAAATAGAAAAAAGTTGCTTATTGAGAGATCACCAACAAAGGCAACTACAGTGGTGAAAGGGGTAAGGTCCCAAAAAACCTCATAATAAGTATTTGAGACCATACCACAACCTGGCCTTTTAACCTTTTAACCTTGTGCGGCCGCGCACTGGTCTTACAAAAGGAAGAAAGTAACCAGCAAGCTATAGTCGCGCGCCCAAAGGAAATCATAAATCCTTGCGCCTTCTCCCATTAGCAAAGGATAAAAATCCAGAGATCAATACTTCCGCCTAAATATCCAGACCTGGATAATTACTCAGACTTAGGATTTATTCATTCAGTGGTCTCCACACAACAAAGTGCCACATTAGATTACAGCAGTAATCTTCTAGAAGAAATACAATCGTGCACCACCCAGACGGTTATAACCGTCTGGACACGTGTCATTACCACAGGCACCCCTGAAATCACAACGAAGACATGCAATTGGAGATTAATCTCCACTTGATCACATTACACGTGGCAAATCCCCAGCCTTTGATCAAGACCACGATCCGTGTGCTCTCACGACGGATCAAAGAACTTAAACAGAAGGAAATGTAACCGCTTACGGGGTTAGCATCTTCCGTTAACTTTTCACTAACGGGTTTTCCCGCCTAAACGACTCCCGGCTATAAATATGAGAAACAACCCAGGTATGAATTCAAGTTACACACACTTCTCAAATACATTCTCTTCTTCATCACCAATACTTATTCTCACACCGGAGTCGGGTCAAGGAGAGAACCCTTTTCTCCCCTTGGCGAGGCTAACGGTGCTCTTTTTTGCAGAGCTTTCGGAGAAGAAGATCAGCTGCAACTGAATCAATCGAGAGAGAGCTAACCTTTTTATGCGAATTCAAACCCCCTAGATATTTCGGTTCCGACCATTTATCTAGTGTTTCTTCATTGGTGTTAGGGGTCATTTTCTTAACATATGTATCCTGACCAATATCCTGCCTTTGTTTGTTTATTTGTGATCAGGATGCTGGAAGAGGATATTGCTGACATCTTGGGCGATATCCTGAGGCTTATTGAATTAACCACGTGCAGGTTAAGGGCAGAGGCTTGCTAACGGTCAAGAGGACTTCTTCTCCTCAAGACTCGGACGAATTTGTTGAGAAAGAGACGTTGAGCCCGAAAGACCAGCTCTACAACGTTCCAAGAAGGAATATTCGGTGGATCCCGCAAGTTTAGGGTAGTTAGTTATTTTATCTTTACTATAAATAGATGAGGTCGGATCAGCTTAGAACACATCGTTTCACACTTACACTCTCGAACACAATCACACTCTAGCTAATTGCAAACACCACACTTGTATTTCATTTTCGTTGTAACACTTAGTCGATCCGTACCACATCCTGCACTGTATCCTAATTTTTGAAGCAATTGAAGAACAAGGCAGTTGCGATTGTCAGCTCCCGAGGTTTTATGCCGGCGATCTAGATTGATCAAGGGCTTTCCTCGTACATCTCGTGTCACTTCCTTTACTTTTTGCTCATTATTTGCTCATTGTTTGATCGTCGATACAGCTCAATATCCCGAGCCGTATCCTGAAACTGTTTTTGCAAGTAATTTAATTAACACATTTTTGACACTTACTTCTAGCACACTACCTCACTTAACTAATTTGATCACTTAATTACTTCGGTAATTTTTTACCAAAACAATTTGGCGCCCACCGTGGGGCAAGTGGTGCTCTTTTTACTAAAACTTTTTGTCAAATCGCTAATCGGTTTTCTATTTTCAAAACTTTTTGCCACATTATCTATAATGGCCTCAAGATCAAACGTGAGTTCCTCTACTGTATCTGCTATGACTTCTGCTACTGCCGGTTCGGTGCTTCCACCACCTCCTCCAAGGATGCCAGCCTCTACACAATCTCAAGATGTTATCCCGACTCGGAGTGTCCAGGGATCTGCTCCCGTTTTAGCTTCTAATGATGAAATTTTAACCTTATTTGGAAGTGTGCAGGAACAAATGAGGCAACAACAGGAAACAAACCAAACGCTTTTGAGGGAGATACAACTCCTGAAGGCTGGCTCGAGCAGATCTGCGGAGGACAATGTCACTCCGTTACACCCCAGAGCATTGAACTTTAGCTCGGCTGTGTATACCGAGGATAATAGGGGGAATATCGTGCCCAGTCTTCCTCAGAATCATACTCCTGAAATACCCTCCTTGGCCCGGATGTCAACCATAAGGAGCTCAGGATATGCTTCAGGATATGGGCAGAATCCTCCAACTGGTAACATGTCTAATAATAATAATACTCATGCTACTAACAGTGGTGGATCTTTGCAGGATACAGGTGTAACATCAGCACTTACCAGGGAACTTCAGAAGTTGAAAGACATGATATCTAGTGTACCTGGGGTGGTCCAGCCGATCCCGGAAGTATCTCAAGATAGTCACAAGATATCTCGTTTTGCATACCCTATATGTGATGCTGAGATCCCAAAGAGATTCCAAACTCCCAACATGAAGCTTTATGATGGGACTACGGATCCTGAGGAGCATATTGCCCAGTATAGGGAAAGAATGGAGATTAACCCTATCCCTCCGGAGCTCAAGGAAGCGTGCTTGTGCAAGGGATTTGGTTCTACTCTAACAGGATCAGCCTTAAAATGGCTGTTAAACGTTCCTCCTCACTCAATTACTTCATTTGCTCATTTGGTTAATTTATTCAACAGTCAATTTTCTTGTAGTCGGAGTTTTGAGAAACTAACCAGTGATCTTTACAGGATAACTCAAGGGCCTCAGGAATCCTTGAGGGATTATGTGAACAAATTTAGTCGAGAATCCTTGGATATCCTACATCTTGATGTTGCAACAGCTGTGCAAGCTTTTAAGATGGGATTACAAAAGGACTCTCAGTTTTATCAGGATCTTGTAATGAATCCCTGCAGGAATCTCGATGAAGCTCGTAACAGGGCCTTGAGATATATCCGTCTGGAAGATGACAAGAAGATGCAAGAAAGGATGAACTCATCCAACACTTATGAATCAACTAATAGGAAGTCAGAATCCTCATTTAGGTCATATCGGCCTAAGCCATATGGTAGAAATGAAAACAAGAAAGTGAATGCTGTCGAAGACGAGGATCCTGAAGAGTATCCTGAGTTGTCTGAATATTGCTTTTCTGTTAATATTCCTGAATTGATGTATGCTATGCAGGGTCTAGGAGACAAGGCTAGATGGCCTCGAAAGAATCAACAAAAGGATGACTGGAAGGATAAGTCAAAATGGTGTGCTTTCCACGAAGATTTCGGACATATGACTGAGGATTGCATTGCTTTAAGGAAAGAAATAAGCTATCTTCTAAGCAAGGGATATCTGAAAGATCTCTTAGGAAAAAAGAAGAATAAGGGTCAGGATACTGACAAGGATCCTGAACGAGCAGCATCACCTCCCTCGGATGCCAAGATAATCAACTTCATTTCGGGGGGATCTGACATTTGTGGAACTTCGTATTCGGCAGCAAAGAGACACGCAAAGGAAGCCAAAGCCGAAAGGGGAGACAAACCTGTCAGGATGGCTACACTCACAACTGACAAAGTGATCACATTTGATGCTGATGACAGGGATACTGTCCAGGATCCTCACCATGATGCTCTGGTAATAACGTTATATGTGGCTAACCATTTTGTACGCAGGATATTGGTTGATAATGGCAGCTCCGTCAACATAATCCAGTTAGAGACACTTAAAAGAATGAATGTATCTCCAATGGATATAACTTCGAAGTCCACCGTGCTTGTTGGGTTCAGCGGAGAGGCCAGAAACACAGTGGGAGAGATAAAGTTGCCGGTATACGTTGAAGGAGTCAACTCGATACAACGTTTCTGTGTGATGGACTCTCTATCCTGCTATAACATTATACTGGGAAGACCATGGATTCACGATATGAAGGCCGTGCCATCAACATATCACCAATGCATCAAGATACCTACCCCTTGGGGAGTTGTTAAAGTTGATAGCGATCAGCAGGAGGCAAAAGAATGCTACTCCTCCTCGATGAAATCCTCAGCCAAAACTAGTGCAGCATAGCAATTAAAGACGCGGGCCCAGGATATCGTGGAGGATCCGGAGCAGGATGTGAAGAAAGTTATCCTGGACCAGGATAACCCCGATATTTCGGTGCTCGTAGGGACCAATATCCCTCAGGATATTGAGGAACAGTTAATTAACTTTTTGAAATGCAGGATGTCTACGTTTGCATGGAAGCATGAGGATATGACAGGCATATCCAAAGATATTATCACTCACAAGCTTGGAATTGATAAATCATTCAAGCCTGTGCAACAAAAAAGAAGGAAGTTTGCTCCTGAGCGGAACACGATTATCCAGGAGGAAGTTGAAAGATTATTAAAGTCAAGAATGATCAGAGAGGTTAAGTTCCCAAGGTGGCTAGCAAACGTGGTTGTAGTACAGAAGAAGAATGGGAAATGGAGAGTTTGTGTAGACTACACAGACTTGAACAAAGCTTGTCCTAAAGACCCATTTCCTCTTCCCCATATTGATGCAATGGTAGATGCCACTGCCGGGCATGAAATGCTGACCTTCATGGACGCATCCTCAGGATTTCAACAGATCCAAATGGAGCCTTCTGACCAGGAGGATACCGCCTTCATGACGCCAACAGGTATTTATTGTTATACAGCTATGCCTTTTGGTTTGAAAAATGCAGGTGCAACATACCAAAGATTGGTAAACATGATGTTTAAAGACAAACTGGGGGACACCATGGAGGTGTACATTGACGATATGGTGGTAAAATCAAAGAAAGCTCAGGATCACCTCCAGGATATTAAAGGAGCATTTGATATCCTGGATCAATACAACATGAAGCTGAATCCTGCTAAATGCCATTTCGGAGTGGGGGCAGGAAAGTTTCTTGGGTATATGGTGACGAAAAGGGGGATAGAGGCAAGCCCGGAGCAGATTAAAGCTATCCTGGATATAAAATCACCCTCGAATATGAAGGATGTACAAAGATTAACAGGCCGAGTAGCAGCTCTAAACAGATTTATCTCAAGATCCTCAGAGAAATGCAAAGACTTCTATGATATCCTAAAGAAGAACAAAAGATTCGAATGGGGGGAAAAGCATGAAGCAGCTCTACAGGATTTGAAACGGTATCTCTCAACCGCACCTCTATTGATGAAGCCGGAAAATGGTGAACCACTATCCCTATACCTTGCTGTATCAGGGAATGCTGTAAGTGCCGTTCTTATAAAAGACCATGAAGGTCAGCAGTATCCTGTTTATTATGTTAGTAAAAGTTTGTTAGATGCTGAAACTAGGTATTCTCATTTAGAAAAATTGATACTAGCATTAATTATGGCATCAACGAAACTTAGGCATTATTTCGAGACACATAGGATACATGTTAAAACAAACTATCCTATTAAAAATGTGCTTAGGAAACCAGAGATGTCAGGCAGGATGGCCAAGTGGTCAGTAAAGTTAAGTGCTTATGATTTAGTATATGAACCTAGGAATGCCATAAAGTCTCAGGCTTTAGCTGACTTTGTGGCTGACTTTAGTAGTGACATTCAGGATGAGGTAGATCTAGAAGTTCAACAGCTAGGAGAATCCTCAGGATCCTGGACATTATATACTGATGGTGCATCTAATGTAAGAGGAGTGGGATTAGGAATACTACTAAAATCGCCACAGGGGGACATATTACCCCAGGCTATTAGGTGTGAATTTCCTGCTACTAATAATGAAGCAGAGTATGAGGCTTTAATTGCAGGATTAGAGATGGCTAAGAGCATGAGTATCAAAAATTTGCAAGTATATGTTGACTCTCTGTTAATTACTAACCATTTTAATGGATCCTATGCAGTTAAGGGAGAGAAATTGATCGAATATCTCGATATTCTCAAAAAATTAGCAGGATATTTCGATGTTTTTATACTTGAACAGGTACCAAGGGAAGATAATGCTGAAGCGGATGCCTTAGCAAATCTGGGATCATCGATCAGGATACCTGAAGGGACACAAATACCAATAGTACATGTCTTATATCCTGCAACGAATCTTCAGGATAAAGAAGTAGCTGGTATTCAGGATCCTGGGGCAGAATATCCTGAAGAGGATCCTAAAACCTGGATGGCTCCAATCATGAAATATCTCAAAGAAGGACATATTCCTGGAGATGAAAATCCTAAGGCATTTAGGATGAAGGTATCACGATTCACTATTATAGATAATATTTTATACAAGAAATCTCTTGCAGGACCGTATTTGAGATGCTTGGAGGATCTTGAAGCCAAAGAAGTCCTTCAGGATATACATGAAGGGGATTGTGGTAACCATGCTGGGGGCAGATCGTTATTCTCAAAAATATTAAGAACAGGATATTATTGGCCAACAATGAGAAAAGATGCCGCAGAATATGCTCGAAGATGTGACTCATGTCAAAGACATAGTAACATACTGCATCAACCGGCTGAACCATTATATCCTATTGTTTCCCCTTGGCCATTTATGAAGTGGGGGATGGATATAGTGGGAAAGCTACCAAAAGCTCCGGGAGGAAAAGTCTTTATGCTAGCAATGACGGATTATTTCTCTAAGTGGGTTGAAGCTGAAGCATTTGTTCAAGTTAGAGACCAAGAAGTAGTATCCTTCATAAAGAGGAATATCCTGACCAGATTTGGAGTACCAGCTGAGATAATCTGTGACAATGGTTCTCAGTTCATAAGTAAGAGGACTACAGACTTTTGCAAGAGTTGGGGAATCAAAATGATCACATCTACTCCGGTACATCCTCAAGCAAATGGACAAGCAGAATCCTCTAACAAGATAATTGTCAACAACTTAAAGAAAAGGCTTGGAGCCAAAAAAGGAAGATGGGCAGAAGAATTACCCTTTGTTTTATGGGCTGATAGGACAACGGTAAAGAATGCAACAGGTCAAACCCCATTTTCGTTGGTGTTTGGAGCAGAAGCAGTGATTCCAACGGAGATGACAATACCTACTGCAAGATCTATCTTAAGTGATCCTGAGAAGAATCCTGAAGCCTTGAGTCAGGATTTAGACACTATAGATGAAAAGAGAGATGCGGCAAGGCTAACGATGGCAGCATATCAACAGAGAATATCCAGGGCATATAACAAGAATATTAGAACCAGAAGATTTAAGGTTGGAGATTGGGTATTAAGAAAGGCTTTCCAAAATACTACTAATCCTGCCGATTGCAAATTAGCTCCAAAATGGGAAGGACCATATGAAGTTGAATCAGAAGCAGGGAAAGGAGCATATAGACTCAAGAATATGGAGGGAGATATGCTACCGAGATCTTGGAATGCTATACACCTTAAGCTCTATTTCAAGTGAGTCTAGAATTTAATTTCTAACTCAAGATGGTATGAATTCTTACTTCTTTTAAATGTGTTTGGTGTAATTTGTTCTTTATAACCTGATACTGACTTAAGCATCGGAGGGGTGTTAGCCAAGCTAACACCCACCTTAGTTTACATTTGTTTTGCAAGATATGTTTCAGGATATAGCTCCAGAATATGCACTCGGGATAACTCAGAAGATTAGAGGATTGGCCCCCTCTCTCACGTTTAAGGGATACTGATCCCTTCACAGGTTTAAAGGTATTCACCTTTCTTCCGAATTGGGTTTAAACACCCCGCCTGGAGCGCAAGTTATTCAGGGATAGTTCAAGGTGGCGGGACCAGTCCATGTAAAAGTGGCTGACAATTTCGTTACCATTGGCTATATCCTGAATCCTAACGGTATATGAGGATTGATCACCCTCTCTCACGAAAGGGTATTTTCATACTCTCTAAGGTTTAAAGGTTTTCACCTTTCTAAGTCTTGGAGTTTATACACTCCCGCCTGTAGCGCATGAAAAATTGGGATTTTCCCCAGGATACAAAGGATTTATCTCCAGTACATCCTAGGGTTATACCCTCGGGATGAGAAAAGTTGCTTATACCATGGAAATTGACATTAAATAGATTTCTGAGATACTTGAAGACATTGTACACAGGGGACATCCCTGCCAAGATGGTGGTGTAAGGCTAAAAGAATGAAGTTTGCGACTAATGCATTAAGTACCTTGCACTGGGGACATCTTCATTGGAAGAGTTGCAAAGGGATTGAAGTTCGGTAATAGGTTTATATCCTATGTCTGGTATGATCTTTCCTTTGTAAGCCTCATTTAAATTTTTAGTAACATCATGTTAAGTATCTTGACATATATCCTCAAAGTCCTTTTAAGGATATTTGATTAGGATGTTTGAAACTGGTATTGGCTTGGAACTTTGATCATCATCAAAACTTGGTTTTGAGGAGATAAACTATTTCTTACTTTCTAAAGAAATTTTTATAAAATTGAAAGAACGTCTGGAAGATCCATTTAAAAGGCTTCTGCAGTATGTTTCTAAGCATACTGGTCAGGATATTTTGTAAAATAACAGTATGAAATTTTTACAAAGCTAAGACTTACACTAAACAATGCAAAGTAACAGAAAGAAAAGTCAAAAGAGGAAATTATTCTTAAAGCGATCAATACTGGTTGATAACCGAAGGTTTCATCCTGAAACCCAGGACCCATCCGCCTTCGGTTATCAAATTGTTTAGAGATAGAAATGAAAATTGTTCATAAAGACATAAAATTGTTCGAATGAAAATAAGCTCTAGGGGGTAGTGCCTTCTTGCTCCATAGCGGTTTCAGCAACATCCATTTTGGGATCCGCCTCAGCATCCTTGTCAGCATCGATTGCCTTTTCAACTGCTTTAGAAGGATCATCGACAGTTGATTTGGAAGAGGTACCGCCAAGATTCTTCAGCTTGGTCTCCCAGGCTCCAACGTCCCAAGAAGGGCATTCGAAGCCTAATGTTTTGGCTTCGTGAGCCATCTTCAACCTAGCCTGGAGAAGAGAAATGACGACGGAACTTTTGAGGCTTTCTCGGTAACTGACCATATCCCGTTCGTACTGCACATGGGCAGCTTCCAGATCGGCTTGGGCTTGAAGAGTAGCCTTGTTAAGAGCAACTTGGTGTTCCTGGGTCATAGCTTTGTATTTCTCCTCGTAATGACGAGACTTGGCGGCCGCGATCATACCTTGGTCTGAAATTGTGATTTCTGCTTCCTTTAGCTTGGATTCAAGTGTTTTGTTAAGCTTGCAGGATTCTTGATATAAGTGAACCAAACGCTCAAGACCCTGCAAAGGTAAAAGGACAGGGATCAATATTATTATTAAGTCTTTGAAAATAGTCTAAATTGCAGGATATGGTATAAAGATACTAACCTGGTTGAGAAAAGAAGTCATAAAACCGTTGGCTTCGATGAATCCATGCTTTTCATAAGGAAATGTGTCAGAAACGACAGGGGAATCGGGTTCTTTCCTTTTGCGGGAACTCGAACTCCGAGGTTTGGTAGCCGGTGAAGGTTTAGGAATGATGATGGCTTTGGAGCTGCTGGGTTTGGATGTAGCAGTGGTCTTGGAGCCAGGTTCTTTCTTGACCTGGATCTGGTCAGAATAGCTATCCAGTTCGTCAAGATCAAAGACTTCAGGGATCTTAGCTGGTGCTGTGTAAAGGGAAAAGTTTTACTCTTTATCATTATATTGTTTTGACTAATTATTCTGAAAGGAATTCTTACCAGACATCTCGGATGACGAGTACTGACTTGAACTCGGAACGTGTGTGGTAAAAGTCCTGTCTATTGCAGGTAACCGGTAAACGGTATTGATTCTCTCTTCTGACTCAGCGGTAGGAGGAGCAACTTCCTTAAAGTTCACTGCATAAAGGTCAAAAAGAAGAATATTAATAGGGGATAACAATTAAATTGTCTATAAGGATATCTATGATCCTACCGGTGGTTAACCACTCCACCGGAAGGTTGGCACCCTCAGCAATGGAATCTCGTTTGACAAAGAAGAATTTGCGTTGCCATCTGTCTTCGTTTTTGGTGGCTTTGAGAATCAGGGGTTTGCTGGAGGTTGAAAAAAGCAAGAACCGGCTAGAGCCGTGGGACCGGAGGCGATAAGCAATAGGTAGATCCTCGATGCAGAGGTCAGAACAATGGAGGTTTTTGATTTGGTTGAGTACAATTAGTACTCTCCAAACCATGGGCATGGTTTGAGCAAAAGAGATGCCAGTAATACGAAAGAATTGCATCATAAATTCTGGAAAGGGGTATCGAAGGCCTAGTGAAAAAGGATATGCTGGAAAACAGATCCATTCGGTAGAAGAAACATCCGATCGGATTGACCGATCAAATGGCCTAAAGACTGTGCTGTCAGGGAAAGCGCTGGAGGCTCTTAAAACTGCAATATCTGCGTTGTCAAAGGCGCAGATCTCCTTCTCGGGATTTTTGAGAAGATTCTGCTGGGTGAAGGTCTCGGCGGCCATTGCTAGAAAGATGAAGTAAATTGACAGGAAGAAAGTCAAAAATGGAGAATTACCTGAAGGGTCTGTTGAAGATATCTGCTTTTCAAACAAGAAAAGAGAAGATATAGGGGCATTGTGGATCTCCATGGAGTAAAAAACGCGTTGGAAGTTATGATGTAATCTTGACCGTCGCTTCATTTTAAATGCCTAGAGTTGTGGGATAAGGTTTTTGAAATATATCCGTTGGATTGGTATCCCAACTGATATATTTGGGGACACTTGTTAGGGGTCATTTTCTTAACATATGTATCCTGACCAATATCCTGCCTTTGTTTGTTTATTTGTGATCAGGATGCTGGAAGAGGATATTGCTGACATCTTGGGCGATATCCTGAGGCTTATTGAATTAACCACGTGCAGGTTAAGGGCAGAGGCTTGCTAACGGTCAAGAGGACTTCTTCTCCTCAAGACTCGGACGAATTTGTTGAGAAAGAGACGTTGAGCCCGAAAGACCAGCTCTACAACGTTCCAAGAAGGAATATTCGGTGGATCCCGCAAGTTTAGGGTAGTTAGTTATTTTATCTTTACTATAAATAGATGAGGTCGGATCAGCTTAGAACACATCGTTTCACACTTACACTCTCGAACATAATCACACTCTAGCTAATTGCAAACACCACACTTGTATTTCATTTTCGTTGTAACACTTAGTCGATCCGTACCACATCCTGCACTGTATCCTGATTTTTTAAGCAATTGAAGAACAAGGCAGCTGCGATTGTCAGCTCCCGAGGTTTTATGCCGGCGATCTAGATTGATCAAGGGCTTTCCTCGTACATCTCGTGTCACTTCCTTTACTTTTTGCTCATTATTTGCTCATTGTTTGATCGTCGATACAGCTCAATATCCCGAGCCGTATCCTGAAACTGTTTTTGCAAGTAATTTAATTAACACATTTTTGACACTTACTTCTAGCACACTACCTCACTTAACTAATTTGATCACTTAATTACTTCGGTAATTTTTGACCAAAACAATTGGCGCCCACCGATTCCTCTGTTTTCTAGTTTTTATCTCGTTTCGATTCAGTTCGTTTCATTTTCTGTTTTGCACATGGCAGAAAAATCGTCATCTCACCGGCAACCTGGTCCTCGACCAAACGTCGGAAACAATTTACAAATAGAAGGATCCCCAGAACATTGGTTTAACAGATGCCAAACTGCTTTAGACACAATCGTTATACAAATCGCCAGATCTGATTTCCCAAACCTCAGATCTGGAGAAAAAATCAACATTACAGTATTGGACCCACCAACACCACGTTGGGGGGACATCCAATCCAGTCAATCCAGATATAGCAGTTATCAGAAACCTAAACAAATACACATGGTTCAAGGAGGTCCGTCACGAAGACCAAATAAACGAAACTATGATCAACATTGGAGGGAAGAGCAAGTTGTGTTTCCTGTTGTTCCTGGGGGCCCTCAGGAAGAACGACCAGTGATTATTACTGGTATCTTCGGACATTACCGGACGGACTATATGTTTATAGATCCAGGAAGCTCGATGGACATCATATACGAGCAATGTTTTAAACAGCTAGACTCGGAAGACAAAGCACGTCTAGAACCGGTTGATTTTCCCCTCACCGGATTCTGCAATGAAGCTGTATTCCCATTAGGGCAAATAGCTTTTCCGGTGACTCTATCAGATGGCGAGCATTCACGAACAGTCACAGTCAATTTCATGGTCATGCCAACAACTTCACGCCATGATGTCTTGCTTGGAAGAAGGTCACAAAGAGAATTTAGCATGATCACTTCTATTCCACACGCTGCATGCGGATTTCCAACGGAAACCGGAGTTGCAATTTTATACTCAAGTAAAGAAGTCATGTACGTGGACGACGAGCCACCAACAAAGGTAGTCAAACCTTCGGCATCAAACGAACCAGAGAAATGGGTCCTGAACAACGAATACCCAGAGCATACCATTCTGTTAGGACACGCCATTTCACCGGAAACACGAATACAACTGAAAGAATTGTTGTCTAACAACAAAGATATATTTGCTTGGTGTCCAGCAGACATGACTGGAGTCCCACGCGACATCGCGCAACATTGTCTAAACATCAAACCATCAGTGGAACCTGTTGCTCAGGGGAGGCGCAGTTTTAGTGAAGAAAAAGCAAAAGCCATGGACGAGCAAGTGGCAGAGTTACTTAATGCGGGAATCTTACGCGAAGTAAAATACCATACATGGGTTGCCAACCCAGTCATGGTACAAAAACATAATGGCGGATGGAGAATGTGCGTCGATTTCAAAGACCTGAATAAAGCATGCCCGAAAGATTGTTACGCGCTTCCAGAAATAGACAAAAAAGTCGACTCTCTAGCATCGTTCAGATGGAAGTGCTTTCTCGACTGTTACAAAGGTTACCATCAGGTCCAGATGAAGGAAGAAGACGAAGATAAAACCGCATTCCGCACAGACAAAGGCATTTTCTGCTACACTAAAATGCCATTTGGCCTGCGCAATGCTGGCGCAACTTATCAACGTTTAATGGACACAATTTTCAATAGCGACATTGGCAAGACAGTTGAAGTATACATGGATGACCTCGTCATCATGAGCCATGAGGAAGACTCAATGCTCAACAATATTCAGCGCACATTCGACTCTCTGCGCAGCGTGAATTTAAAGCTCAACCCAACAAAATGCTCCTTCGGCATGGAAGAATGAAAATTTTTGGGTTTCATAGTCACAAGAGATGGCTTTAAAGTAAATCCAGAAAAAGTACAGACTATCCAGCTAATGCCTTCACCCGCAACTATGAAAGAAATGCAAAGGCTCGCTGGACGCTTAGCAGCCTTGAACAGATTCTTGGCTAATCATGCGGCAAAATCTTATCCATTTATCAGTACGCTATGAAACTGTGGAAAGAAAACTCCCTTTCAATGGACGCCTGAAGCAGAAGCAGCATTCAAACAAATGAAAGAATGTTTAATTCAGTTACCAACGCTGACTGCGCCAAAAGAAAAAGAGCCACTAATCATATACCTATCAGCCGCGGAAGTAGCGGTAGGTGCAGTATTAATGGTAGAACGAGAAAACATTCAGACTCCAATCTACTATATCAGCAAAATGCTCACCGGCCCCGAAACTCGTTACTCAATGATAGAAAAATTGGTTCTAGCACTAGTACACGCATCCCGATGCTTGCGCAGGTACTTCTTAGGCCATGTCATCACGGTTCTCACAAATTACCATTTAGGCCAAATCTTGTCAAAACCTGATGTGGCGGGAAGATTGGCTAAATGGGCCATTGAGCTGGGAGGATACAACATCTTTTACAAGCCAAGACCAGCAATCAAAGGGCAAGTTTTAGCAGACTTCGCCACCAAAGTTCCCATCGATAAAATACAAGAATGTGAGGCAATCCAGAACCCTACACCTGTTTTCGACGACAGAGTCTGGACCTTACACACAGATGGCGCTTCCAATGATGATGGAGCGGGAGCAGGCCTCCGATTGGTCAGTCCGGATAATCACGAGCTTACATATGCCATACGCTTAGACTTCCAAAGTACCAACAATGAAGCAGAATACGAATCATTTTTAGCAGGCCTTCGTCTAGCACTCAAAATGGGGGCAAGAAATCTTGAAGCCAACGTTGATTCAAAGCTAGTAGCCGAGCAAGTTAACGGTCACTACGATGCAAAAGGAGAAGCTATGGCATTATACCTTGAACAAGCGCGGATGTTAATCAGCCAATTCCAAACGTTCAAAGTTAACCACATAAACAGAAGCGAGAACAAACACGCAGATGCACTGAGCAAGTTAGCCGCTACCAGCTTCAAGCACTTAACAAAGGAAGTACGCATAGAGGTACTGTCCAACCCTTCTATTCATCTCAAACAAGTAAACGTCATAGAAATGGGAAATCCATCCTGGATGTCCCCAATTATCTCATATCTTCAACACGGAAAACTTCCGGAAGGAAAGGCAGAAGCTCGAAAAATACAACACAAAGCGATAAATTACGAGATGGCGGATGGCGTCCTCTACCGGAAGTCATTCATGGGACCATTATTACGCTGTGTCGATAAAACAGACGCCCAATACCTGGTCAGAGAGATCCATGAAGGTTTATGTGGAATACACGCGGGACCGCGCATGGTCGTGGCAAAAATAATGAACGCCGGATACTACTGGCCAGGAATGCATATGGATGCAGTTGATTTATTAAGGAGATGCGCAGCCTGTCAACGCCATGCACCAAAGACGCTCCGACCAAAGAATCCACTAATACCCGTCACGTCTGCTTGGCCATTCCAACAATGGGGCATCGATCTTGTTGGCCCATTTCCTGACGCGCCAGGCGCAGTAAAATTCATCATTGTGGCGGTCGACTACTTCACTAAATGGGTAGAGGCCAAAGCCTTGGCTTCAACCACAGCAATGGTAATCCGCAAATTCATATGGGAACATATCATTTGCAGGTTTGGATTACCATTGCGCATTATTTCTGACAACGGCACAAACTTCGCCTCAGAAGATCTTCAAAAATGGTTCAAAGAAATGAAGATCGAGCATAATTTCGCTTCCGTCGCGCATCCACAAGCGAATGGTCAAGTAGAAAGTATAAACAAACAGATCGTTGACGGTATAAAAGCGCGACTAGGGACAGCACGCAGAGGGTGGGTCGACGAACTCCCCAGCATCCTTTGGGCGCATCGGACAATGCCAAAGACTAGCACAGGCGAAACTCCGTTCAGTCTAGTCTATAGGTCTGAGGCTGTCATTCCAGCCGAGATCGGCCTACCATCACCGTGCATGATAGCTATGGAAAAACAGAGCAATGAGCAAGAGCGAAGAATAGATTTAGACCTTCTGGAAGAAAGGCGCGAGAACGCCGCCATAGCAGAAGCAAGGTACAAATCCAAACTCGAAAAATATTACAACGCGCGCGTCCGCGTATGTACCTTTGTCCCCGGTGATTTCGTCTTGCGCGACAATGAAGCATCAAACGCTGAAAAACTAGGCAAATTAGCGCCAAGATGGGAGGGACCATACGTCATTAACGAGGTCCTAGGCAAAGGGGCGTATACCCTAAAAAGAATCGACGGAACTCTAGTTCCACGCACCTGGAACGCGCAGCAGCTGCGCAGGTGTTACATGTAGGTCAAATCATTCACAGGCAATGTATTTCCTATTTACACTTGTGTTACAAGCCTCGCGCTTTATCAATACAAACGTTATTTCTATACTTGTTACTGTTTGTTACAAATTGCATGAAATTCTTTCGGTTTACGCGAAAACGGAATGGCAAATATTGTACAACTCATGAACAGTCTAAGAAAAGCGCAGCAAAAGCGCAGATTTTGACAAACGTTCACACATGAGCACAATGCCATCTCTAATTCGCTCTACCTGATCAAAACAATTAAAGCACATGCAACATATTGTAATCCAAACATGCAAAAACATACAACACATAACAAGTGTACATATCAAAAAAGTGTAACATAAACACTTAACAAGATCATAGCAATGATCTTCAAAAATTGTTCAGTACCAAATTTACAAAAAAACATTAACAAAGGACGAAGAACTAATCCTGAGGTTAAAAACCTAACCAACATTGGAATCATCATCAACAACAGACACCTGCTCACACCGACGAGTTTTCCGGCCTTGATATACCAGACGACATCCTCCTTTCTGAAACATCGGAAATCGAGCCATCAAGCTATCAGCATCCAACACAACACCAACATCATCAGTATCCGTATGCTGAAGAACTTTACAGTCAGAATTAACAGCTGCCGGAATAACAGTTTCGAACGGACTCTTTGCTGTAACTAAAGGTGGAGAACGAGAAAGAAGCATGAGGCCTTCAGCAGCCTCGTAAACCCTGAAAACATCCAACAAAAGACGAGTTTGGTAAGAACGCTTCATCTTCGTTGCTAAAAACCAAACCAGAAGACAAAATATCTTGAATATGCATATATATAAAGGAACTCAACCTAGGGAAAGGGGAAACCTACTCATCATTAACTGTCAGAACTACATCACATCAAAACGGCGCTACAGGAACCAGGGTCATATCCTCATTAATGAAGACTGACAAAGCGCCATCACCCATCCCAATATAAGAGGACAAACTCTTGGAAAAATACTAACTTTTACTGCCAACAGACGTCATCACACGTCAAGGTATGATTGCAAAGTTCACATTTTCCTCCCTCTTAAGAAAAATTAAATCTTCTCATAGAAGACTTCTTATTTCTCGCGCCCAAAAGCATTTCCCTCTCATAAGTCCAGTGCTCCACTTATTTGCATAAGTACAACACTAGACTGGGGGGACTTGAAGGGGTAAGGTCCCAAAAAACCTCATAATAAGTATTTGAGACCATACCACAACCTGGCCTTTTAACCTTTTAACCTTGCGCGGCCGCGCACTGGTCTTACAAAAGGAAGAAAGTAACCAGCAATCTATAGTCGAGCGCCCAAAGGAAATCATAAATCCTTGCGCCTTCTCCCATTAGCAAAGGATAAAAATCCAGAGATCAATACTTCCGCCTAAATATCCAGACCTGGATAATTACTCAGACTTAGGATTTATTCATTCAGTGGTCTCCACACAACAAAGTGCCACACCAGATTACAGCAGTAATCTTCTAGAAGAAATACAATCGTGCACCACCCAGACGGTTATAACCGTCTGGACACGTGTCATTACCACAGGCACCCCTGAAATCACAACGAAGGCATGCAATTGGAGATTAATCTCCATTTGATCACATTACACGTGGCAAATCCCCAGCCTTTGATCAAGACCACGATCCGTGTGCTCTCACGACGGATCAAAGAACTTAAACGGAAGGAAATGTAACCGCTTACGGGGTTAGCATCTTTCGTTAACTTTTCACTAACGGGTTTTCCCGCCTAAACGACTCCCGGCTATAAATATGAGAAACAACTCAGGTATGAATTCAAGTTACACACACTTCTCAAATACATTCTCTTCTTCATCACCAATACTTATTCTCACACCGGAGTCGGGTCAAGGAGAGAACCCTTTTCTCCCCTTGGCGAGGCTAACGGTGCTCTTTTTTGCAGAGCTTTCGGAGAAGAAGATCAGCTGCAACTGAATCAATCGAGAGAGAGCTAACCTTTTTATGCGGATTCAAACCCCCTAGATATTTCGGTTCCGACCATTTATCTAGTGTTTCTTCAAGTGGTGAAGTGACAGGTTTTAGGCAAGAACTCACTAGCAAAGACGACACATTGGTGGAAGATAGCCAATGAAGGTTGAAATAAAACAGATAGATAGAAGACGGTTTAGAGGTTTGTTGAAAGGATGGTGTGTCAGGTGTGCAAACACATTTCTTGTAGGTTTTTTCCCCGAAAAGTGAATGTACCAAGTATTTCAAAAAATTAAAAATAACATAACAATACAATTTTCTCTTCTGTTTTTTTCCTTTTCTTTTTCTTCTTCTTCTACTACCACTGCTACTTATTATTATTATTATTATTATTGTAAAAACAAACACTTTTAACAATATACGTAGGGTGAAAAGATGAAAATACAAAACGTTCTTAACTAACCATCAAATTCAGCAAAATACAAAGTAGTTGAATACTAAACATGAAATATGGTCATCTCAATTCGGTTGTAAACTCGCACACACTAAATACACTATCCAAGGGCGTAGGATAGTGGGGGTGGGAGGGGGCGGCCGAACCCCCGAACTTTTTGCTCAGTAGTGTGGAGTATGTAGTTTTCGTATAGAAATTTTGGGTATATACGTTTTCGACCCCCCGTTTTATAGAAATTTTTGGGTGTGTACGTTTTCGACCCCCCGGTCGGAAATCTCAAGTTTCGCCACTGACACTATCATCACTAGTCATAACAAATAACAAAATAACAATTTGTTTATTATATGATTTAGAATGACTTAATTAATAGAAAAAAAAGCATAAGTTATAATATGTGGGCCCCATGTTGGTTTAGTCAATATTCATGAAAATGAAAGGAGTCAACCACAAATTTTGATTCACACCATTTGTTTGGACAAAAGAAGAAATCCAATCAAAGGGCGTGTTTACTTGTTCTTGAATTATTGTTGTAGAATTTTTTTCCAAAAGAAAATAGGACAAGAAGATGATGCACATGACTCAATTAACAATCATGGCCTTCCGTTTACCGCAAACAATTTTTGGACCATTTCATCATTAAACCTTTGACCATCCATAAAATAATGTCAAGATTGCATCCTTTAAAAATATGTTCTTCAATGTTTTCTTTAACATTGTATTATCACATATTTTATAAATTGCTTTATTGTTTTATTAAGAACCATTAAACATTTCTTTAGACGTGTACCCGAGTTGGTTTTGCCGATAAAAAATTAAAAAGTGAGTCCCGTTTTATCATAATCACTGTCGATGATCACTACTAGAAAAATGAGTATCATTGATGACTTGTCATCGACAATGTATCATAATAAAAACATTTAAAAAGAGAATGAAAAATCACAATACTTGTAAATCATCGACCAATACCCTAACACAAGAAGTTGAGATTGTCATCGAAGAATTGTCGACGGACCACTGGCGCTAGTAAATCCAAACTTGGTTTCAATTGTGGGAATTACTTTCTAACGAATGAACCATTGGTAATTTGTCAGTGATAGTAAAGATAAGATTTCAGATGAGATTTCTGGCTAAGCTTTTTAGTAATTTTTGGGTGGGAAACATTTCCGATGGACTATCCTGGTAATCCATTGATTATAGTAAAGACAAGATTTTAGTTGAGATTGCCAACCAGACTTTTTAGTCGTTTGTCGACGAGACTAGTTTGCGACAGGTTTGAGCGCCGCTATTTGACAAGAATATATTCTATGTATAGCAAGTTAGCAACAGAAATCTACCATAAATGACAACCAACCAACAACGAATTCAAACCTAAATGGTAACTAAAAGTTGGTCGTTCATTTTCGTTCGATACCTACTGTTGGGTTCCTTCTTATCTTCAAACCTTCTTTGTAGCCTAAACCAACTCACTAACACATTATAGGGGCCATTAGTGTATTAAGACCATATATATGTTTAACACTAAAATGACTTGTTTGGACATGTTGTTTTATAGTAATTTATGAATCATGTTTGTGGAAGATGTGGGACAACGATAACTAGAAGGCAAAGTCAAAGACTTCTAGGACGAATTGTAACACCGAGTTTGACGTGGTGTCGTCCTAGCACACCAAGATAACTCAATACGGCACAACAGAAGAAGAATATGGTGACACTTTTTTTAACTTTATCTTACACTTGTATTTGTTTTAGTAACTAACAACTTAGGGGCTGTTTGGTAGCATCTGAATGACATTAAGAGGCTATCACTTAATGAAATCATTTAAGAGTTTAACAAAGATAATGTAGAAGAATGTGACATGTGATGGTTTACCATTCAGATGTTACCTCTTATACAGTCAGACATAAGGTTACCTCTTATTCATTCAGACATAAGGGCCACAAATGATTTCATTAAGAGACAGCCTCTGAATGGATTAAAAGGCTACCAAACAGCCCCTTAACCTTATGTTGTAAATGGTAAAGAAAGCATGTGAACCCACCAACATCAAGATTTTTGTTAGGAGACACTAAGAAGCAGGCGGGGGAATCGTCGTCTGCACCATAGTAAATTTATCCGAGGGCGCGCTAAAGGATGGTACGTTTTTTTTAATTTACAGCTTTAATAGTTTATAGTGTTAGTTTGTTGGCATTCTTCAACAAGCATTGAGATACATGTTTAATTTTTTTTTTTTTTGAACAACAACAAACCAACTTTATTCCATCAACAGAAAAGGAACCAACATATAGCAAGATGCTATATATCGCCTCTTTTCACTCGAGTTTACAACCCAGAATATTAAAAAACTTACATCAAGAATCAAAAACCAATCTTTTGGACTTACTTTACAATTTGGGCTTAATTTATCTAATAACTTTTAGGTCGTAAATGGTACGGGTTTATAAAAAATGGGATTTTAATAATATCAACTATCCTATACTTTTGTCGGGGGTATCTTCGTATTTATTTAAAGGTATTTATTTGTATAAAACCGAAAAAATACACTATACCAACGAAGTTGAGCCGTAGCTCGTGCTACGTGTACGTGTTACTTAGGCTGGCTCCAGGACCCATCGCCGCTGAGAAATTATAGGTTTAGTTCTTACCATCGCCGGCAGCCGCCCACTCTACCGGCGTCCAACAGTCCAGGACCCATCGCCGCCCACTCCAAAGTCTAATTTTTGTGAGGTAAACTTTCAATTTCTTTACTTCTTTACGATTTTATGATTCTTTGTTTTGATAATTTGTTTAAATTTGAATGATTATGCATTTATGTGAAAAATATGAAATTGAATTAGACAATTACTGATTTTAAATTGTTAATTTGTTTGCCTTGCTGGGCTGCTCTGTTGTTGTAGTTGTTGATTTTTTTTTTTTTTTTTTTTAATTTTTTTTTTCATATATTTCGACAAAATGGACTTTACATCAATATCGCAGGTAAGCGAGCAACAAGCTGCGCCGCTACCCCTTTCTGGATAGCAAACCCTAGCCTATTAAAAACAAACCCCTGCCCCCTGTTGATGAGCCACTGCTGTGGACAACCTGTTGGACCCTAGTCAGCAAACGGATAGCTTCTGGAGCCAGGGATCCAAAGGTGTCGAAGGCGAAGGGGACAACCTGTTGTTGATTTTGAATGAAAGTTTGTTTTGGCTGTTAAAAAGAAAAGAATATTTAGGTATTTTGAATTTGAATTTGAATTTGATGTTTAGGTATTATGATGAACCTTACCCGAACCGTCAAATCGACCCGGAAATTTTTATAACCAGTCCTCTGAAAATGGAGCATCTAAAAACAGTGAACAAACTGGATCCGCCACTGCCCCCTGTCGAAAATTCCTGAATTTTCCCTGCTTAAAAGTGGTTGCTTTACCCTTGGTTTTAAAACGCTTAAGTGCGAGGCGCACACCTTGGGGCTTTTTTGCTCAGCGCCTAGAGTTATTACAAGAACTGTCAAAAAGGCGCGGTTTTTTGGGATTTTCTGGGCTTTTTTTTGGCCTGAGGCGCGCGCCTCTCGTATCCGAGGCATTTTTATGTATCTAACTGTTGTACCTTGGGTTTTTTGGCTTGTACATGAAGCTAAAATCATACAAAAACCTTACTTATAGCTATATTTTGGGTAGCGAAAGCTAAAAACCTATGGGATATATAAAAAATACGTATAATTAGCTTGTGCCTCGGGTATGAAAAGCCCGCCGCTTTTGCGCTACGCACTTCACGCCTCGGTTTTAGACCTAGTCGCTTTTGTGCGCCTCTCACTTTGTAAAGTTCTCTACTTTGGCAGTAAAGATTTCGACACCATCACACGGCCAATTAATTTTACATAATTTTTCTTTTTTCTGATTTAATTTATTGGTGCAGCTGAATATAGGCTGACATGGCGAATAGCAAGTATGCGTATGTAAAATCGTTTGAAAGCGAAGATGAAGTGATGTATCCAAACTTGATTGTAGTTCGAATCGATGGTCGCAATTTTGCAAGGTAAACCTACATTCATAATACTTTCAAATTGTACCATTTTAATCTTAATCGCTCTATTGGTTCCGAATTTTTATTTATTTGTTAAGAAATTGAGACATGTACACGATGTCACATTTATACTCTTATTTACCTTTATTGGTGCTTATTAGATTAGATAAGATATATGGAAGTTTCACCATACTAACCATCTACCAATTTTGGCAGATTTTCTGAAGTTAACGAGTTTGAAAAACCAAATGATGAAAGAGCTTTAAATCTGATGAATCATTGTGCAACCTTGGTGTTGGAGAAGTACCCCGATATAATCTTGGCTTATGGTTTTAGTGACGAGTACAGGTGAGACCCTGTTTTATCGACCACTACAGAAAAAAATTAAAAAGTAAAAGCTGTATATCATATTCATATTCATTTATAATTTACTAATTTTCTGTGCAGTTTTGTTTTCAAGAAGGAAACCAAATTTTATCAAAGGCGCGCCAGGTAATATTTTTTTACTGGATATTGTTTTTTAAAACTTCTATTAACAATGAATTTGACACTGCAGCAAGATCCTCTCGCTCATTGTCTCATTATTTACGTCTTTATATGTTGAGTGTTTTCCCCATGAGGAAATGAGATTTACTCCTTCATTTAAATCAAGAATTATATGTTGTCCATCAATGGAGGTTCTTCAGGCATATCTTGCATGGAGGCAAAGAGAATGTGAGTAATTATTTATCGAACATTTCCGTCCAAGCATACAAGTTCAAACCTTTGTTATAATTTTTGCATACTTTTTTTCAGGCCATAGTAAAAACCAGTACAATACTTGCTTCTGGATGTTGGTTAAAAGTGGCAAATCTGAAACAGAAGCCTACAACATCTTGAAGGTGATTTGCTTTTTTTTTTTTTTTTTTTTTTTTTTTTGCTGGACTTATTTTTTTATATGCATAATTAATTTATTCCTTTTTTTAAGAAAAAGTCTTTAGATTTTTAAATGCATGCTCGTTGTTTCAAGGATGTCATTCACTTGTTCTTGATGATATATTATCCACTATTTTTATCATATATGATCTATTTAATATATTTCATATCCAATGTGGCTTCTTATGTTTCATATGTTGTACATATAGGCATGGTTGTAAAACAAGGTTTCCAAGGCCGAGTACTCCCCGAGTAGTCGCTACAAGGCAGTCTGCCGAGACGACTTTCTTTGACTCCGCCTAATTACTCGGAGTCGGTCAAACGCGGTCAACCTCGGGCAGAATTGGATATAGTCGGTCAACTCGGGCCTAGTTTGACTTAAATAATAATATAACATAATTTCTATGCCTATCATATTAAAGAATGAATATCATTTTCACGTATTTTGTTATAAATATTAGTAAATTTGTGTTATTTGACATATATTTAATCTCCAAAAAGTAATTTCTTTATAGTTTATCATGTCCGAGTACTCCCCGAGTACTCTCCGCGTAGACCGAGTACTCTCAACTCCCCGGTCGACCGACTAGGGAGCGCCTAGCGACTTTTGCAACCATGCATATAGGGCACTCAAAAGCAAGAAAAGAACGAGATTTTGTTCCAACAATTCGGTATCAACTACAAAAATCTTCCAAGCATGTATCGCCAGGGTTCTTGCATTCTCAAAACAGAGGTTATTTTCGACTTTTAATAAATTTCATTAAAGGTTTTTGGAAACTTACGATATTTGAATCGAGTACGGGAAGCAGTTTTTGTTCTAATTTGCATATTGCTTTCAACTTCTTTTAAACTAAATTTAGCTACCACTCAGGTTGATGAAACCGTAAAGATTCATGACACAGAATCCCCAGTGAAAAGATCGAGGAAGATGGTTAAAACTGTCCATTCAGAAAATATAGCTTCTAGAAGTTTCTGGAATGATTATTCCTATCTTTGCAAGGAGCTAGGCTGTTTTGAGCAGAACGTGAATAATATAAAACACGAGTACTTGAAATTGTTTCAGTCCGAGAACAAGTTGCTTCCATTTACTTGGATTGTCATAAGAATAGACGGCTCTCATTTCCACAGGTATAAGTATAACCTTATTATGTTGGAAGGATTATATTTTTACTTTAAGAGTAAAATGCCATTTTCGTCCCTGAGGTTTGGCCGGTTTTGCGACTTTTGTCCAAAGGTTTGTTTTTCCACATCTGGATCCAAAAGGTTTGAAATCTTGCCATTTTCATCTGTCAGGGGGTATTTCCGTCTTTTTGGTTAATTTAAAGGGCAGTTCGGTCCTTTTTAGGGATTTTCGGTCTTTTTACATAAAGTGAAAAAGACCGAGAATGCCCTTTAAGTTAGCAAAAAAGATGGAAATACCCCTTAATTAACGGAGAAAAATGGATGTAGTTAACGAGCCGGATGAAAATGGCAAGAATTTAAACCTGTTGGATCCAGACGCGGAAAAACAAACCTTTGGACGAATGTCACAAAACTGGCAAAGCCTCAGGGACGAAAACGGCACACTTTACTATTCATTTAATGATTGTGTATTAATAGGGTAGTTTTTATTTTATTTTACCTGTTATCAACCAAATACAAGTTGAAGTGGCCTGTTTTCTTTTCTTTTTTTTTTAATTTTTTTAAATAGTTTGAAATTGTCTCATCTGCCAAAACTTGAGCTTGAAAATTGATTGTTCATCTTTTTTTTTTTTCTATTTTCTTTTCGACTAGATTTTCTGAGGTTCATGGATTTGAGAAGCCTAATGACGAGCAGGCGCTGAAACTTATGAACGCGTCTGCGGTTGCTGTGTTAGAGGAGTTTAATGACATCGTATTTGCGTATGGAGTTAGTGATGAATACAGGTAAGGTTATTAAATCAAATTGTTTATTGATTAATTTTGTGACATTATTAAATCATATGTGTAGTTACCGTTCAAATTCTTCTACTTTTCAGCTTTGTTTTGAAGAAAAATTCCCAGCTTTATCAAAGGCGTGCCAGGTCAGCGTCGTGCAAAAGATTCCATTATCATGTTATTTAGGTTTTATAATTATTTTAGTTTGGGAATTGTTGGAATTAACTTTCTATGTGTTTAAATCGTTACGATCTGTTATTGAACGTATCCTTTTAATATTTGCAGTGAAATAGTATCTGCCGTTGTTTCATTTTTCTCTTCTACGTATGTTATAAAATGGAAAGAGTTCTTCCCTGAAAAAGAATTAGAGTACGGCCCGCCACCAATATTTGATGGAAGGGCTGTCTGCTATCCATCATACGAGATTATTAGAGATTATTTCGCTTGGAGACAAGTTGACTGTGAGTGAATTATGTCTTCTTTTACCATTAAAATTCACATTGTTTTTTATTATTCTGATAAAAAATTTGCCGATGTATGTAATTCATTCAGGTCATATCAACAACCAATATAACACTTGCTTTTGGATGCTAGTCAAGTCCGGTAAAAGCACAAGGGAAGCTCAAAGTCTCTTAAAGGTCCTGACTCTTCTTGTAATTATAATTCCACCTACATTCTTGTTTTGCATAACGGGACTCAAATCTAGGGGTGTTCAAAACTATCCGTATCCGAAAATCCGATCCGAAATATCCGAAAAATCGGATATCCAAATTTTTCGGATTCGGATAGTGATTTTCAAAATTTTTGGATATTTCGGATATCCGAAATATTCGTAAATTTGATTTTCATTTTTTTTCGGATATCCGAGTATCTGAAAATATCCGAAGTATCCGAAATATCCGAAAACTTATATTCGGATATCCGAAACTATCCAAAATATCCGTTTCCGAATATGAAAAAAAATAATTAAAAAAAATAAATAAAAAGTTGGATTTTCGGATATCCGAAATTCGGAATTCGGATATCCGAATTTCGGATATCCGGTTTTGAACACCCCTGCTCAAATCCCATATGATTTGGAATCACAAAATTATCAAAAACAAGTAATATATGTCCAACCATTTAAAACAATGCTTTCAAAATCTTGTCACTCTTATCAGAACTAGTGGGTTAGCACTTAGCACCCGTGCTCCACAGTGGGTTTGAAACATGTGTAAATATAAGCAAATCGCGAGGGTTAAAGTTGTTTGATGTTTTAGTTGAGGGGCTAAACATGTCATTGTTAAAGTTGAGGGGCTAAACATGTCATTGTTAAAGACTTAAAGTTGAGGGGCTGAAGTTGTTTATTATTAAAGTTGAGGGGCTAAAGTTGTTTGATGTAGTTAAAGGGCTAAACATGTCATTATTAAAGTTGATGGGCTAAAGTTGTTTATTATTAGAGTTGAGAGGCTAAAGTTGTTTTAGTTAAAGGTCTAAATTTGTCGTTATTAAAGTTGAGGGTTTAAACATGTCATTAGCAAAGTTGAGGGGCCAAAGTTGTTTATTATTAAAGTTGAGGGGCTAAAGGTGTTTGATGTTGACAAAAATAGCATATTTATAGTATATATAATGTTTGTTATTTGTTATTCAGGGTACTCAAGCACAGGAAAAGAATCAGATGCTCTCGCAGTTATTCGGTATTGATTACAATACGTTGCCCGTCATATTCCGTAACGGCTCATCTGTGTTCTGGGACAAGGTTATTTCTCTCTCTCTCATCTTTCTTTATTAATTAGTATGCTGTATTGTAAACGTGAGTCTTTTAAGAGTTTTGTATGTCCAGGAGATGATAATGACGGATAATGGGGTCGTTGCAAAGTCTCACAAGAAGGTTTTTGTTGAACACCCGAATATAATTGAAGATGACTTCTGGGTGGCCCACCCGCTCATACTTGAAACGACATCCCCGAGGTCCTTATCCCTTTCTTTGACATGAATACATGATATATATTATGTAGGACCCAGTGAACCAACTAAACCTAAGCAAGTTTGCTTGTTCGGTTTGGTTCTTTGTTGTTGCCGGAATTATCAGACAAAGTAGCACCAAGATTTTTTTTTTTTTTGACAGGTGAACTTCACAACAGACGGCTAATTCACACCCGCAAGACGCAGGCCTGCACCACTCATTACCAGAACTATGTTGTCTTAACCGGGCCCACGCCTGGTCGAGAGGGGCGTTACGCTGTCCCCGAGAAAAGGAACACAACTATAAACACTGCCTCATTGTTAGCGTTTGCAGGCAGCCCAAAGTGGTTTGACTACAGTTTAACAAAGAGAGCTGTTGTTTTCTTCATGGAGGGACCGTCACTTGGGCTTTTCAAGAGACGGCTTTATGTCAATGATGTGGAAGCTGCAGCACCCGATAATGAGGATACTATGCAACATCTGGTTCATATTTGTTCAGCCTTTTGATCATCCAATATCATGTTATGATTAGCATGTGTGCGCTAGCGTGATTTTTTTTTGTTTTGTTTTGATCTCTTGTCCAAATTTAAAATCAAAATTCTAACCAAAGCTAACTGGCTCGAATGTGTTTGACAGTTTGACCGACTGCAGAAATGCGTAGTTTTAAGATGCTGCGAGCTAAGTTCTTGCAAAACTTATAGATATGATATATATATTCTTTTGTAATGGTTACATATAATATGTTATTTGAATTCATACAACATTCCAATTGGTTGTGAAAATCTAGAAACCAAAACACCAATTATAAGTTCGGCTTTGACCTATAACCAATATCGACTGAAGCTCGCCGAATAATTAACACACATATCTATCAAAAATAGTACCAGCCTAAAGGTTCAATGAATTTTCTTGATTTGTTTTGTTCCCGTTGCAACTACGCCTCTTTTGCTGGAAGGTCGTCCGCATTTATGAGTTTGGGCGGATGAGTAGGTGCTGAAGCGGTAAGAGAGGGTTAGTTTGATGATGGGAGACTAGACGAGGAGGTAGCAATCGCTAGTTTGATTCTTTAATTGAGCGGGTTTTACCTCACCGCACTGTCGTGCTTTCGCGGGCTTCGGCCCCAAATGAGGGTATTATCAAAACATCTCTATGATACAACATGCTGATCAATTCTTTATCAAAACAAAATCGAAACAAGAGTTTATAGAATGTGTGTACTTGATAATCCATAAACAAAAGACAGAGTAACATACGTGTTCTTGATTCTGTTTGGGTTCCCGTTTAGGGTGTATTATTAGGATGGTTTTAGGTGAGTATGAGGAACCCATGATTTTGGGGTTGGGGGGGGGGGGGGGGGGGGATGGATTTTTGTGTTATGGTTAACATTTAATCCTCTCTAGTAATCTCTATTTATACGCCCAAGGGAAACCTATGTTGATCTAGTATGGATAATTACGTACATCGAATAATTACCAATTAATTGAGTAGGGATAATAAAGTCAATGATCATTTTATAATAAACGTGAATTGTATTAAAATAACCATTCTAACTTAAATAATATAATCCAACATTTCCCCACAAGTTGAGGGCAGGGAACGACCTACAGCTTGGACCACAAAAATAGAAAACGCTGTAAAGATAATGACTTAGTGAACAGATAAGTAATTTGATCATTCATAGATATGAACTTAAGATTTAGATCACCCTGAACCACATATTCACGAACAAAGTGAAATTGTACATCAACATGTTTTATACGAGCATGAAACACCAGATTAGCTAAAAAATAAGTAGCTCCCAAATTATCACACCAAAGGGTAGGTGATGATTTTGTAATAACACCAAGTTCACGAACCTATTAGGCTCCCAAATTTTGTAATAACATTCGGCGTCATGGTGTCATTTAAGGCTCCATTGATTCAGAAGGTATCACATATTTCCAATAAGTTGAAGATATGTATGCGGGGTCTTCATCGGGAAGGCAATGAAAAGTGAAGGAATTTTGGAGCATTTGGATAAGTGGTGGTCTAAGCTCAAAGTTGTTTGCATCAACATTTGGCGGGTTTATTGCAACTCCAAAATTACCAATATTTGGCTGTAGGAAGTCCATTAGTGTACGTTGGTCCGCTATGGGTGGGGTTTGGATAGGAATATTGGCTACTTGGCGGACTCTTGCTCGACGCCTTTTCCTAAAGAAACACTTGAGTTCTTCTAATGGAACTTGTATGTCATCACAAGAGATGGAGGACATACACCAAGTTGTTGTTTAAGATGTAGTGATGAAAAATCTCAAAATCCTGTTAATATAGACACGGAAGTTTGTTTTTCCTGAAAGAAACAAATTCTGTTTTGATATTGGGTGATTGACATGGGGCCGTGTCTACGAGGCACGACCCCGTGTTAACCTTCTGTAATGAAAATTTTGAAAAAGAAAAAGATTAGGTCGTCGATTCCGAACTTTCTATCCATGTGTCTCTAGTAACGGCTCGAAAAACTTGATGTTATAAATATAAGTTCTTACAATCTTGGATTCTAAGACAAACCAAACTCTATACAATAAGGAAATGGTGGTGGATAGTGGTGGAAATGGTGGTGGCCGATAGTGGTGGAAAGTGGTGGATATTGGTGGCGAGTGAGAGATAGTGGTTGCAAAGGATGAGGAGAATGATAACCCATACATTCTATTTATAAGTTGAATCTGAAGGGGGACACGGTCCCATGTGACTAGCTTGCTGAGCTCCTTTTGTCTTTTCTGATAAGGTTCGTTCATAGACACGGGCCCTGTGAGATGTGAGATGGGGCACGACCCACGTCAACTTTGTAGGTCCCATTGTCCTAAGATCTCCAAATCTTTTGAAGATATGACACGCGAGCGTGCTAAGCAGGAAGAAAAATCATTAGTTGACGCATTATCTAATGTAATAGTCAGCACATTTTCAATGTCCCATTCTTTTATACATTGAACTAGGCTATCACTAGCGAACTTCACGGGCAGAAAAATTTAATTTTAGTTAATAGATTTGTCATAAAATGGCACAAAATATGTTTTTTTACAAATATTTTATTAAATTATGTTACAAATATTTTATTGAATTATGTTATTTTTTTAATCTAAAATAAAAAAAAGTTTAACACCCTGAGTCTGTAACCGCTTATTTTATAAAGTTTTGAGTCCAAATTTTAACACTTGTACATTTGAATTGGACTCAATTGGTTAAAACCACTAAAACACAGGGACTCAAAACGTTATAAAATGAGCGAGATTCAGAGCGTTAAACTTTTTCATTTTACACTCAAGTGGTTCAAACCACTAAAACACTAACAGTAAAAAATAATTTACTCTTTCTTTTATATATTTATGTACACACCAAAAGGGGTGGTGGTGGTCCATCAAGTATACTGGTGATTTTACTTGGAAATCAAGCAACATTGTTCTCCATGGCAAAGGCATCATCATCTGTCAACGCATGTGACTCTTCCTTCCCTACCCCATTTTTTTTTCCTCTTGTGTTTTTTCCCGAATATGAATAAATTCACTTAGTAAAATTATCAGAACTATACCTTCGTTTCGTGAAAACAAAACAAACGGTGGACATAATACAATTTACATTATTCTGTAGTACACACCAAATATACAATGTTTGAATATCAATGACCTTTTCCGTTTAGTAACATGTATTGTATTTTAAATTACGTATATGCATATAAATAAACAGAGACGTTTCTGAGAATTCATGTACTTGTTCGAGCTCGAAAAAATGTGTCATTCAGTAATGTTTTATTATTATTACTATTTATTTTTAAAATCAAATGGGTATTAGGCTCACTAAAGCTAATGCCAATGGGCTAACTTCGAAACCATAAAAATTGTTTGTAAATGGGCCTATCTTGGAGTTGGGAGTTGGTATAGGTATACTATTTTAAAAAAATTAACATATATATCGGATTTTTTTATAAACACGTGCCCCTCGAGATCACGGGCCCTGTGCGGTGGTACCCTCATCACCGCCCATGTAAATAAACAACAATTAAAATAGATACTGTGGCTTAAGTATATAATTTTAGATAAAACTTAATGGGCCCTACATGCTTACATACCAATTAAAAGAGTAAATTGTCAAAATCGTTCTAGAGGTTTTGATATATTTGTCATTTTCATTTAAAACAACTTTTTTGTACCATATAACCCTTCACTTTTGAATTTTTTGTTATTTTTATCCAAACGTTTGACTTTTTTTTTTATTTTTTTTTTACCAAAATCGTCCCTGAGATTTGGGATTTTTTGTCATTTTCATCCAAATGTTTGATAGAAGAAATAAAACAAATTAGATGTTTGGATGAAAATAACAAAAAATCCCAAAAGTGAAGGATTATATTGTAAAAAAATTGTTTTGGATGAAAATAACAAACATGCTCAAATCTCAGAGACAATTTTAACAATTTACTCCAATTAAGTATATTACAAATAATATTATATTCATAGCGTAAAAAAGGGTATAGCTTGGATAATCAAATTCCTACTCTTAGTAAATTACCGTTAGACTAATTTAGTTGTATTATATAGCAAACAATATTGTATAATCAAATATATTAACTGTATCAACTACATATACAGATTTGATTATCAACCTAGAAATTGTGTGCTTAAACGAGAACAAGTGTTATTCATATATATCTATTAATTTGAAACATCCCAATGAATAGTGCTACAGTGTGCTATAGTAATTTTTCTTTTCTTTTTTCTTTTTTTTTTTTTTGTCTTTTTTTTTTACTTTTAACCTTTAACTTTCAGTATTAACTCTTACGACCCCTTAACTTTTTAAATACTTTTTAACCGAGTTTTACGTCATTATTTTTATTTACGTGTCGATATAAACTTAAGTTGATTTACGTTTCGACATAATTTTTTTTTGTGTTTTCTCAACTTTCAGTATTCACACTGACAACCCTTTAACTTTCTAAATATTTTTTTAGTCGGTGATTTTTTTTTCTTTTTTTTTGTCTTCTTGCTTTTTTTTTTTTTTTTTTTACTTTTAACCTTTAATTTTCAGCATTAACTCTTACAATCTCTTAACTTTCTAAATACTTTTTAATCGACTTTTACGTCTTTATTTTTAGTTACGTGTCGATATAAACTTAAGTTGACTTACATTTCGACATATTTTTTTTTATTTTCTCAACTTTTAGTATTGACACTAACAACCCTTTAACTTTCTAAGTACTTTTGTAATCGAGTTTTCCGGTCGATGTAAAACACGTGTCAACATACTTTTGTACTTACCACGACTTTATTTTGTAAGTTTTCTCTTTCGACTGCTATATCGGATCAAAAATCGGCTCGCCCCGCCGCGAAGCGCGGCTGTAACCCACTAGTTATTATTATTCACCAAATATATATTAATTAATTGATTTGAGCGGACTTTTGGTTTGAGTTGCAGTTTGATAACCTCCTTGTAAGTTGTATAACTAAAAAATATATATATAGTTACTTTAAAAATAAAAGAAAAGTTTTTTTATTTGAATTTTATTAAAGGAAAATGAAAACCAGACAGTTGGTATAGCCGTCCCGTAGAGCTTTTGCTTTAGCGGTCAATACTCTCAAACCAAACCTCTTTATCTGTGTGCTTTCACCTTATCACACACACACACACTAATATACACATACATATACATAATACATATAATACACACAAATACACACCAAGAGTGTTAATTAAAAGTCATATTGAACCATGCACCTATCTAAAACATATTGTTTAAAGAGTAAATTACAAAAATCGTCCTTTATGTATTTTACTTATTGCAAACTGTGTCCTTTGTCTTCAATAATTACAGAAAACGTACTCGATGTTTGCAAAGCCTTGCAAGTTATGTCCTTTAGCCCTAACTCAGTTAATTTTTATGGTTAAATCTGACCAAATGGACCCCACGTGAGGGTATTTTTGTCACTTTACTCTCATGTGGGGTCCATTTGGTCAGATTCAACCACATATACCCTCATGTGGGGTCCATTTGGTCAGATTTAACCACAAAAATTAACTGAGTTAGGGCTAAAGAACATAACATGCAAGGGTTTGCAAATATCGAGTACGTTTTCTGTAATTATTGAATACAAAGGACACAGTTTGCAATAAGTGACATACATAAAGGACGATTTTTGTAATTTATTCTTGTTTAAATTAGGAAAGAGTTAAAAGGTGGTGTTACATACATATACATATACATACACACAGTATGTGTGTGTGTGAGAGAGAGTACAAAGCTTTTTCTTTATATCTCTGGACTTGAGTTAAAGTTTGAAGGAATTCTAGTGTTTTTTATGGTTAAAGCCACAGGTTTTCATACTCTCTCTCTCTCCTTCAATTAGTATATTTGTTCTAAGGATATATTTGTACTTTTAGAGAATATATCTCATTCAGGTACTCATCAACATGTGTTTTTTTTTTTTCTTCTGCATCCTAAAAAACCTTAATTCCAATTTCAAAAAAAAAAAAAAAAAAAAAAAACACTTGTTCATTGATATATTCTTTAAATCTTTTCTTATGTTTTTGGTCACAGATCTTCATCAAAGTAACTGGAACTAAATCTAAGAGTTTATCGGGTGATACGACGATGATGATGAAGAAGATTACTTGTTGGATATTAATTTGATAACTAATGAATTATTCTATTGATCAAAAAATACAAACAAGAATGAATATCAGCAGCTCTGATCTCATTGATGCAAAGCTTGAAGAACATCAGTTATGTGGATCCAAACACTGTCCCGGATGCGGTCATCGACTCGAAGGAAAACCGGTACGTTAATTCAATCGTACGGATGATTAAAATTTAATTAAATCTTTGGTAATATATTCTTATTAGGGTTTGAAAAATAATCTAGAATCAAGTCAAAAAAGAATATAACTTATGCTAATTCTTGAATTCCTCTTCTATATATTTAACACTGTCCAAAATAATTGATTCCCAGTATTTTTTTTTTATTTTTTTTTTTTCATTTTGGTGTCAAGAACTAAACTCAAAAGGATTTTATAATTTTCTTGATTATATTTTGGAAGTTTTATTTTACTAATTCATTTGCGGAGATGAATTAATATTAGCAGGATTGGATGGGTCTACCAGCAGGAGTGAAATTTGATCCGACGGACCAAGAACTGATCGAACATCTTGAAGCCAAAGTTGAAGCCAAGAAGTTTAAATCGCACCCGTTGATTGATGAATTCATCCCTACGATTGAAGGCGAAGACGGGATTTGTTATACTCATCCTGAAAAACTTCCAGGTAATTTTTCTTTTTTGAAGAAAAAATGGTGTACGTCACCACTAGGCGTCCCCCACCGACCAATTTCTCTTTCTTCATCTCTGGTGACCGGTGGATCGACGTACCGATGATGTTGCAACCGTGTTGAGTGTGTGCATTAATGAGAGAGCCGTGTAGTCATTTTCAGAAAAAAAAAAAGTCTGGGTGATTTTTTGTATTGGTATTTATCTATTTACTTGAAAGAAAGAAGAACACATAAACAAGAAAACACAACTTGTTTGTCCCATAATTCAAGGGTTAGGTTTTACTAAGGATGTCTTGTCTTAAAGAAAGTAAATACTTGATGGGTTTTCCAAATTTAGGGTTTCTTGTTTTGTTACACCTAGAAACCTACTTTTGATTTTCGAATTTATAGAAAGGTAATGGGTTAATTTCTTTTGATAATAATTTTATGTGTTTTTATGAGTAAAAACTAATTTACCTTTGATTACATAGTTACTTAAATACCCAAAAAGGAACATTCAAATATGCCATACAATTTTAGACAATTCTAGTGATGATTAAAACCTAAAGAAACACAAATAAAATCATTGAAATTTTTTCATGGTGATGTTTCAGGAGTTACAAAAGACGGATTAAGTAGACACTTCTTCCATCGACCGTCGAAAGCTTACACCACGGGCACTAGAAAAAGAAGAAAGATCCAAACCGAATGTGATCTACAAGGTGGTGAGACACGTTGGCATAAAACGGGCAAGACCCGACCGGTTATGGTTAGTGGAAAGCAAAAAGGGTGCAAGAAAATCTTGGTACTCTACACAAACTTTGGTAAAAACCGAAAACCCGAAAAGACCAATTGGGTAATGCATCAATACCACCTCGGACAACACGAGGAGGAGCGGGAGGGCGAGCTTGTGGTGTCAAAGATATTTTATCAAACTCAACCTCGACAATGCAATTGGTCTGAAAGAGCTAGTAATAACAATGTTTTATCGAATATGATCCCTATCGAGGGTGCAACTAATAATGAAATAAGCAGACGAGAGAGTAGGAGCGGAAGTGGGAGTTGTTCTTCAAAGGAAGTTAACATAACTACCACTACAACTAATGCTCATAATAACATGGATGAACTCTCTGCGGTTAGCGTTAGTGCAGTTATGTCGAGTTACAATCCCATGGATCATATGCAACATCTAAAAGGTGTCGATCATTTTAGCTTTGTCCCGTTTCGAAAAAGCTTTGATGAGGTATGTTTTCTTTAATTTGTTAGCCACAATATATCAACTCTATCAACCTTAACATGAGTTGCTAGTAGGAAAAAAACCTCATGTCTACTATTCCTCCATAAAAAATCCTAGTTCCCTCACTAAACGTAAACATGTTTTCTTCAGAAAGATAACAAAAATGAACTTCATCTCATATATTCTAGTAAATCCTGATATGTATATATCAACAATAAAACGTTACACAAATATCATATATATTTGTTACTAGCTTTCTTTAATTTCAAGTTGCTTCTTATTTTCATGAACTAATCGACTTTATCTCATATGTCAATCTTTTCCAAGTTTTTCGTTTCGCTCTAAATTTTGTGAGTCAATGCACCGAACATGCGTGTGGAGTTCAACATTTTTTCATATAATTTTCCCGTTTGACTGGCCAGTCACAGCACATCTATTTTTCTCTGTTTGACAAGTTGGTCCAACGCACGGGTCCTGGATTGACTTATTTATTTTTTCTATGTTTTACGTATCGGTTTAATTTCTCTGCAACAAGCGTTCGTGATTCAAATATTTTGCGTCTGCTTTTCGCTCGACGTTATTTTTTTCGTTTTTATTTATTTTGTTTTTACAATATTTTCCAGTGTTGGTGGTCACTGACTCACAGTTTTACGAAAACCGCTGCAACGCAGATGTTTAATACTAGTATGTCATAGATATGATTTTTTTGTATATGTATTACATCAACAATCAACATATATAAGATAACATGATAAAACTATAATATCCATGAGCAAAACTAAAAGGGTTCTTTATTGATTATTCGGTCTACCAAACTTTGACATTACAAGATACAACATTCTTGATATTTAAGTTGAAACGAATATATATAAAAAAAACAATATTTTCTCTAATTTTCTCCGCGTATACGAGATTTAGGATATTATTTACTTAATTATTGGCATAAAATGAGGGCCAAATTTTGGAAATTAGTTGAGTGCAAGGTTAAGGGATAACCTCAAAATGGTTTGAAGGTTGCTTTTCCGATATACTTTACTTGTGCTATAAGCAAACACAATGTTTCTTGATTGTACTTTGTGCATTAAATATTGTACCTTTAAGAGTGGAACAAAACACAGCTGTTTGATGCATGCAGGTGGGTACTTCAAATGGAGGAGAGGCGTCAACCGGAAGGGATATAGGAGCGTTGGGGGGTATCACGTGCGATGAGCAGCAGCCGCATCACGTGACCCAACACAATCCACATCAGCAGCACCTCATGGCTAATTTCCATGTCAGCAGGCCAACTCATCTTGTTTCCAGTCTCGTCTTGCCAACTCAGCCGCCACATCATCACACCTCCGTTATGCTTGATGACCAGGACTCGTTCCATGTCTCAAGAATTATGGACAATTTTCAGGTGATTTTTATATTTTATATAGGTCTTGTTATACACACACGTCACTGACAGTCTAATCTCAGACCGCTTTTAAACGATCATTTGAGGGTTGGGGTTTGCTTCCTAGCTCATTAGCCGCCCTATTTTTAAATGGCCATTTGAATACCAGCGGAACAAATTTTTTGAAAGTTAGGGCTTGCGTCATAGTTTCCCTTTTTTTAAATGACCAGTTGAGTTTTCGTTGAACAATCGCTTAAACTTAATCTAGCCCTAAAATTAGGGGTATCCCAAAAAAAAATTAGGGGTATACTCGTATTTGTTTAGGGGTATCTTTTGTATAAATTAGAAAACAAATACACTACAGAAACGGAGTTGAGATGTTGCCCGTGCTACCGCTGCTTGTACACTACACCTGCGATCGAGCCTTAGGCGTGGGCCATTAGAGTCTAAGGGTGAGTGGGTGACGTAGAATTGGTAGGGTCATTTTTGGTTTTATTGCTAAAACTATTACGGTAAGTCTTTTCTGTATGTATCACATAAAATAATATTGTTTAAAATCTCACATAAAATAATATTGTTTAAATAGGTTCATATTTCCTAAATATATATCACGTGCATGAAACAAAGTATAAAGCTAGTCACCGAGTGAATAGGGTTTGCTTTGCTATTATCTAAGATGAGAAAAGGTGTTATATATAATTATTTATATAAAGAAATACAAGAAAACTTAATCTGTCATTTCTTTTATAACATTCGTGTTATAAAATGGTGTATAATTGTTATTTTTATAATGAGTGATAGGGGTTTCTCATTGAGAGATTTAAATTGGAGATCTATTGTGTAAGAGGGCTCTATAGCGCAGACACATTTAAGACAACGTATGCTAGACCTCCCAATATTCGCGAATAATTCACACCTTTCAAAAAAACATATAAATGCTTTAAATAAACAATCCGCGTTAAAATAAAAAAGCAATTCAATTTTTCTTCTACTAATTGTCCATCATATAATAGATTTTTTTTTATAAAATTATACAATTAATAATATACATTTAATTTAAACTGTCACAATAAAAAAATAGTAATAATGTGTGTTCATGATTTCTAATTACAGCAGCAACATCATCATCATAAAATGGGAGGAGGGAGATCAACATCAGGATTGGAGGAACTGATAATGGGGTGCACTCCTTCATCATCAACTGATATTAAAGAAGTTAGTTTTTCACTACCTTTTTGACTCTGAATTTTATGTAATTATTTCGATTTAATATTACAATAAAAAAGAATATAAATCTATTATCTATAAGTATATATAAACTTTAGTTTATTTTAACTAAAGGAAGAGATGGGATAAAGCAATATTTAATCTGTTTCACTTTTCACTATGATGGTTCTCAACTTCTCATTGCCTATTTCTTTTTACCAATTAATTATTTGAATTTTCTTATATTTTTATATTAACTTTTTCTAGAAATAAGATATGTTTAAGAAAAAATTGCATATATTCTTCTTGTTAGTTGTTATTCCCTTTCCCTTTATAGCCTTTGCTCTTTCTTCCTTTTGGTAACGTGTCTATATATATTCTATTTCAAAAGAAATTATAAAACCTATATTGTTTTTATACTATAGGAAAATAAGGCTCAAAAGAAATAAAACCGGCACACTTATAATTGATATATTGCATATTTTTCCGACTTGGACCCACACGGTCATGGAAATATTTTCCTTTAATGGTAGAACAAAAGATGAAGGAGCTAGCAAGCATCCTAATTAAATTATCTTACTTGAGAAAAATCAATATGAATTTGGTCCATTCTTGGTGAGCAAACACATGGTTTTAATAATGAACTTCAATTACTACACTATCCTTTTATTTAGAAAATACAAATAATACATACAACATCAACGTTTAATACGGAAACAAGAATAAGTAGAAAATATTTTTGTTATTCATACATTTGTATTAGACTCTGTGTGCGTTGGGGGGGGGGGGGGGGTAATTGTGGTTATGGAGTGATATGTGGTTGCCTGCCTTTCAATCCCAAAAAACACAGGTGAAAGGAGGCGTGGAATGTTGGAGTTTAAAAATAAAAATAAACAATTAACATAAAAGCCACCAATCTCAATAAAACCAAACATAGATTAATCAACTTGTGTCACCTCACCCATTCATACATTTGTATTAGACTCTGTGTGCGTTGGGGGGGGGGGGGGGGGGGGGGGGTAATTGTGGTTATGGAGTGATATGTGGTTGCCTGCCTTTCAATCCCAAAAAACACAGGTGAAAGGAGGCGTGGAATGTTGGAGTTTAAAAATAAAAATAAACAATTAACATAAAAGCCACCAATCTCAATAAAACCAAACATAGATTAATCAACTTGTGTCACCTCACCCTCACCTTTGCCCCCACCCCCGTGAGAATTCCCCTGCTGCTCCCCCCCCATGCCATCCTACGGGACGGTGTTCCAGGCGAGGAGAAGGGTTCCACACCGCCCCACGCCTCCCACATCGCATACCCTTGTAGGATTTCAAAAGTTGTATACACATAATTCGTTATGTATTAAACGTGTTCATGTGTGTACACACGCATGTATGCATATAAGTATATTTTACTGTTCAGATTCCTATGTATTGCATGCGTTGAATAAAAGAAATATTAAATAATTAATAACACTAGTTTTAGAATTATAAAACGATACTTTGAGATAAGATACACACACACAAATAAGAGATTAATACGAAGGAGTGAAATAAATTAAGAAGCTACAAAAAAATTATATATGGACTCACAAAATTATAACACGTGACGTAATCAGTTATTTATTTCTTAGGCATAGATTTTTGTAACGTCTTATAACAACTCCAACGTTTTAAATAATACGCATAGGGAAAATCACTTAGCTTGGTTAAAATGTTGATACCGCTAGATCTATAAAGCAACTCAAATCGTTTTAAGCATAGTACGGGAAAAATCACTTACCCTACTAGCTTGATACCGCTAGACCTTCAGTGGTTTGTACATTCTAGCTCCTTGCTTCAAATCTCAAATCGTTTTAAGCATTGTACGAGAAAAATCATTTAGCCTAATAGCTTAATACTGCTAGATCTTAAGTGGTATTTGGCCTCTTTATTTCTTAATAGCATATCATTTACCTTGTCGTTTAAGAAACTATTATATTAAATCAAGTAAATAAGTTATTACTCTTAGGATGAAATTTTGGTTCAGAATACGTGTACGAAGATAAGATGCATAAAAACGTGTATAACCAATATTAATTTGGTTTATATAATTTTACTTTAATAAACATAAGTTTGTCTGATCAAATGTGTAAAACTTTCTCTTTCTAGAGGAGGATAAAAAAAACAGGCTATCCAAACTTTCTATCTATGTATAAAAAACAAAGATCCATAATGATTCATATTTATTTATTTATAGAATTCTGTTACATTTATACCTAATTAATAAATAAGTAACTATTCATATTACGTGTTACTATTATATAAACCCAAGATTCTATTTACCGCTTCTCTCTCTTTTTTCTTTTTTGAACGGCCAACATAAAATTATTTATACATTTACCGCTTCTCATATTTCACCGTTCCATATTCTACTTTTTAATTTACCAAAGTTAACTTTAATCATATCATATATCATAATATTATGTTATAATTTATAAATCTTTATTACTAACTATTTAATGCTTAGTTGTTTAACTCGTTATTAATAAATGGTGTTCTAATCTAGTATATGTATAAAAAAATTCTTAAACATCTCATACATATTAGCTGATCTTGTTTATTTCCCTCTTTTCCTCTCGTTATTGTGATTAAAATTGATCAAAAGCTAAATGTTTATGGTTTTAAAACTATTTATAAAACGTATGCAATATGCATAAAGAGCTAATATATGAATTTTTAATCCACCCTAATTTTTTTTTACCATTTGACATACATGTTTAAACCATCTAAAAACATATTGATAGTTTGTATTCAATATTTATTTTATTTTTATAAAGGAAAAAAAAAGCAAATGATACAAAATAAAAATTACATTTCCTTTTCTAAAGTTAGGATTTTTTTTTATTTTTTTTTAGATTAAAAAAGCACTTAGAATAGCAAATTACAAATCATGGGTTGGTAGACGGGCAACAAGCTGCGCCGCCACCCCCTTTTGAATTGCAAATCCTACTCGGCTAAACACATAACTAGGATTAGATTTTTATTAATGAAGCCCGAAAATTGTACCATATAAAATATATAAGTATAATATCATATTTTCATCCCAACATAATATTTTATCTTTTAGAGGAGGATAAAAAGACTAGGTAAAAGAATAAGATCTAAATCATGGATGTTGGCATCCAACATCTTCTTTTCCCTCTTTTTGAACAAGAGAAAAGAAGACAAAAGTACAAAGAAACTCAAGCTTCTACTCACACATGTCCCAAAGTAAATATTCTAAGAGAACTCTTTTTTATTCTTATTTTTTATAACCGTTATATTATATTAACATATTTCGTACGCCTATAATGTCGGTGTATATCACGAATATAACCTTGCTTTTTTTAAGTTTCATGTGGGTTACAAAATTTTACTTTAGAGTGATGCTACGGGCAATGGTTGATAACGTGTGAGAACTAGACCTGTTGTCGGTTTTTCGTTTATATATTAAACTAGTAATCTAATCTCACGCGTTGCGGCGATAGTTTGGTTGTATTATTGGTTCGTTTTATTACAGTATCAATACAATACAATACCAACACCCGATATAGCAAGAAAAAGAGATAGCGCAATATACGTAACTTTGTATAAGAAAAATGAAACCTAGATGTCGCTAATAACCTTTGTAGCTTAAGTGCAGAGGGTATCAATAACTTTTGAAAGTTTAGAGGTTGTAGTATAAATTTGCTAAAAGATGAAAATATACTTTTATTAAAATTGGGGTGTCCTATAATAAACTTGTTAATATTAAGAGGGTGTAAATGAAATTATGAAGTAAACGACAAAATTCATTGCTACTCTCATCAAATAATTAGAAACATGGTATTACAACATGCTTGTAGAATTGTAAATCACTATTAACAAAAGTTGGTAATTGTATGATTTTATAATATAATTATAATATAATATAATATAAATTGCTCAATAGCAAATGACATTGTGTACAATGCTACATATATATATATGGTACACGGTTGTAGCGGTATTATGCCTTAAAATCTTAAATAAAATCTTTCATTTCCAGCCTTTCAAAGAAAGTATATGATTCGGATAGGTGATCTAAAGTTCAACCCTCGGTTGCAACCAACTGATAATTTGAATTGAAAGGCAAATTAAAGTTGTAAAAATGATGTAAGATGACCCAAAAACTTTTGTGATGAATGGCATCCTAGGACAAAGAGACACACGACCCTATGTGATTGAAGGCAAAAAGCACCATGAAATTTAGGTATAACCTCCATATATATGACCAACTTTTTCTTTCTTTTAAAAATAGAAAGAAAACAAAGGTAACCCTTCGTGATTTAAGACATAAGAGTACTATTTTATACGATGGAGTTTCTAGTGTTTAGCAAAAAGAAATGAAACTTAATTATTTAATATCCAAATAATAAGATATAAAAAAGCTGTTAAAGGGGTAAAAGCATATTTTGTTTGATTGTTTTATAATAGTTATTTCCTTTAAAAAACATATTAAACTTCCTTTTTAACCGTCTTTCTTGGGTTCCAGTGATTCACTGAAGAGAAACATGACTATGTAAATATAAGGGTGGGTTAACATACAATATTCCTTAAAGTACTATGCGTACGGAATGAAATTGCGCATGTTATAAAACTCAAAACCTTAATCACGCATGTTGAAAACAATAATGCACAAAATCAGAAATCACGCATGGGGTAAAAACCTAATCACGCACGTTATAATTTCATCTCGTACGTATTATACGTTAAGGAATATTGTATTTTACAGTTTCACTAAATATAATTAATGTATTTCTTTCTTGTTTATATCTATAACCCTAGAATCTAACTTGAAGTATGTTAATTTTCTTGTTGTGATGAAACAGGAGTCATCCATCACAAACCACCAAGAGGCAGATTGGTTGAAGTACTCCACCTTCTGGCCTGATCCTGACAGTCAAGATCATCATTGAAATCAGTAAATAAGTAAAAAAAAAAAAGACAGCATCACTATCATGATCATCATCACCACCAAACAAACCCCATTTTCTCAGTCTTTTTCTTTTTTACCTTTCCCTCTTTCTCTCTCTAGAACCCTTTGCATTTGCAGGCCTTAGATACATATACAGATCAGGCTTAAACTGAAACTAACTGTACCACAGAACCCCATCTTGGTAAAGAGAAAAGAAGCATCCAAAAAGAGGAAAAAGAAGAAAAAAGAATTCAAGAAAAGGTTGACACCAAGATGGAAGAGCAAAACCAAAAGAAAAAAAGAATACTTCTTTACTGCATGAAAATCACCACCAACATGATTACATTTTATAATCTTATGGGTATTTTTTTTTCTTGAATTGTTTGTTTCTTTTTAATTAATTTCTTGTATTGTTTTCATATACATAGAAATATAAATAGAAGTTGTGAATAATACTATCCACAGGTTTTGCTTTGTGATTAACTTGTTATTTTTTAGAAAAATTACTAGTTAAATTCCACCCGCGCGTTGCGGCGGGGACCCAATGACTGCAAACGCGTGTCAGCAACGGCAAGCAAATACCGAATACCGAATATCAAAACATAAATAAAATTGTCGTGAAAAGGATAGTCAATCCGTCCTAAAAGAAGCGATTTTAAATAACCTAATATATAATAATAGGACCCACACGTCCTACACGTTGGAAATTCGGTTGTTTTCAGTTCAGTTATTACGGTGCTAACACGTTAAAATATGGATGAGCTCGGTAACGGCACCGAAAGTACCGATCCGGAAAATCATCGAAATTAGGTACCGGCACCGAAAATGCTCGGTACAATACGGTATGGTATTTGAAGGTAAAAATCAATAAATATAGGTATGGTGCTAGACCGGTGTCGAATCGAAAGTAACGATTCTGAAAATGCCAAAAGGTGGGTACCAAATTGGTACCAAAAATGATTTGGTATAGTAAATTTGGTACCGATACGATACCGGTTTGATTACAGGATTTGATACGATTTGCTCATCAATAATCTAAATATTCAAGTTAATTTTACATGCTACAATTCATTCATTACGTAAAAAGACAAAAAATAAAGCAAAATCAGTTGTTGTGTATATAAAACCTCATTCAAACGAAATACAGTTTACTTACTGTGTGTATGAAAAATAATCTAAACTGTGCAATTACTTGCATTGCTACGTTGCTACAGGATTTGATGAGCTCGGTACCAACCGGTACCGAAAATACCGTTACCGAAATCCCCAAAAGTGAGTATCAGTACCGAATATACCTGGTACAGTACGGCTTGATACGGTCGGTACTGGTACGGCACCGGTATTTGAGGGTAAAATCCGATGAATACCGGTGCCGAACAGATACCGAAAATACACTCAGTTTGATAAATTTGATACCGGTACCGGTACCCGATACTATTCATTCATTTCTATATTTATTACTGTTAATTAATTTCTCTTTTTAATATTTATTTATTTACTACTGTTCATTGAGTTCGTTTTTTAATATATAGGTAAATTATACCGTGGATCCAGTTTAAAAAAAAAAGAAATCCTAAATCTCTTCTATAAATTTTAAATTTAATATTATTAATAATCGACTTTTCATAATAATATTTATTTAAACGGGAAAATAAAATTGAGACCATCTCATAGAGCGACATGTGTCCCTCAAATGGTTTCTTTTATTATATAGTACTAGCGGTAAGACCCGTGTGCAAACACGGGTCGTTTCTTAGAAAACCATGCATAACACATATTGACAGAACATATAGATATGTGTATAGATATTTTACCAAAACGTGTTATTTATTATAGCTAAAAGACAACTATATAAGTAAATATAAAAGATTTTAACAAACTTAATAAACGATGTCTAACAAACTTAAAGTTTAGATTGTGCAAACATGAGTGGTTTCTTAGAAAACCATGCATAACAAATATAAATGATGATTATAGTTATATTTATATAGACTTATAAATAAAATAAATAAGTCAGTCAGTAAATACTTAAAGTTTAGAGTATAAAAACTTTAAGTTTAGATTCTGCTGAGTCTTGTTTCTCTTCTGTAAATGTCTGAAAAACCATTTTGATGATGTAATCTTCTTGGGCCTTGTCTTCTTTTGTTAATTCATCCATCTGCTTTTCTTTACTTCTTTGATAAAGGATGCTACCATGTGGAGCAGTGGGTCTCCTGATTGGCAATTTTTGTTGTTTGACTGGAACCACTACTTCCGGATAATCAGGCTTTTTAGGAGCAGTGGGATCTCTCTTCCTTAACTCTTCCAACTTTTTGTAGGTAGCAAACACCTTTTCTTCTCTCCACCTTGTAACCTGCTTTCTTGACCCATAATCAGCAGTTATCAGCTCTTATTTCATTCTTTTCAGTTTCAAGGTCCTTTCTGGTACATTTTTCTTGTAATTGGCCCAAACCAGAGGAGTTTGCTTTACGTTGTCTTGAATCATCTTTTGAATTCTGACTGTCTCCTCTTGCAATTCACTGATGGTCCATTCTTTGTATTGATACTTTTCTGCCATGTACTTCTTGTATGCTATTATGTATTCAAGATAGTAATTTCTCATGCTTTCATCATATTTTTCTGATAATTTCTGACAAAAGACTTTTGAGAACTGCTCTAAAGTTCTAACTTTACTGAGCAGATATTGATAATTTGTTTGAATCTTTTTGTCAGACTTTCCCTCTGTATCTCTTTTAGATATATCCTCTGCTTGTTGGGCCTTTATTTTGAGATATTCTTCTATGTTTCTTGGCAAAGGATAACCTTGAACAGATGGGAGTTTCCTTTTTTCAGGATCATCTTCAGAGTAGAAGGATTTGATTTCCTCCCTGACTGCCGGAAGATCTAGAGGATATTGTACTCCTGCAGGGTCAATGGTAGTGTTTTGATTGAAGAGTTGAACTGAAGATAATGGAACAGGGTTTCGAATGGTGACAAGGGACAGTGGTTGTGTAGATGTTAGAGTTGGGGAAGTGTCATCTTCCACTACATTGTTTGTTATCTTTCTCCTTTTGTGCTTTGGAGAAGTTGGTGGTGTATTTATGGTTTCAGTGGCAGAGATTGAAGTAGTTGGTATCTGATTAACACCTGTTGAAACAAATGGTTTTCCAACCACTGTGGTCACTACAACAGTTGATGTGTCAATTGTTGTTTTCTACTTTTTGGCAGCTGGATTTTGTGATGGTGATATTGTTTTTGGTATGACAGTGGATTGACTGTGGGTTGATGTAGTAGTGATGGCAGTTGTTGAGATAACATCTGTTGGTTTGGAGGTTTGATGACAGGAAATTTTGGGAATTTGAGGAGTTTGTTTGGTGGTTTTGGAAGGTGTGGTTTTGCGTTGACTTACTTTTCTGGTAGGCTGTCTTCTTTTAGGTTTAGAAGTACCCTGCTCTTCTTTTTCCATCAAAACTTTCTTCTCCTCCTCAAACTTTTTAGATCCTTTCATGTTTGCCTTTAATGCAGCAAATGCATTTTGAGTCTCATCAACCTTTTTGGAACCATCTGGTCTTGGGACTTCTACCACAAGTTTGGACATTCGATCTGCTGGCATGTATAAACCATCTTCTTTTCCCTTCTTCCCTTTAGTTTTCTCCCACTTTTTGACATCATCGGGATTTTCAACAAAGATGATTGAAGGATGAGCTTTAATGGCTTTGATATCTGCTTGAGTATCTTTGTACCTAACTTCCATGACATTTCTGACCATTTGAAGTTAAACTTCATGCTGTTGATCTGCATATTGTCTTTGTTTATGAAACAGAGGTTGAAACAGATGCCATAGCTCAGCAGCAGATGGATCAGATGTTGCGGATGGTGCAGCAGTGGGTATAGCCTTTTGAGCTTGTAACAACTGTTGCAACATAGTTTTGATTTCTCCAACAGATGTGTCAAGTTTATCAACCCTCTCCGTCAATTCTTTGTACTTTAAACCATCACCCAAGTTAATGGGATCATCTGATTTCCCACCAGTGGTGGTTGTATCAGTGGTTGACTTAGGAAAAATTTCTCAAAATTCATCCACTGATGCACCTTGTTCTCGGTACTCTGGACTTCTTTCTTCAGCAGAGCTTACCATTTTAAGGGAACCAGCGTATAATGGAAACACACCAGTGGACACTATGGTTCCCAAAGAAGAAATTGCCTTCAAGGGAATCTCACTAATGAAACTACTGTCCAGGTGTAAACCAGTGGGTTCAACAACAGTAGTAGCTGCTCCACTTGAACTACTGATAAGAATTACTTGTAATTCCTGCAGTGTAGCTTTCTCAACTGTTGGTGGGTTAACAGAGATAGAAACACCAGACTCAGTCACTTGTTGTGGTATATTCTCATTGACAGGTGATTGAGAAGAACCGATTTTTATCTGAGCTATATCCAGTGCATCCAACAGACGTATCATTGATTGTGGTGTCCCTGTTGATACAACCTGATCCTTTTAAGAGGATGCAGGAGGAGTTTTAGGCTCAGGTTGATATCTTTCTTCCATCTGCTGTGAGGAAGTAGCAGCAGTGGTTTCAGGTGACTTTTGTGTTGTCACAGGTGTTACCTCTGGAATCTCGTCTTCCAGAGTCACCTTTTTGGTGGGTTTGGAGGGCTTTTGGATAGTTTTCTTTTTGGTCTTTTCAGTGATTTTTTGTGTGGGTTTCACAGATGTGGTTGTGCTTCTGTGATCACCAGGAGCAGTGGGCTCAACAACAGGGGCCTGAGGAGCAGTTGTTACTGCTAAATTCTGCTCAGGTACCTCTGTTTGGGTTTTTAAAGGTTTTGACAGCCTTGTGAATGTTTTAGAAGTTAGACTGTTTATTTGAATAGGATTTCCTTGAATAAGCACATGTGCATTATCCTTTGAAAACTTCTTTTGAAGATAAAAACTTAAAAATCTTGGAAACAATAAAAATGATTTTTTATTAACATTCTTAACCATATCATTGAAAATTTCCTGAGAGTAGTTAAAATTTTGTTCAGCCATGATAGCATAGCCCAGGTATTGAATTTTCAATGGTATTTCATTAAAAGCTGTTGTTTTATTTAACACACACATCAAGAGGGTATGGAATAAAAACCTCGGAGCAGGAGGAAAACTGCCCTTTTCTAAAGTATCCTTTTTCATTTCTTCTTCATACCCTCTCTCAGAGAAATCAGTTTGGTACTCTGTTTTTGGGAAAGAGCTTTTACCTGTAAGATCATTGATTTCAAAAACCTTTGAAATGGTTTGAGGTGTAATGACCACTGGAATTTCCCTTATTGATGAAGTAATAGCTAAGGTCTTTTTGTCCTTAGTTTCAAGCTTTGCATTTTCCAGAACTCTCGTTGGGTATCCACATAGATGGTTTCATTGCAAGTCAACAAAGTTTTGTACTTTGAAGATGAAAGTGCATCAATCATGGAATGAAAACCTGTGTTTTTACTTGTTTTTGCAAGTGTACTCACGTAGTTATGACGGATTTTGAATGGCAGATCCATGATAAATCAAAGGTAGTTAAGAACGAAGGAAGAAGATGAGTGATTTGAGAGAATTTGATGAAAACTGCTTTTGAAAGGAATTTTGAATTCGACTCGACAGTAAAAACCTTGTTTGGGGTTTTGATCAGGGTTTTATAGGTGGAAAAAGTGAATGCTGACGTGGCAGCGGTTACAAAAGATCTGACGGCTAAGTACTGTCCACGTGAGAACCTCTGATGAATAATGGATGACAGTTGTTAGGAAACCACTGACGAATCAATATCAGTAGTTTACAGTGCTGAAAATGAAAACAGTAACTGACTATAACTATCAGTGGATAGACTATCAGTGAATTAAAACACTGACCTTTAACAACAGTCATTTTATAAACAATGGTTCAAACATGTTCCTTCTCCCAAAAAACAATATTTTAACCCATCAGTCGTTTCAATCCCCTTCAACCTCCACAAAACACTATTTTAACCAAACACTGGTTTTAAACCACCATTTAACCAAACAGCTGTTTCAACCACAGTTTTCTCAACAGTAGTTCCAAACATCTATTTTCATCCATCTGTTGAACAAAGTTAACAGATGTACCAACCACTGTTTTATTTTCAAACATCTGTTCCCAATAACAGAGCTTTGATCATTTAAACATACATTTGCCAATATTACAGTGCTGAAAATGAAAACAGTAGCTGACTATAACTATCAGTGGATAGTCTATCAGTGGATTAAAACACTGAGCTTTAACTACAGTCATTATATAAACAGTAATTCAAGAATCTTCCTTCTAATAAAAAAACAATATTTTAACCCATCAGTCATTTCAATCTCCTTCAACCTCCACAAAACACTATTTTAACACAACACTGGTTTTAAACCACCATTTTAACAAAATAGCGGTTTCAACCACAGTTTTCTCAACAGTAGTTACAAATATCTGTTTTCATACATCTGTTGGCCAAAGTCAACAGATGTATCAACCACTGTTTTATTTTCAAATATCTCTTCCCAATAACAGAACTTTGATCATTTAAACATACCTTTGCCAATATTACAAGCTTTTACACTCTCAAACCTAAATATTTATTTACTTAATTTAAATAACAAACATGGTTAATAATTTTAACAGAACTAATTATATAAAAACTACAAGTGTCAAACAACATACAAAGTTCATCCATCTGTTGACCCAAGTCAACAGATGTATCAACCATTGTTTTATTTTGAAACATCAGTGGATAGTCTATCAGTGGATTAAAACACCGAGTTTTAACTACAGTCATTATATAAACAGTAATTCAAGAATCTCCCTTCTCCAAAAAAAACAATATTTTAACCCATCAGTCATTTCAATCCCCTTCAACCTCCACAAAACACTATTTTAACACAACAGTGGTTTTAAACCACCATTTTAACAAAATAGCGGTTTCAACCACAGTTTCCTCAATAGTAGTTACAAACATCTATTTTCATACATCTGTTGACCAAAGTCAACAGATGTATCAGCCACTGTTTTATTTTCAAACATCTGTTCCCAATAACAGAGCTTTGATCATTTAAACATACCTTTGCCAATATTACAAGCTTTTACACTCTCAAACCTAAATATTTATTTACTTAATTTAAATAACAAACATGGTTAATAATTTTAACATAACTAATTATATAAAAACTGCAAGTGTCAAACAGCATACAAAGTTCATCCATCTGTTGAACCAAGTCAACAGATGTATCAACCACTGTTTTATTTTGAAACATCCATTCGCAATAAAAGAGCTTTGATCATTTAAACAGACCTTTGCCAATATTACAAGCTTTTACACTCTCAAACATCAATATTCATTCAATAAAATTTTAACGCAACAAATAACAGAGCTTTGATTAATAATTTTAACATAACTAATTATATATAAAATATAATTGTCAAAACAGCAAATAGCATTCAATAAAATACATGATCCTAATTCCTAATCAATTGGTGAAACAGTAGTCTCGATAAGTAAAGCTCCTTTCGGACCATTGAAGTTGTCAACATGTTGGAGGTATTTCAGAAGTTCGTTGCTGAGATCAACTTCAATCATATCCCCCCAGATGCTTGTTATCAGCCATTTGTTGTCTTCAATTATATTAGTCCTTCGGCGCCTATCTACATAATCAACTACACGAGGATTATTGAAAATAAACACCTTCATCCAGCCTTCTTCTTCATATCTGAGCAAATCAACAGTTAGCTCAGCAGACTTTCTAATAACAATCATATGCAGCCTCTTTGCGATGGTCAAAAAATGCCCTTGGCAAGGATTGACTACAATACTCTAGGGAAAATGAAGCATTCTGAAAGTCTCACTTAGAACATCAAAAGCAACGATGTTCCTCTCACCTAGTGGATACCAATAATTTGAAACCATAAAATATATGGTTTTATCAGCATAAACTCCTGTAGACCATGAATAACCACTTGAACCATAATTGTTTACGCTACCGGCATTTATTGTTCTCCATGACTCACGACGTCGTGAGTAAACACGAGCAGCAGTTACATTACGGTAACATCTGATGTTCAGCACTTTCAGATCATTGAACTGATCAAAATAAATTCTACCAGTATCAGAGTTTCGATGATGACTGTAATTAAAGTAGTCATCACACAAAACCTTATAGCGCCTGGTAGTTGGATTCCAAAGAATCAACTGACAGCAAATCCCTTGATAAACTAACAACAAACCATTAAATGACAATAGAATACGTAAGTTGCTAGGGTGGACATTGTTAGGAAAACTTAAGGTTTTGCTTCTAACAACATTCAAAGTACCAGCAACTACGTCGTCAATGACAATTGACGTGTCTTTAAAGGATAATAGTTTCTTTTGTACTGAATCTCCTCTTCGGAGAGCATGCATCATCTGAAATGCATGACTTGACAATTCGCTATAAAAATTTCTTGGAAAGACATTTGAAACGGCCAATATCCTCTGCAGAGAGCCTTGTGAAAATCTCGTAAACAATCACTTGAAACCCATTTCTTTCCATTCTGAAGAGAGCCTTGTGAAAATCTCGTCAACAAACTTTTAAAGATGATTGAGTAGATGGGTGAAAACGGTAATGATCAAAACCACTGCCTAATGTATTTTATATACCCAATGAAGGCGGTTATGACTAAAGAATATGATGCGACAGTCGTTAGGCTTTTAATGCATTTACATGGGAAAATATAAAATTAAACATTTTATTATAATTAAAAATAACCTATTCATTTACCTATAAGACGCCTTTAACATAAGAAAGAAGTGATTGAGTGACGTGCATTAATTGCAAAGTACATATCCCGAGGCATTTTGAATTTGAAATTATCGGCAATTTTTTTTACCACTGCTATGCTATATGTTTACCAAAGGAAACATCTGCTAAGTTATACTTTCTTAGCTATGGGCAGTAGTTTACACTCTTGAATGTAGGCCAGACCTTTGACATTTAAATATAGAGCAATAGTTTGAAATACAAAGATATTGCGAACATCTGTTTAAGTCTCTCCTGTTTCCAACAGTAGCAAGTCAATCAGATGTTGGAAACAACATATGATAGCAATTGACAACAGTAGCAAGTCAAACAGCCGTTAGATCAGCAGATGATGATTTAGAGCAGATGTTCTCTATACACTAACAGAAATTGATACAATATCAAGAAAATCTAATTAAACTCAGAAACAATTTCACTTATACATCAAAAGTCCCAATCTGCAATTACACGATGATAATAAAAATTAGATAATAATACTAATTCAGCTTAAATTACAACCAAACTTTAAAATCTAACAACACCACTAAGAAATTTACGAACCTAACAGCAAAAATTTAGTGCTTTTAGCTACAAATTTAGTGCTTTTAGCTTTAAATTACATCAATGTATATCTTCGAGAATCGCCATGAACTCCACGGAAGTACTCAATGCATCAACATCAGGTCTTTCCTGCGGGTTCTACATCATCATCATCTGCCCAAAATCATATACATAATCATCATTTAAATGAACATTATTAATAATCTTTCTTTTGTGTTTAATTTAACTTTATGCTTCTTTTAATACAAACCTATAATAACCCGCAGCAGATTGTATGAATTCAAAACAACTGGGATTAGTCTGAAATATAAACCGAGAATTAGAGTATATCACTTGAAAATTATTACATCAAAATTTTAAAACTGGAGTAGCAAAAAACACATACTTTACACGAAGTTGAAACAATGACACTACAAACAACTGTAGAACAAACATCGTCATCATCATCTACAGGAAAGACCATTACTCTAGTAAGACAAAATGTTATCTTACAGCAGTAGCAGATCCTTTCTTGCGTTTAGTAGGAACTACTGTGGGTTTTACATCATCATCATCTGCCCAAAATCATATACATAATCATCCTTTAAATGAACATTATTAATATTCTTTCTTTGTGTTTAATTTAACTTTATGCTTCTTTTAATACAAACCTATAATAACTCGCAGCAGATTATATGAATTTCAAACAACTGGGATTAGACTGAACATAAACCGAGAATTAGAGTATATCACTTGAAAATTAAGAATTCAAAATTTTAAAACTGGAGTAGCAAAAAACACATACTTTACACGATGTTGAAACAATGACACTGGAAACAACTGTAGAACAATCATCATCATCATCATTAACTGCAGCAGATCATTCACAATCATCAATTAGTCATAACTCAGATAACAAAACTTTAGTAAAAATCAAAAAGAAAAACAAACCTAATCATATATATCACATTACCATGATCAAGGAAAACCACATATCCCCAAATTTTTTTCTGAAAGTGGGACGGAGAGAGCTTCAGTTTTCTATTATCCTTTATGAACAAATGCCGAGTATTGAGAAGAAGGGGTTTGAGGGAGAGATACATTAGAAATGTGGTTTGAAAATACAAAAGTAGAGAAGACGTTTATATAAGAAGATAATTGACAGAAGTGAGTGAGTGACATGTAATAATTGAAAATTACATATCCCCATGCATTTTGAATTTCAAATTACCCGCATTTTCAAAACAGCTGCTGCTAGGTATACATTTACCAAAGGAAGCATCTGCTACTTTCAAAGTACATAGCAGCAGCTGCTACTTTCTTATAGAAGAGCAGTGGTTTACACTTTGGAATGTGGGCCAGACCATTTGAATACACAAGACAGTGGTCTGAAATCAAATTAAAGTGATTTATATATTAGGCTTTATGATGTAATAATGAGATAAGAAAAGCCTTGTTGGACATGCTCTCACGCTGACACATCAGCTTTTCTTATGTCACTTGGATTTCTCCTTTTATAGAAAGTATAGATAGATACTTTTTTGAGCTCCGATTATTCCCCCTTTCTTGAACTGATAATGTAATTCATATTAAGATTATTTAAAATTTGAATATCTATATCTATACTATTTTAAAATACAACTCTTTGAAAAAAAGTGGTTTTACCACAATTTTAAAACACTTAAGGGAGTTTAGTATGATTACTCTTGTGTCCTTATACTTAAAGTTGGAAGTTTGGATGAAAGAAATAAGTATAAAATGGCTCATTCATTTCCTACAGAATTCATCTATCCATTGTTCATTTATCCCGAATTAATGAAAAAACAAAAGTGAAGGGAAAACCTACTCTATACAGGCAAATTAATTTAAAATGGCTCATTCATTTCCTACAGGTTAAACTCTATACAGGCAAATTAATTTGATGAAATGGCTCAAGGTAGCACATTAGCACGACATTAGCCGTTAAAGAATTATGTAACTTACATACTTGAGTTTAAGATTCCAGCTTGATTTTAATTTTAAGTGGACTTGAGCCATCTCGATACGAAAATCGAGTCAAGCTCGAGCTAGCATTAGCTTGACTAGTCCTGAAGTGTTGTGTTTAATGCAAAGAAAAAAATTCTGTAATCTTAAATTAAGCCTATTATATTTGTACAAAACTAGCCATTTACTCGGTGACCATTTCTTGTTTGGTCAAAAATTACCGAAGCAATTAAGTGATCAAATTAGTTAAGTGAGGTAGTGTGCTAGAAATATATGTGAAAATATATTTAACCAAGTTGATTGTAAAAACAATTTGAGGATACGGCTCAGGATATAGAGTTGTATCTGTGATCAAACAATGAGCAAAAAAGTAAACGTTGACACGTGATGTACGAGGAAAGCCCTTGATCAATCTAGATCGCCGGCACAAAACCTCGGGAGCTGATAATCGCAGCTGCCTTGTTCTTCTATTACTTCAAATATCAGGATACAGTGCAGGATGTGATGCGGATCAACTAGGTGTTACAATGTAATTCGAATACAAGTGTTTGTGTATAGTGTTTGCAGTGAGCTAGAGAGCAAAAGTGTTCGAAAGTGTGTGTGAAAGTTGCGTGCATTAATCTGATCCGCCCCCATCTATTTATAGTAAAAGAAATGCAACAAACTATCCTAATAAACCGGGATCCGGCGAATATTCCCCACTCGAACGTTGTAGACCTGGTCTTTCGGGTTCAATGTCTCTCACATAACAGATACGCCCGAGTCTTGAGGAGAAGAAGTCCATCTGACCGTTAGTAACCCATAGCCTCTAACCTGCACGTGGTTAATTTAGTTAACACCAGGATATCGCCCAGGATGTCAGCAATATCCTAATCCAGTATCCTGATCACAAGCAAACAACCAAAAGCAGGATATTAGTCAGGATATGTACGCTCAGAAAATGACCCATAACAATTGTCCCCAAATATATCTGTTGGTATACCAATCCAACGGATATATTTTAAAAATTCTATCTCGTAAATCAAGGCAATTAAATCGAGACGACGGTCAAGATCACATCATAACTTCCAATGCGCTTTTAACTCGATGGAGATCTACAATGCTCCTATATCTCATATCTTCTTGTTTGAAAAGCAGATATCTCCAACGGAGTCTCCAGGTAATTCCCTACTTCTCATTCATTTTTTGTCAATCTTTCTTCCTTTATCCGCAATGGCTGCCAGAACTTATTCCCAAACCGGTGAATCATCCGAGACCTTCATTCAGCAGAATCTTCTCAAAAATCCTGAGAAGGAGGTCTGTGCCTTTGATAACGCAGACATTGCGGCTTTGAGAGCTTCCGGTGCTTTCCCCGATAACACGGTCTTTAGACCATTCGATCGGTCAATTCGATCGGATGTTTCTTCTACTGATTGGGTCTGCTTCCCAGCATACCCTTTCTCGCTAGGTCTTCGATACCCTTTTCCCAAATTTATGATGCAATTCTTCTGGACCACCGGTATCTCCTTTGCTCAGACCATGCCCATGGTCTGGAGGGTATTAATCGTACTCAACCAAATTAAAAATCTTCACTGTCCCGACCTTTGTATCGAATATCTTCAAATCGCTTACCGCCTCCGATCCCACGGTTCTAGCCGGTTTTTGCTTTTTTCGACTTCCAACAAACCCCTTATTCTCAAAGCCACCAAAAACGAAGACGGATGGCAACGCAAGTTCTTCTTTGTCAAACGAGACTCCATTGATGAGGGTGCTAGCCTTCCGGTGGAGTGGTTAACCACCGGTAGGATCATGAATGTTCCCATGTACCTTTAGACTTTTATCTTTTGCTAATATCCTCCCTTTTGACCCCTTTGCAGTAAAATTCAAGGAAGTAGCTCCCCCTACTGCGGAATCAGAGAAAAGAATCAAACTGTTTACCAATTACCTGCAAGTGACAGGAGTTTTACCACACATATCCCGAGTTCCAGTCAATACTCATCATCTGAAATGTCTGGTAAGGATTACTTTAAAATAATTAATTAGCACAATATAATATAATGAAGGGTAATAAAGATGTAAGACTTTTCCCTTTACGCAGCACCAGCCAAGATCTCTGAAGTCTTTGACCTCGACGAGCTGGACAATTATTCTGATCAGGTTCAAATCAAGAAGGAACCTAGTTCCAAGGCCACGGCCTCATCCAAACCCAGCAGTTCCAAGGCCATCGTCATTCCCAAACCTTCGCCAGCTACCAGGCCCCGGAGTTCAAGCTCCCGTAAAAGGAAAGAGCCCGATTCCCCCGTCATCTCTGATACATTCCCCTATGAGAATTACAGGTTCATCGAAGCAAGCGGGTTTATGACTTCTTTTCTCAACCAGGTCAGTATCCTTGAACCATATCCTGCAGCTTATACCCCTTATAAGTATTTATTAAAACCAATACATGTACTCTTAATTTGCAGGGTCTCGAACGTCTGGTTCACTTATATCAGGAATCCTGTGGGCTCAACAAGACGCTTGAATCCAAGTTGAAGAAAGCTGAGGTCACCATCTCTGATCAGGGCATGATTGCAGCCGCCAAATCTCGGCACTACGAGGAGAAGTTCAAGGCTATGACCCACGAACACCAGACCGCTCTCAACAAAGCTACTCTCCAGGCCCAAGCCGATCTTGACGCTGCCCATGTTCAACATGAACAGGATATGGTCAGCTACCGGGAAAGCCTTAAAAGCTCCGTCGTCACTTCTCTCCTCCAGGCCAGGCTAAAGATGGCCCACGAAGCCAAAACACTAGGCTTCGAATGCCCTTCTTGGGACGTCAGTGCCTAGGAAACAAAGCTAAAGAGCCTTGGCGGCACTTCTGCCAAACCTGCTGTTGAAGGATCTTCAAAAGCAGTTGAAAAACCAACCGGTGCTGAGAAGGATGTTGAGGCGGATCCCGAGACGGATGCTACTGAAATTACTATGAACGAAGAAGGCGCTGCTTCCTAAAACTTATTTTCTTTAAATTTAAGAGTTATGCTTATGTTTGAACAATTTTATTTCGTGTCTTATGAACAGTTTTTATTTCTGTATAAAACAATTTGATAGCCGAAGGTGGATGGGTCCTGGGTTTTAGGATGAAACCTTCGGTTATCAACTGGTATTGCTTATTTCAAATAATTTCATCTTCCAACTGACTTGTTATTGTTTTCTGTATTTCTTAGTGTAGATCTTAGCTTTGCAAAATTTTGTACAACTATCTTTTGAAAATATCCTGATCAATATACTCAGTGATATATTATGAAAACTTTTATTAAATAGAACTTCTAAAAAATTCAATCAACTTTAGAGAAAACTATTAAAGAATAAAAGATAGTCCACTTTCTAAAACCTGTTTTGACAATACTTGTTTGATCAAGGTTTTAATTTCAAACTAGTATCGCATCCCAAAAACACATTTTGAAGATATATCCTGAAGATATATCCTTTTCAGGATACTTAAACCTTAACCTGAGTTATAAAATTTATGTAAAGTTTATAAAGGAAAGATCATACCAGGAACTGAGTCTAACCCTAGTATCAATCTCCAATCCCTTTTGCGACTTCTCCTACTAAGATGTCCCCAGTTCGAGACTCTTAGCTCAACTTGGATCCTTTATGCATCATACAATTGCTTTAGATGGAATGTCCCCTGTGCATGAAGTCCTCAAACACTTAGAAAATATTTGAACACTAGTTCCAATTGTATAGACAATTTTTTGTGTTACAGGGGTAAAACCCAAAATATACTGGAGATAAATCCTTCGTATCCCGGGGGAAATCCCAAATTTTCGTGCGCTACAGGCGGGAGTGTATAAACTCCAAGACTTAGAAAGGTGAAAACCTTTAAACCTTAGAGAGTATGAAAATACCCTTTCGTGAGAGATGGTGATCAATCCTCATATACCTTTAGGATTCAGGATATAGCCAATAGTAACGAAATTGTCAGCCACTTTTACATGGACTGGTCCCACCATCTTGAACTATTCCCGAATAACTTGCGCTCCAGGCGGGGTGTTTAAACCCAATTCGGAAGAAAGGTGAATACCTTTAAACCTGTGAAGGGATCAGGATCCCTTATACGTGAGAGAGGGGGCCAATCCTCTAATCTTCCGAAGTATCCTGAGTGTGTATCCTGGTGCTATATCCCGAAGTATATTCTGCAAAACCACCATAAGCTAAGGTGGGTGTTAGGCTGGCTAACACCCCTCCGATGCTTAAGTCAGTAATAGGTTCAAAATAGTAAATAATATAAAAATTTAATAAGAGAGACAGAATTCATACCATCCTGAGTTGGAATTTAAATTCCATACTCACTTGAAATAGAGTTTTAGATGTATAGCATTCCAAGATCTCGGTAGCATATCCCCCTCTATATTCTTGAGTCGGTATGCACCTTTTCCTGATTCTGATTCAACCTCATATGGTCCTTCCCATTTTGGAGCCAGCTTTCCATCAGCAGGATTAGTAGTATTCTGAAAAGCCTTTCTTAATACCCAATCTCCAACTTTGAACCTTCTAGTCCTTATATTTTTGTTGTATGCTCTGGATATCCTTTGTTGATATGCTGCCATCCTTAGCCTGGCTGCATCTCTTGTCTCATCAATAGTATCCAGTTCCTGGCATAGGACTTCAGGATTCTGCTTAGGATTCCTGTGGTTGGATCTTGCTGTAGGTATCACCATTTCCGTCGGGATCACCGCTTCTGCTCCAAACACTAAGGAAAATGGGGTTTGACAAGTTGCATTTTTTACCGTCGTTCTATCAGCCCACAAAACAAAGGGTAGTTCTTCTGCCCATCTTCCTTTCTTGGCCCCTAATCTCTTCTTCAAGTTGTTGACAATTATCTTGTTTGAGGATTCAGCTTGTCCATTTGCTTGAGGATGTACCGGGGTAGACGTAATCATTTTGATTCCCCAACTCTTGCAGAAGTCAATAGTCCTTTTACTTATAAATTGAGATCCATTGTCACAAATTATCTCAGCTGGTACTCCAAACCTAGTCAGGATATTCCTTTTATGAAGGATACCACTTCCTAATCTCTAACTTGAACAAATTCTTCTGCTTCAACCCACTTCGAGAAATAATCCGTCATTGCCAACATGAAAACCTTTCCTCCTGGAGCCTTTGGAAGCTTTCCCACTATATCCATACCCCACTTCATGAACGGCCAAGGGGATACAATAGGATACAGCGGTTCAGTAGGCTGATGTAATATATTACTATGTCTTTGACATGCATCACATCTTCGAGCATATTCTGTGGAATCTTTCCTCATCGTCGGCCAATAATATCATGTCCTTAATATTTTTGAGAATAAGGACCTGCCCCCAGTATGGTTACCACAATCCCCTTCATGTATATCCTGAAGTACTTCTTTGGTTTCGGGATCCTCCAAGCACCTCAGATATGGTCCTGCAAGAGATTTCTTATACAAAACATCATTTATAATAGTGAATCGTGATACCTTCATTCTAAAGGCTTTAGGATTCTCATTCTTTGGGATGTGTCCTTCCTTGAGATATCTCATGATTGGAGCCGTCCAGGAGTTAGGATCCTCCTCAGGATACTCCTTATCAGGATTCTGAATACTTATTACTTCCTTATCCTGAGGATTCGTCGCAGGATATAGGATATGTAATATTGGTATTCGGGTTCCTTTCGGTATCCTGACCGATGATCCCAGATTTGCCAAGGCATCAGCTTCAGCATTATCCTCTCTTGGTACCTGTTCAAGTGTAAAAATATCGAAATATCCTGCTAATTTTTTGAGAATTTCGAGATACTCGATTAACTTCTCTCCTTTAACTGCATAGGTTCCATTAAAATGATTAGTGATTAACAAGGAGTCAACATATACTTGCAAATTCTTGATATTCATATTTTTAGCCAACTCTAATCCTGCAATTAAAGCCTCATATTCTGCCTCATTATTAGTAGCAGGAAATTCACACCTAATAGCCTGGGGTAATATGTCCCCCTGTGGCGATTTTAGTAGTATATCTAAACCTACACCTCTTACGTTAGATGCACCATCAGTATATAATGTCCAGCATTCTAAGTTTTCTCCTAGCTGCTGTACTTCTAAATCTACTTCATTTTGAATGTCACTACTGAAATCAGCCACAAAGTCAGCTAAAGCCTGAGACTTTATGGCATTTCTAGGCTCATATACTAAGTCATAAGCACTCAGTTTTACTGACCACTTAGCCATCCTACCCGACATCTCGGGTTTCCTAAGCACGTTTTTAACAGGATAATTTGTTTTAACATGAATCCTATGTGTCTCAAAATAATGTCTAAGTTTTGTTGACGCCAGAACTAGTGCTAATATCAATTTCTCTAGATGAGAGTATCTAGTTTCAGCATCTAGTAAACTTTTACTAACATAATAGACAGGATATTGCTGACCTTCATGGTCCTTTATAAGAACGGCACTTACAGCATTCCCTGATACCGCGAGGTATAGGGATAGTGGTTCACCACTTTCAGGCTTCATCAATAGAGGTGCAGTCGAGAGATATCGCTTCAAATCCTGCAAGGCTGCTTCATGCTTTGCTCCCCATTCGAACTTCTTATTCTTCTTGAGGATATCATAAAATTCCTTGCATTTTTCCGAGGATTTTGAAATAAATCTGTTCAATGCTGCTACTCGGCCTGTTAACCGTTGAACATCCTTCATGTTCGAAGGTGATTTTATATCCAGGATAGCTCTAATATGCTCCGGGCTCGCCTCTATGCCTCTTTTGGTCACCATATATCCTAGAAACTTTCCTGCCCCCACTCCGAAATGGCACTTAGCAGGATTCAGTTTCATGTTATATTGATCCAGGATATCAAATGCTCCCTTGATATCCTGGAGGTGATCCTCAGCCTTTTTAGATTTCACTACCATATCGTCAATATATACCTCCATGGTGTCCCCCAGCTTGTCTTTAAACATCATGTTTACCAACCTCTGGTATGTTGCACCTGCATTTTTCAAACCAAAGGGCATAGCAGTATAACAATAAATACCTGTTGGTGTCATGAAGTCAGTATCCTCCTGGTCCGAAGGCTCTATTTAAATCTGCTGAAATCCTGAGGATGCATCCATGAACGTTAACATCTCATGCCCGGCAGTAGCATCCACCATTGCATCAATATGGGGAAGAGGAAATGGGTCTTTAGGACAAGCCTTGTTCAAGTCTGTGTAATCTACACAGACTCTCCATTTCCCATTTTCTTCTGTACTACGACTACATTTGCCAGCCATCTTGGAAACTTGACTTCTCTGATCATTTTGGACTTCAACAATCTTTCAACTTCCTCTTGTATGATTGTATTTCGTTCAGGAGCAAACTTCCTTCTTTTTTGCTGAACAGGCTTGAACGACCTGTCAATTCCAAGCTTGTGAGTAATAATGTCTTTGGATATACCTGTCATATCCTCATGCTTCCATGCAAATGTTGACATCCTGCACTTCAAAAAGTTAGTTAATTGTTCTTCAATATCCTAAGGGATATTGGTTCCTACGAGCACCGAGATATCAGGATTATCCTGATCCAGGATAACTTTCTTCATTTCCTGCTCTGAAGCCTCCACGATATCCTGGACCCGCATCTTTAATTGCTATGCTAGACTAGGCTTGGTTGAGGATTTCATTGAGGATGAGTAGCATTCCTTCGCCTCCTGCTGATCACTATCAACTTTGACGACCCCCCAAGGGGTAGGGATCTTGATGCACTGGTGATAAGTCGATGGCACAACCTTCATGTCATGGATCCATGGCCTGCCTAGTATGATGTTATAGCAGGATAGGGAGTCCATCACACAGAAGCGTTGTATCGAGTTGACCCCTTCAACCTATACTGGTAACTTTATCTCTCCTACGGTATTCCTAGCTTCTCCACTGAAACCAACGAGCACAGTGGACTTTGAAGTAATGTCCATCGGAGATACATTCATCCTCTTCAATGTTTCCAGCTGAATTATGTTGACGGAGCTACCATTGTCCACCAATATCCTGCGTACAAAATGGTTAGCAACATATAATGTTATTACGAGAGCATCATGGTGAGGATCCTGGACAATATCCCTGTCATCACTATCAAAAGTGATCACTTTATCGGTTGTAAGGGTAGTCATCCTAGCTGGTTTGTCTCCCCTTTCAGTCTTAGCTTCCTTTGCATGTCTCTTGGCCACAGAATACGAAGTCCCACAAATGTCGGATCCTCCTGAAATAAAGTTAATTATTTTGGCATCTGCTGGGGGTGATGCTGCTCGTTCAGGATCCTTCTCAGGATCCTGCCCTTTATTCTTCTTCCTTCCCAGCAAATCCTTCATATACCCCTTGCTTAACAGGTAACTTATTTCTTTCCTTAGAGCAATGCAATCCTCGGTCACATGTCCGAAATCTTCATGGAAGGCACACCATTTGGATTTATCCTTCCAATCAGCCTTCTGCTGATTCTTTCGAGGCCACCTAGCTTTGTCTCCTAGACCCTGCATAGCATACATTAACTCAGGTATATTAACAGAAAAGCAGTATTCAGATAATTCAGGATATTCTTCAGGATCCTCGTCTTCAACAGCATTCACTTTCTTGTTATCATTTCTGCCATATGGCTTGGAGCGATATGGTTTATACGAGGATTTTGGTTTCCTGTTGGTTGATTCGTAGGTTGAGGTAGAATTCATCCTCTCTTGCCTCTTTTTGTCATCTTCCAAGCGGATATATCTCAAAGCCCTGTTACGAGCTTCGTCGAGATTCCTGCAGGGATTCATAATAAGATCCTGATAAAACTGAGAATCCTTTTGTAACCCCATCTGAAAAGCCTGCACAGCTGTTGCAACATCAAGATGTGGGATATCCAAGGATTCCCGACTAAACTTGTTCACATAATCCCTCAAGGATTCCTGAGGTCCTTGAGTTATCCTGTAAAGATCACTGGTTAGTTTCTCAAAACTCCGACTGCAAGAAAACTGACTATTAAATAGATTAACCAAATGAGCAAACGAAGTAATTGAGTGAGGAGGAACATTTAACAGCCATTTTAAGGCTGATCCTGTCAAGGTAGAACCGAAACCCTTGCACAAGCATGCTTCCTTGAGTTCCGGAGGGATAGGGTTAATCTCCATTCTTTCTCTATACTGGGCAATATGATCTTCAGGATCCGTAGTCCCATCATACAGTTTCATGTTGGGGGTCTGAAATCTTTTTGGGATTTCAGCATCACATATAGGATATGCAAAGCGGGATATTCTGTGGCTGTCTTGGGATACTTCCGGAATTGGCTGGACCACTCCAGGTACACTGGATATCATGTCCTTCAATTTCTGAAGCTCCCTAGTAAATGTTGACGTCATACCTGCATCCTGCAAAGACCCATTGTTGTTAGTAGCAAGAATATTATTATTTGACACGTTACCGGTCTGAGGATTCTGGCCATATCCTGAAGCATATCCTGAGCTCCTCACAGTTGACATCCTGACCGAGGAGGGTATCTCAGGGGTATGATTCTGAGAATGGCTTGGGACGATGTTCCCCCGGTTATCCTCAGTGTAAACTGCAGAACTGAAGTTCAAAGCCCTAGGCTGTATAGGAGTGACAGTTTCTTCAGCAGGTCTACTTGGGCCGGATTTTAAGAGTTGTATCTCTCTCATCAGCATCCGATTAGTTTCCTGCTGCTGCCTCATCTGTTCCTGTACACTACCAAACAAATTCAGAATTTCATCATTAGACGCCAAAACAGGACCGGATCCCTGGGTACTGGGAGCGGGGATAACATCTCGAGCTACATGACTTTCTGTTCCGTGTGAAGAAGCTTGCATTCTTGGAGGAGGAGGTGGAAGCACCGAACCAATTGTTGCAGAGGTTGTAGCAGATATGGTGGAAGAGCTCATGTTTGATCTCGAGGCCATTGAAAACAATGTAGAAAAAAGTTTTGACAATAGAAAACCAAGTAATGATTTTACTAAAGTTTTTAGCAAAAATAGCACCACTTGCCCCACGGTGGACGCCAAATTGTTTTGGTCAAAAATTACCGAAGCAATTAAGTGATCAAATTAGTTAAGTGAGGTAGTGTGCTAGAAATATATGTGAAAAATATATTTAACCAAGTTGATTGTAAAAACAGTTTGAGGATACGGCTCAGGATATAGAGCTGTATCTGTGATCAAACAATGAGCAAAAAAGTAAAGGTTGACACGTGATGTACGAGGAAAGCCCTTGATCAATCTAGATCGCCGGCACAAAACCTCGGGAGCTGACAATCGCAGCTGCCTTGTTCTTCTATTACTTCAAATATCAGGATACAGTGCAGGATGTGATACGGATCAACTAGGTGTTACAATTTAATTCGAATACAAGTGTTTGTGTATAGTGTTTGCAGTGAGCTAGAGAGCAAAAGTGTTTGAAAGTGTGTGTGAAAGTTGCGTGCCATAATCTGATCCGCTCTCATCTATTTATAGTAAAAGAAATGCAACAAACTATCCTAATAAACCGGGATCCGGCGAATATTCCCCACTCGAACGTTGTAGACCTGGTCTTTCGGGTTCAACGTCTCTCACATAACAGATACGCCCGAGTCTTGAGGAGAATAAGTCCATGGACCGTTAGTAACCCACAACCTCTAACCTGCACGTGGTTAATTTAGTTAACACCAGGATATCGCCCAGGATGTCAGCAATATCCTAATCCAGTATCCTGATCACAAGCAAACAACCAAAAGCAGGATATTAGTCACCCATAACAGTAATGATGGTCGTATCTTGGGCATACGTTTATAAATATGTTTACTAGATTAAAACTCGTGTACTACACAGAGTTGGATCAATAAAATATAAAATATTAAATGTTATTAATAAACAGCAAAAATAAAGAAAATGCTTGAGAAAGAAATATTAAAAAAATAAAATATTCATAAAGTGAATATTAATAGAAAAAATAATAAATAGTTAAGAAACAATAAGCGGAAATTTCATTCAAAGACTTATTTATTAGGAACAACTTGAGCGAGCTCACAGAAAAACAAGTGGTAAATTTTTTTAATGATAACAAAAATATTAGGCACGCAGAATTGTGACACGTGGCGCAACCAGTCATTTATTTATTAAGTATAGCTGAGTGTCAAATATAAGAAAAATGTATATATTTTAACGATCTAACGGGAAATGCATGTAGTGGTGATGATAACTAGAGAATTATAAGATCTAGGCTTTGATTATTATTAACTGAAAAATTATAACAATTGGTACGTTAAGCCCCTATAATTAGAGAATTATCGGATCTAGGCGATGACAATTGAAGGTTGTTCGATTGTCGGATACTCCGGTGGATTTTTAATGTCTCCCGATCTAGCACCCAGAGTTGTTGATTTGAAATGATACGCGAATCCAATATACTACAACCAGTTATGGTATTTATTCTAAACACCATATGGTTGTGATTCGTTTCTGTTTTGGCTTGCATATTGACTCCTGGGGGCCGATCCGATGTTAGAATCACATCGGTTTGTACACACGTTTCTACTTCCATTAAAAATTTAAAATATATGTCAAATTCGTGCTAATGTGCTACCTGGTAGCCATTTTATGAAATTTCTTCCAAAACTTAGATGTAAATCACTTGTCGTTATCCGAAACGATAGACACTGGCACTCCTTGTCAGACAACAATCTCTTTAATAAACAACTCAACCATCCTTTCAGATATGTAAGTCTCACGGGTTAATAAGAAGTAAGCACTATTCATCAAGCACTCCACGATTACCAAAATGGTGTCATGACCCATAGTTGTCTTAGGTAGCTTGGTTGTCCCTGGTAATGTGTTCCTGTTTCTATTCTAGTATATCTAGTGACTGGATCTTTCTATAAGGCTTTTGGTGCTCAATCTTAACTTGCAAGCACGTCAAGAACTTGTTTACATAACTAGTAATTTCCTTTTTCATTCCCGAACACTGATAATCTTTCCGCAAATTATGACTTTTTGGGTGTATGTTCTATATATATAAAATTATTTTTTAAACAAAAATTTATAAAGTTTAAAACCTAATAACCTTTTTTTACTAAAACCATATCCAATTAAACAAAGTTTTATAACTCAATGAACTTAACCTTTTTAGTTTGAGCCATGTCGCTTCTAAGCCCAATTGTCATATAACAATTTAAACTAATTTGGCCCAAATCTATACTATATAATAAAAGAAACCTGATTTTAGACACGTGTCATTCATTGAAGATGTCTACATTTGTAATTTCCTACTTTTTCATACTTAATATTATTATTTACTAAATTGACACTTTTTTATTATTTATGAAAAAAGAGATATTTTATAAAAGGAATAAAAGGTTAACTAATTGATTTAGTTAAAGATAATTGAAATTATCAAAAAGTTACATGTATAGTCCAGGGACATGGCGGCCAGGTATCATGTTTTAAGTTTATCCTTTTATACCATTTTATCAATAAATAATATCTTTTAAAATTATATAAATAATCGTATCAATTGATAAAAGATAAATACACAACCAATAAAGATATAAACAAATAAGAATTTGGTTGGTGACACAAACCAATCTTTTATACTTACTATATAATAAAAAAAAACCTAATTTTTGAACACGTGTCATTCATTGAAGATGTCTACATTTGTAATTACCTACCTTTTCATACTTAATATTATTATTTACCAAATTGACACTTTTTTTATTTAGTTTACTCTTATCTCATATTTTATGAAAAAAAAAATATCGATAATAAAAGAAACCACTTTGAGGACACTTGTCATCATATTAGGCCATGTCTTATAGATAATTATAATTTTAGTTTAATCTCTTCTAATTAGTTATAGATAATCCTCCTACTAAATATTATTTAGTTTAATTATTACATTTATATTTATCTATTTAATTCAAATTCAAACTTAGTTATCTAATTTGATATTAGAGTAAATTACGATTTTGGCCCATGTGGTTATATCACTTTTACCCTTTTAGCCCTAAAAGAAATTTTTTAACATCTGAGCTCTCAATGTCTTTTTTTCTAACTCTTTTGAACCCCAACGTCTTTTTTTCTAAGTCTTTTTTTCTAAAGGGTTAGAAAAAAAAGACGTTTTGGGCTCAGATGTTAAAAGATTCGTTTTTTGGCTAAAAGGGTAAAAGTGATATCTCCACAGGGGCCAAAATCGTAATTTACTCTTGATATTAACTATATATTTGAATGTTTTGTTTAGTTTGGTATCAAATAGATTTTACGAAACTTAAAATAAAATTAACTAATATCATTTATCATTTCTACATTTACAAGTTTTAAATAAATGGTTAAATTTATTGAGACTTCGTTACATTTACAAGTTTTAAATAATGGGTTAAATTTATTGAGACTTTGTTAACAATTTTTTCTATAATATAATAATTTATTTATATCAGTATAAATATATAGTTATACTATACTATATAATAAAACATTAATGTGTAACACCTATCATTCATTGTAAGCATTTATAAATCAATTTGTCGGAATTGATACCAACATTTTATCACCCAAATAGATGTTGATTTGGTTCTTGAATAACATATCTTCTTTTCAAGAACCATCTTCACAATCACCATATCCATCGCGTATCGAGTATTATCCATTAGTATATTGAAAGATATGACTTTTTTATTATTGGTATATAAAATTAGATTTATTAAACCCGTGTAATACACGTGGTTTTTATAGATATACTTTTTTTTATTATTTACTAAGATGTATTATTTTATTATTTGGTAAACAATATTACATTTATTCAACTCGTGTAAAACAAGCGGTTTTAAAAATATAACTTTTTTATTTGGTAAACAATATTACATTTATTCAACCCGTACAATATGATTCTTATAGATATAACTTTTTATTATTTAATATATAAAATTATATTTATTCAACTCGTGCAATAAAAGAGGTTGTTAAAGATATATTGTTTTATTATTTAGTATATAAAATTCATTTATTCGACCCGTGTAATACACGGGGTTATAACCTAGTTAAAACTTATAATTTAAACTAAACAAAAAATAACTGATGAATAACTAGCGCGACATTTTTTTAAAGAAACTTGTGGACTACGAACTACAATCAATATCAATTCAAGTTCTATTGTTCTAGGTTATTCACTTATGTCTCCTTCGATCAAACAGTAGGGGTGTGCATGGGTCGGTTTTTACCAAAAACCATAACCGCGATGTCGGTTATTGGATAATGATAACCATAACCGATCGGTTATGGTTATTCGGTTTTGATGATTATAGCGGGTTGGTTATGGGTGGTTAACTGTGTATTTAGCTTAGCTAAAAATAGCTTAATTGTTTTAACATGGAATAAATTGTTATTGCATATTTGTATATATTAGTAGATTACATAGTATTAAAAAATACATATAATCTATAATATTAATACCCCGAATATTCAAATAAAGTGATATGATACATCCCATAAATCAAATAAACATTCAACCAAAACCACAAAATGATATGAAAAACCAATAAGTATTAAAATCTTCAGTCAAAAACATCAAATATTAAAAATTTGGTGAAAAGTCCTAAATCCTATAAAGATTTATTAAATGTCGGTTCGGTTCGGTTATGGTGGGTATGAAAAAAGTGATAACCATAACCGAACCGCTACTTTCGGTTTTCAAAAAAAAACCAATAACCAACCCACTGGTTTTTTATTTGATTCGGTTTTTTCGGTTCGGTTTTGTCGGTTAATTCGGTTATGGTTCGGTTAATTCGGTTTTTTGCACACCTCTAGATCAAAGTATCAAAAGATTACCAGGGAGACACCGAGACATGTGTAAAGACGATTTCGTTCAGTTCACCATTCACGTTGTAAGGATGGCAACCGAGATAATAGGAGTTTGGACGATTTGTTTAAGTATGTAAATTATGAATGGAAAGTTACAACCCATGTTCAACTTAGGATATTGGAAACAAACTACTTTGAAAGTCAAATAAATAGTATAAACTAAAACAACTTAGAAATAAATTGCATAAAATTACAAGCGAACTGCGTGAGTTGAACATGTTGGGTTGGTTGGGCCGCTGCTCACTGCTGGATTGACTATCTGGATCTAGTTGAACTTGAACCAAGTCTGGCACATGTCTTCAAACCCAATGACTGTGGCTAAACATATTTGAATTATCAGGGGTTCGCCTATCACACCAAGATTGGAAGAAGATTGAAGACACGTTTCGGGTCGGGCAATTAGACCATCTTTGTAAAATAAACATAATAAATATGGGATGCTTCAAATAGCTATATAACAAATTATGGTTTAAACTTATGAAATGTGTAACACCCCCAAAATGATAAATTGTGCATAATTGTTAAAACTGAATTGTAAAATAAATTTAGTTAAGGATTATGTTATGATATATATATATATATATATATATATATAAACCAAAGAATGAGAAAATACCTAAGAATAAACAAACACATAATCTAGAGGGACTAAACATGGGAAATGAAGAAAGAAAGTGTTTAAAATAAACAAACTCAAAACACACACTCTGGGCGTGTGTTTGAGATCGACCAGACGAGAGAAAAGGGGGTAAACCCTACTTGGCCAAGAACAAGCAAATTGAAAGGGGAATCTAATGTTAAATTGGTGCATGAAACTCAAATCTTGATCATCTTAACCTTCTTAACAAACGGTAAGTTGAAATTTTGTGATTTGATGATTTTGAAGAAAGTGGGTTTTGATCAATCTTAAAGATGCATGAAATTGGGAATGAATGTATGTTAGTTTAATCAATTAGAACGAATTTATGCTTGAAATTTCCCTAATTAGTGACTTATGTTAGAAAACCCACTTGTATGCATAGATGGTGATGAATGATTAAGATTGTAGGAGTAGTAATTGTTGTAACGTAAAGTTGTAGGAAGTGTATTTTGATTATAGATAGTTCAGAGATGAAAGATTAGTTGAAATTGTTAACCTTGACAAACCATGGTGTGAATTAGTAGGTTTATGTTTGAATACTTGTACATAATGCATTGTTGGTAGTACACACGCCAAGTGTTCGACAAAATGCCTCAATGAGAAATTCTGTATTTTATTTGATTTAGAATATGTATATGATGGTCATGTTTTAAGTATGTAAATAACGTTCGAATTGAACTAAGATGCTTTATCCCAAAAACACCATTGAGAAGTAGACATGGCATGCGAAAGTCTTAATGTAAGGGGTTGTTTGGTAGCCTCTTCATGACCATTCAGATGCTACCTCTTAATGGTTTAAAACCTCTGAATGAATAAGAGGTAACCTCAAGTCTGAATGGTTAAGAGCTAACCTCTGAATGGTAAATCATCACATGTCACATTCTTCTACCTTCTCATTGGTAAAATTCTTAATGGTTCCATTAAAAGGTAGCCTCTTAATGACCATTTAGAAGCTACCAAACAGCCCCTAAATGTTTATATGTATAGGGATAAAGGAAGAAAGTTCAAGCCGCACTAAGCGAGAATGAAATCAAGACCGAGGTACGTCACTTGTACATTTTGAATTGTAAAAAAGTTTCTTTATGTCTTAAATTGTAGAATTGATTGCTTTTGTATTAAGATGAAATTGTTATATGTTTATGTTGTCAAACTTACCCGAATGGGTCAATTCATTAAAAGTGTATGTTAGATGTAGGTTTGTGATGATGACTTGTTGTAAACGGGTCAAACAATTAATATGTGAATTTTGAGAATGAGTTTACTAACAACCGTCTTGAATGGGTCGGATAATTAGAACAAATCATGACAAGGTTGTTATGTTGCAAATCCGTTGACGGGTTAAAATAGAAAGAGTCTTATGAGGAAGAATGGATAAGTAATAGACTCATTCCGAATGAGTCATATGAGAAAGAATGGTGTAACCGAGTTGGTTACGAAAACAAGAAAGTCGAATTCAAGAATGAATTAGTCAAGTATGGTACAAAATTAAAGTGGCGAATATTAGTTCATCAAGTTCATTGAAGAATTAGTTGAATTATGAATGATATGCTAATGTTGTTTTGTTGTGTTGGTTTTAGGTAAAACTCAAGTTTAGGTGCTTATTCTTCGCTCGGATCGAACACACTTTGAACGCCTTTCATGCGCTTCCGTAACTTTTGAAGTATCGCCAATCTTGGTTTAAAAAAGCGCGAAGCGCTCCGAAGCGTTTTGGTTCCAAAAGCTTTAAGCAAAGCTTCAAGCGCGAAGCGAGAGCTTCATGTATACGAAGCGCTCAAAATTAAAAAAAAAAAAAATATATTGTACACATCAATATGACCTATTCTACTTGTTAATCAATAACAAACACAAAATCATGATTAAAAAACACACTTAACACATAAAAAACATAGTTAAAACATAAATTAAAGTCGAAACACACTTAAAACATAAACATAAAACATAAATTAAAGTCGAAACACACTTAAAACATAAACATAGAAATAGTCTTTAATCAATAATCATCATAATCAAGTACGTATTCATCTCCATCAACATCACTCAATCCAATATCTTCTTCAAGCTCATCTTCATCGTATAGAGCTTGTTTTCCCTTGTCCCTTGATGTACTAGCACCGTTGCCTCTTCCTCTAGTAGATGATCTCGTTAAATGAACACGCTCATGTACACCCGAAGCTCTACCCACTTCACTCCATGTCAAATCCTCACCTTCAAACACCAAATCTTTGTCATGTTCTTCATCTTCCATTGTCCCCATCAACCACTCGTTGCATTCATCAATTTCTTCCAAAGTAATTGGGTCGGCAGTTCCCTCCATTTTATGTCGGCGATGCATAGCACGATTAAATTTTACATACACCATGTCATTCAATCGAGATTGTGCCAATCAATTTCTCTTTTTCGTATGAAGGTGTTGGAAAACGCTCCAATTTCTTTTGCAACTTGTAGAACTACAAGTGAGGCTAAGAACACGTATAGCAAACTCTTGCAACTCGGGGGTCGATGATCCATAGGATTCCCACCACTCCGCTAAAATTAACAAAACATAAGAAATAGGTATATGTAAATGTAATATATATTAAACTTTGTAAAAAATATATGTTTGTAATTACCGGGAGACTTTTTCTTTCGTAGCCGAATTGCACCCCCAACACCGAAAACCCCTTCGGCTCTTTGATATACATTTAGTTGCTCATTGATCAAGTCATCAATTTCTACACTTGGAGACAACCTTGTAATGCAAGCATATAAACTCGTCATAACTTCTTCATCCTTTATAATACGGTCTGGGTCATCGTAAAAGACGGATGGGTTTAGGTAATGTCCCGCGGCATGTAATGGTTGATGAAGTTGACATTCCCATCTTTCATCTATAATATCAAAAACAGCGTTATAGAACTCATCTTTCCCTTTAAAACTCTCTATAATTGTCAATTTGGCCCTCTCCATGGCCTCATAGATGTAACCCATGGCCGGCGCTCTTTCACCATCAACTAGTCGAAGGACCTTAACAAGAGGACCAGTTAACTTTAAAGAATATGTTATGTTCCTCCAAAATGAATCATGTAATAAGATGGATGCCACCTTTTTTCCCTTCGGATCGTTGGCCCACTTGCTATCTAACCATTCTTGAGAAGTAACCATCTTTCTCAAGTTATTCCTTTGTTTGTGAAATTGGAGAAGGGTTATAAATGATGTAGCATATCTTGTAACCGCGGGTCTATGCAAGTTTTTTTTATTTGTGAACTTCCTCATCAAGTTCACTAGACCAACAAAGTTGTAGATATACCCATTCACAAACATCGCTCGCTTTATACAACTTTTCACTTTCTCTATCTTTTTCCCAATGTCCTCCAACATGAGATCTAAACAATGTGCGGCACATGGAGTCCAATAAAGATGTTTCCTAGCACCTTCTAACATCTTCCCTATAAAGTATATATTACAAACAGCTTATAGAAACATAAAACAACAAATAATAACATAAAACAGAAAAAAAATAACATAAAACAGTAAAAAAAATAACATAAAACAGCAAAAAGAAAACATAAAACAACAAAAATAATAATAATAATAACAGCAAGAATAATAATATAAAACAGCAAGAAAAATCTTACCCGCCTTAACATAAGCCGCTGCATTATCCGTTACAACTTGGACTACATTCTTCTCCCCGATCTCCTCTACCATTGCGTCAAGAAGCTTGAACAAGAAATCAGCATTCAACGTGACTTCAGAAACATCAAGGGATTTAATAAATACAGAACCCTTTGGAGAATTTACTACAAAGTTGATGATTTCTTTTTGAACCACTAAATCACGCCATCCATCCGATAAAATTGAACAGCCCTTAACTTTCCATTCTTTCTTGTGCTCGTTAATTAAAAGGTCAACTTCTTTTACTTCGTCTTTAAGAAAAGGAACCCTCAACTCATACATGGTTGGTGGTTTCATTCCAGGACCAAATTGTCCTATGGCCTCAACAACTTTGCGAAAGCTATCATAGTTAGCTGCATTGAAAGGCAAGCCCGCATGATAAAACCATCTTGCCACCTCTTTGCATGCCTTATTCCTCAGCTCCTTGCGACAAACCGCATTGATGTTTTTTTTTTGTTTCTCACCTTGAATGGTACCATAAAACATATTCGTAATACCTTTCACTTTTGGTTTTTTAGCTTGACTTGCCTTACCACTACCGGTCACTTCTTCATCTTCTTCCTCCTCATCAAGATCATACACATCAGCATGAGTCTTTGAGTTCATAACACTTTCCACCTTAGACATCTCTTTTTTCTGCATGAAATCTCTCATCTCCTCTCGTACATGCTCCGGGCACTTTGTACACTTAACAACACACATAAAACCTCCCACCAAATGTTGTTTCAGACGATAAACCCCCCTTTACACATTTTCCCGCAAAAATTACAAGTAATATTTGCTCGTACCTTGGGATCTTGGGTACCATACTTTCTACTCGGGTCACCAGATGAGCAGGACTTTTCCGAGGCAGCAGTAGTGTTGTTTGATCCTGAGGCCATTATGATTTCTAAACAGAAATCAAGTTGCAGCAGAGAGAATAAAAGGAAAAAGAAGGAGAAAGCGGCTAGAATGTTAAAAAGACAGCGGCTGCTGATATTAGGGTAAAGAAACAGGCCTCATTTAACCCTATTTAAAGACTGTTGGGCTTAAAAAATGGCCCAAATGTGACCTGATTAGGCTGAAGCGTCGCTTCACACCATCATCGTTTCGCGCTTAAAGCTCGCTTCATAGCGCTTCACGTAATGTAACGCTTCAGACCAAAAAAAGCGATTTAAGCGCGCTTTTTTAAACACAGTCGCCAATGGGTCAAAATACTTTTGTTAAAATAGGTTATGTTTGGTAGTTAAAACTTTAAACTTGATGTGTTAAATCTTTTGTAAAATTTCTAGCTTGTAGCGGATTTTAAAATGTTACGATTTTCGTTATGTCTTTTGGAATGCGTCGTAGGATTAGTTGTATGATGGTTGTTAAAACAGGGAATTGTTCATAGTACGAACGGGTCATGCCCGAATTTTGTTAAAAATAGTATGTTAATACTTATATTTCGAATAAAGAAATATGGGCGTTTCAAGTTGGTATCAGAGCCGAGGTTTGAGGGATTCAAGTATTGGAGTTAAGATGCTTGAACTCAAACCGAAAGCTCGTATGAATGTGAGTTCGTTCCGAAGCGCAATGCAAGTAAGTAATTTATAAATTTTTGTTTTATGTTTTTAGTTGGAAACGGGAAGGGGTTATAGTTAACTTACTAGAATAACCTGGGTTGGAACATTACGGAATGTTACGGGAGCTTTCGGGATTTCACGGAACCTTTTCGGGTTGAAACGGGGCTCGGGAACGAAGTTTTTGGGTAAAAATGAGTAAAAACAGCAATTGCAAGTCAGGTCTGGGATTCAGTGCCCAGTGTGTCAAAAACAACGCCTAGTGCGCCAAAATGAACTTTCCAACTGTGGTGCGCTGAAATCAGCGCCTAGTGGCGCTAATTGTTACCAAACTTCCCGTTTTTCACTTTTTGACCTTTCAACTTGTGTGTATGCTTCCAATACTTTGTAATGCCTCCCGAAAACCTTCCGTCAAGCCCCAAAACGCCAATGAAATCAAGAATACAAGCTGATTAACATGAATGCCATTAGCAAAAGCATGAACGAGAAGGAAGTTAAGTACATGAATGAATGTATGATTGAATTAACACGTCTAGGATGTTTGTAATGAAGAATGATCTACGAGAATGAATTGTTAAAAAAATAATAATAATAAAGTATAGAATGATAAAGAGAATGAATGAAATGCTATCTAATACAAGTATGTAATTGTAGATGGCAAACGAAGGAGATGCAAATACCACAGATTTAAATGGGTATCGTTACGGGAAGGGTTGTACGGATTAAACTTATAAGAATGGAACATAATAATGAAAGGTAAAACCCGTAAGCAAATACAGATCGAACTTATAAGAGTCATAAGTAAGAATGAAAAGACTTGAATCCATAAGTATCTGCGAACCAAACACGTAAGAACAAAAGGTCGAATCCATAAACAAGTGGAAATGGGTAAAAGTGAGGGAGAGAATGTGCTTATTCATCCTACTAAGGTAAGTATAAATCTTGTAAGTAAGTGATGCCGGTAGCCTTTTTGAGTCAAGTAGGTCACTTGACTAACATGATGCATATATACATATGATGCATTTACGAACAAGCGAGTGATAGGTTGAGTTTAAAACAAAAAAAATGTATTGACGGTTCGACCTTGTTGGAGTCAAACGGATGGGTAAGTGTAAGACCAATGACAATATGATGGAAAGGGAGATGAAGCTAAATTCCACTTAAACAAAATTTTGTAAGAAACATATTAAAAGCCAACTCATGTGGGTTGGGGTGGATGACGGGCTACGACCCGGAGAATGGCATAAGTAAGGATGAGGAAGAAAAGTTGTCTGCGAACTGCTAACACGGTGAAATGATTTTTTGTTAGAATGTGTGAATTGAAAGTAAGTACAACACATGATCCAATATAAGTATACAATAAGTAATAAGTGGCAGATTAACCTTGAAAAGTCAAACTGCAGAATTTAGCATATAATTGATAAACTGCAAGAGTAGTACATAAGAAACGAAGTGTGTAATGTAGTATATCAAATAAGTGAGAAATTTGTGAAAGAAACATAGGTGAGTTAACACCGAATACATTGAATACCTAAATGAAAATGATAGTATGTTAAAGAATGGTGAAGAAACACTAGATAAACGACCGGGATCGTATATCTAGGGGGTTTGGATCTGCATAAAAATGGTTGTTCCCTCTCGTTTGATTCAGCTACGATTAATCTCCTTCTCCGATAACTCTGCAAAAAAGAAGCACCGTCAGCCTCGCCAAGGGGAGAAAGGGGTTCTCTCCTTGACCCGACTCCGGTGTGAGAATAAGTATGGATTATGGAGAAGAAGATGTATTTGAGAAGTGTGGTAACTTGAATTTTGTACCTGAATGATCTTTATATTTATAGCCGGGAGTCTTTGGGCGGGAAAACCCGTTAGTGAAAGCACACGGATCGTGGTTTAGATCGATGCTAACCCCGTAAGCGGTTACATTTCCTTTCGTCAAGCTTCTTGATCCGACGTGAGAGCACACGGATCGTGGTTTAGATCGATGGCTGGGGATTTGCCACGTGTAAAGTGATCAAGTGGAGATTACTCTCCAATTACATGCTATCGCTGTGATTTCAGGGATGCCTGAGGTGGCGACACGTGTCCAGACGGTTATAACCGTCTTAGTGGTGCACGATTGAATTCCTTCTAGAAGATTACTGCTGTAATCTGATGTGACTCCTTATCGTGTGGAATCAGCTGAATAAATAAATCCCAAGTCTGGGTAAATAATATCCAAGTCTGGATATTGAGCGGAAGTGTTTAATCTAGGATTTTCATCCTTTGCTCGTGGAAGAAAGCGCAAGGACTTATGATTTCCTTTTGGCGCGCAAGTGTTGGCTGTTGCTTGTTTCTTAAACCTTTCTTTTGTACGACCAGTGCGCGGCCGCGCAAGGTAACAAAAGAGCTTAAAGATGAGGTTGTGGTATGGTCTCAAGCACTTATTATGAGGTTTTTGGGACCTTACCCCTTCAAGTCCCCCCAGTCTAGTGTTGCACTTATGCAAGTATGTGGAGCACTGGACTTATAAGAGGGAAATGCTTTTGGGTGTGAAAATAGGGAATCTTCAAGGAGAAGATTGAGTTTGTTCATTGTAAAGATTTTTGAAAATATTTGACTTTAAATGGGACTGGTACAGTAAAGCTGAGTGACAGGCTGTCATTGTCAGTTGTTCCTTATTGTCCGTGTTTTGCACGCGCGCGTGTAAGCGCGTTTGTGTTGGTTTTCACTCGCTCTGCTGCTTGGAGAATTGTGATACCCGAAAAAGGTGTTGTGGCGGTTACCGATGCTATTTATTGCGGTGAGTATATAACGTTTGAGTTGCTCCTCAGTTGTTTAATCATTGTTTTGTTGAAATCTTTTCATGTTCCTTTCTTCATTAATCGTCTAAGAAAAGGTTCTTCTTCTTATGTCAACCGGAGAACACCAAGAAGACTTATCCGAGGAAATGTCGACTGAACTTCCACCGTTAAAGTGGCCTAAAGAGACCTTTGATGGTTTGGTTCGGAACCTTAAATTCCCGGAGAACTGGGGTGCTCTGTATCCTGAAGAGGGGCAGACTGCCGCAGATGCTCCGGCTGGGTATATTACCCTTTTTTGGGATTTTTTCTGTGAAGGTAACTTTCGTTTACCTGTCACTAAATTTTTTCTTGAAATCCTTGAGTTTTACAAGTTGCATATCTCCCAACTTCACCCTATTGGCATGGTTAGGGTTCGACATTTTGAATTTGTGTGTCGGACGATGCATATTGAGCCGACTGTTCCTCGATTTAGGGTTTTCCATCAGATGCATTGTACCCAAGGGTTTTACTCGTTCGTTCAGAGAGCGTCTGCAAAGAAGATTTTACAGCAGCCTCCGAAATCCTTCCATGATTGGAAGCAAAAAATTTTCTTTATCAAGGCCGGAGTGATTCCGGTGAGGATGATTTTAAGGGGGAAAGAAGATGTTCCCGTTGAAACAATTCAGACCCCTGTTGACGAGAACTGGTATCAAGATCTGAAGGACGTTCCCAACATTGCTTTACCGGAAAAAGCCCTTGTTGGTGCCAGTATGAGCTTGAATTGGAAAATGGACCGTGACGACAAGCCGGTGTATACGGAAGATGGGCACAGTAAGATTGGGGTTTTTCCCTTTTCCCTTTCTCTTCTCTTTTTTTTTTTTTTTTTTTTTTTTTTTTTTTTTTTTTGAACGTTGCCCTTTCCCCTTTTTGCAGTTGTTTCACTGTATGTTGTTGCGTTCAAGAGAGAGGGCGGAAAGATGGGTACCATTAAGAAGAAACCTGACGAAGAGCTTTGGTACCACAGAATTGTAAAAATTTTGTTCTTCCGCGGGATGCGGATCTGTCTGCTCAGCCTGTTGCTGGTGCTGGTAAGCGGTGTTTATACTGGATTACTGTTTGCTTTGGTTCCTATTGCGCTTTTGAGTAAACATTTTTTGCGCTTCCGTAGGTGAGTTGTCAAACTTGGGTATAGGCCCTGAGAAGAAAAGGCACGCGGCGACTTCTAATTCTGCGCCGAAGAAACCTGAAGTTGAAGCTCAATCTTTGAAGGCAAAAAATGTTGGAGGAGAGAAGAAAGGTATGCGCCGTTCCTCTGACTCCTGGTGTGATTATGTGGTGGTTTCTGATTCTTTGGAGGGTCTTACGCCTGCAGTTACCGTTAGGAGGCCAAAACCAGAACCGAGAGATACTGTTGATATCCCTTCATCCAACCCAAATGATCCTATTGACTTGGAATCCAGTCCTGAGCACTTGGTGCATAGGAAAGCCAGGAAGAGGAAACAAGCTGATACTGACGTTGAGGGTCAGCCCTCCAAGAAGATCCAAAGGAAGAAAATTACCAGGAAAGGCAATTTGGATGCTTTCATATCGGAATCTGCTCCTAGTAAGTGTTGTCTTTACTTCTTCTCTTTATACGCATTAAATCTTTACAGACTTTGTTGTTTTTATTTCAGGAGTTCCTGTTTCTCCTGTGTCCACAGAGCCGCAACCTGTGGTTAATGAAGAACTCCTACCTTCCCCTCTGCGTGCCCCTGTTGTTGATCAGTTGAAGACTACGGAGGCTTCTGAAGGTGGTGTGGAAAAGACTATGGAGGCTGATAAGCCTGTTGATGTTGCTGTAGAGGTTGAAAAAGTTGTTGATCCGGAGGTTGTGGATGGTGCTGGTAATCCACGGACCTCTGAAACTGTTGCTTAAGACCTGGGGAAAGAACAAACTGCTGAAAAAACTCCTACTTCAACTTCTTCTCCTAAACCTTCTGATGCTATGCCTGAGCATGTTGAGAAGGTTTCTGCTGAGGAGCAAAGCTCATTTGCTGGTGTTGATAAAAATTCTCCGATCCGCCCAGAGGAAACCCTGGGGGATTATTATTACCGGACTTACTCGGAGAAAGATGCTTCTGAGCCTCACGCCCCTGTTTGGAATTTGAAGAAAGGTGATACTTTCTCGGATTGGCGCGTGTGCCAAGATTGGTTGCAGGGGATACTTCTGCCTGGGGAGATCAAGTTTCAAGAAGGCCGGTCTTATGAACAAACCTATCAAGCTTACCTTGAAGAAACTGCTTCTCATGTTTCTACCACCCATCGCATAGTACGTGAGTGGTATAGTATGCATAAGAACTGGGAAGCTTTTAGGGTATCCCAGAAGAAGTTTGCCAATGATGAGAGGCGCTTGGCTCAGCTAAAAGCTAAATTGGAAGCTGATCAAACCAAGTTTGAAGCTTATCGCAAAACCGAGGAATGGTCTGTTGCTGGTTGGAAGAGGAAAGCTGAAGCTGCCCTCCTTTCAGAAGAACGCAAAAACTGGAAGAGAATTTGCGAAAAAGATAATGCTGAGAAGATAAATCTTCGTAATGTCATCAATAATCTCAAGGCTGAGATAGAAAAGCTGAAGAAACAAGATGCGGAGATAGAAAGGTTGAAAAAGGAGAAAGCTGATGCAGAAGCTGCTTTGGAAGAAGCGCGTTCTCATAGGGAGCTCAGTGAACAACGAGAGGTACAAGCTTGCGCCACTCTAGCCCTTAGAGATAAAGAGATAGAAGAACTTACTGCTTTGCTTTCTGACCAGGAACAACTTAAAAAGGACCTGGAGCTTGCGCACTCTGAAAAGGCTGAAACTTCCCGCCGTTTAACTGAGACCGAAGAAAAACTGGAAAATTCTGAAATGGCGCGAGCCACAGCGGAAAGCAAGCTTGAACCTTTAAAGAGTGACATGGCATGGCTGAAAGTTCGTGGAATTGCTTGTGTAAGTTGCCTGTTCTTTTCTGTTGTGGAACTGTTTATGCGCTTTGTTGTTATTTACCCTTTCCTTTCTTCACAGGTTGCTGAATCAGTGCTGAACTCTGAGGAGTTGGATAAAACCGTTGCGCGGTTAATTGTTGCTGTGCGTAAAGACGGGTACGCCCAAGGATATGCTGAGTGTTCTCATCATGTAAATAGCGCTTTGAAGGTTGATTGGGATATCAGCAAATCTGCTACTTATGGCGTGGATACTAATGTTGCGCTTGCTGCTTTAAAGGCAGAATTTAACAACTTGCAACTTCCGGTTATGGATTTGATAAATGTTGCGCTGCAATCTGATGATCACGTAGCACAACTAAAGGAAATCTTTCCGGATGAGGGCGAAGATTTAGCGTAGGTTGAAAATGTATTGAACAATTTTCTTGTAATATTTGGGATGTATATCCCTCTTTTTTGTTGGTGCGCTGTTGCGTTGTTGCGCAAGTAACTAAAACACTGTCGTGTTTGATAGGTTTTTAGACGTATTTGTACGCCGAGAATAGTATGCTATGTTTTTCGTTTTACAATATTTTGCATGAGTACGATTACTTTTATTGAGTAAGGCGAATAAAGTTGGTATAAAGCTCATGTGTGAACTTATGGTCGTTTGTGACGTGATCACTGACCGTTCATGAAGCTTGTTTTGTAACTACCGTAATGTTTTTGCGCTTACTAAAAGAAATTGCATGCACTTTGTAAGAAAAACACAAGAATAATAGAAAATTTGCTATTTTATTTAGGGATAGAGCACAGAGGCTATTACAAAGTTTGCTAATATAATTATATGAAACTTAACTTACTCTCTAACTTTTCCGCTTTGTTTGATGGATCATGTTTTTCCGCGGGAAATTCATAGAGTTGTCTCTTAAGTTTTCGCCCTTTTGCTTGGGCCTTCCTCACCCCGAGTTATCTGCTTTATTTCTTTGCGCACATTTTTGAGCAAATGTGTGAGCTCGCCGCTTTTGAGGGCTTTCTCTATTTCTGTGCGTAAAGAAATGCAGTTGTTTGTGGTATGCCTGTTGTCCTTGTGATACTCGCAGTATTGGGCAGGGTCTTGTCCACGCTTATTTTTCATGGGGATCGGAGGTTTGAATTGATAGTCTTCAGTACTCAAAACTTCCGCCGGGGTCTTAGTTAAGGGAGTCCACTGTCTCTCCCTATTCTCCTGTTTAGTCTCCCTTTGCGCGGTAAGTTTGTTGATCGTTGCCCGAGCATCTTCAGACGAATGATTTGTCGAGCTAGAATCACGCCATGACTTCTTAAACTTTCTCCCGCCAGTGGAGCCTAAGTCCGCGGGTCTGTTATGTGGTGGTGGCGGTCTATTTGTGGTACGGTTCTTCTCAGTTTGAGCGTAAACTTTTGCCGCTGCCATTACCTTCTCCCAGCTTTTTGGGAGGCCTTCTGTACCGGATAAGACCTTAATCATGTCATCGCACCTAACCGCGTATTTGAATTGAGCGCGGATTAGCTGCTCATGAACACCGCCAATCTCCAATACCTCTTTGTTGTATCTGGTGATAAAATCCTCCAGATTTTCGTCATCATGGCGCCAAATGTTCATTACGTCAGATGTATCGTGAATGGAACGCCGTTGTTGGCTAAAATGCGTCAGAAATTTTTCGCGCAGATCTTTCCATGATGTGATCTGTCCGATTGGCAAGTTATCGAACCAGATTCTCGCTGCGCCGGTTATGGTCTGCACGAACAGAAGGCACCATAACGGGAGAGTCCAGCCCCCAACCAGACTTGCGCTGGTAAACACTCTCAGGTGGTCATCGGGGTCTGTTAACCCATTAAATTTACCCACGTTGGATGGTAGCTTAGCTTTCTCAAGCGGAGCTAAAGCTATTTCCATGATGAATTTTGAATTTTCCCCTGCTTCCGCAGGGCGGTAAATCAAATCATAGTTGTGCTCTGCCTCAGGGTTATAAACCGCTCGAGGTATGCATTTGTTGTAATTTGGATGCAATCGGTTGAACACGCTTGTATTTGCACTTAACCGGTAGGTTGGATCAGATTCATCAGTGTGGGTGTTTCGTTGAGAACCCAACCTAGTATGAACTGATTGTCTTCGGTGAGGGTGTGGTTCGTCATGATATTCTCTCTGGTGACTTCCTGACTGAGTGTACTCACGTTTTGATGTGGATCTGGCATAAACCTCTGTGTTTTCGTAAGATGTATTCTCCCGTTGGGAAGCATTAGCACGAGATCTTGGTCTCCGCGATTGAGTTAAGGGAGCAGTTTGAGCACACAGCTGTGTGTATACTGCGTTCAGAGCCCCTTGAGATCTGATGTACCAGGAGACTGGGGTTTCTCCTAGAGGCAGAATTGAGTGAACAGGGTTTTCTGGTAGCACCCCTGGAGTGACAGGGTCGTTCACTCGATTGGATTGAACCTCATTCTCATCTGAGGCATCCTCTAGAATTCCTTCAACCTGAATATTGTTTAAGACGTTCGGCCGAGGGCCGGTTTGTCGCTGAGCTGATGTTTCTTCCATATGCAAATGGAATCAACAAAGTGAATCGAAAAACGAGAGAAAAACGGATGAGACAGAGAAAAAACGGTGGGCGCCAATGAAGAAACACTAGATAAACGACCGGGATCGTAATATCTAGGGGGTTTGGATCTGCATAAAAATGGTTGTTCCCTCTCGTTTGATTCAGCTACGATTAATCTCCTTCTCCGATAACTCTGCAAAAAAGAAGCACCATTAGCCTCGCCAAGGGGAGAAAGGGGTTCTCTCCTTGACCCGACTCCGGTGTGAGAATAAGTATGGATTATGGAGAAGAAGATGTATTTGAGAAGTGTGTGTAACTTGAATTTTGTACCTAAATGGTCTTCATATTTATAGCCGGGAGTCTTTGGGCAGGAAACCCCGTTAGTGAAAAGTTGACGGAAGATGCTAACCCCGTAAGCGGTTACATTTCCTTCCGTCAAGCTTCTTGATCCGACGTGAGAGCACACGGATCGTGGTTTAGATCGATGGCTGGGGATTTGCCACGTGTAAAGTGATCAAGTGGAGATTACTCTCCAATTACATGCTATCGCTGTGATTTCAGGGATGCCTGAGGTGGCGACACGTGTCCAGACGGTTATAACCGTCTTAGTGGTGCACGATTGAATTCCTTCTAGAAGATTACTGCTGTAATCTGGTGTGACTCCTTATCGTGTGGAATCAGCTGAATAAATAAATCCCAAGTCTGGGTAAATAATATCCAAGTCTGGATATTGAGCGGAAGTGTTTAATCTAGGATTTTCATCCTTTGCTCGTGGAAGAAAGCGCAAGGACTTATGATTTCCTTTTGGCGCGCAAGTGTTGGCTGTTGCTTGTTTCTTAAGCCTTTCTTTTGTACGACCAGTGCGCGGCCGCGCAAGGTAACAAAAGAGCTTAAAGATGAGGTTGTGGTATGGTCTCAAGCACTTATTATGAGGTTTTTGGGACCTTACCCCTTCAAATGGTTATGTATTGACCTATCATAAACGGGTCAAACGAATGAAAATGATACGTTAAGGAACGGTCATGTATTGACCCGTTACGAACGGGTCAAACAAATTATGTTTTAAAAGAATCTAGTAAGGACTAGTATGTAAATAGGATGATTTGATAAATGTCATGCTTTAGGGAAACTGAATGAAACGTGCTAACCCTTGATTTGTATATGAGAATGGACGAAATCTTGGCGTGATAAAACTAGTAAAGTTAGTGAAAAGATGCACACGAGTGGAAGCTCATCACATGGATGGACGAGGTCAATCTAGTTTTTGGCACTCGCTCATGAAGGGGCTGGCTGAACCGGGATACGGATCGTTGTTTATGTAAATAATAAGGTTAGTAAAGTATTTGACTTGTGAATGTTAAATAGAAAGTTATAGACGGGATAATGTTTCCATACGAACTAAAATGAAATATTTAATATGGTCATACAGTTGATCCGGTAGAAGCGGGTCAACGAACTAGAATGAAATGCTTAATATGGTCATACAGTTGATCCGGTACGAACCGGTCAAAAAAATAATAATAAAATAAGAATGTTATGTTTAGAATGAATATATTGATGATCCAGTACGAATGAGTCAAAGAATAAGAATGTTATGTTTGGAACGATCATGTAGACGAATTTGGTAGAAGCGGGTCAACGAGCTAGAATATAATGTTTGAAATAGTCATGTATTTTTTTTTCCGTTGAGAGCGGGTTAGATGTTTATTAATTTACTATTATTCAAATGGATTAAAGAGATGCAATCGAGTGGATGAGTAAGCCAAATCTAATGTAATGTAATGGAAGGAATATAAACATGAGGTTTATGGGAATAATGAAAATGATGAAATGTCTGAGTGAAGTTAGAATGTGAGATTGTATGAAAGACTTGACATATATGAATGAAATATGATAATGATGTAATTAGTTGTAAACTAACTTGAAGAATGTGTTATAGATGGAACTCGTACAAGAATTTGGGTAAAATATATGTTTTGGAAAAGATTATGCATTAGAGGCTTGTACATTGTGCTTGAATGGTTGATACTTGCCATGTTTTATATTAATTACTTAATTTGCGATCAAGAAGTGAATGTGTGCTAAAAGTAAAACATATAAACTTGCTAGTGAAGGATGATGTTATGATTATGTTAAATTGACTAACCTTGTATGTGCTTGTCAAATGTAAGATAATGAAAGCATTAGCATGTGTAAAATTGATTATGTGTATTTGTGTATATAACTAGGTGATTACGTGGTTGTATACTAATTGGGTACGAAATGATTATGGTGTCATTAGCATAACCGACTACATCGATATGGACATATGTTCCTAAGTTGGAAGTTTGCATACTTGATCGTTGACTTTTCAGAAAAGTCAACGAGTATGAGAATAACATGATTAGAAATCCTTATATGATTGTAAGAAAAGAAGGATTGAATGATGCATGATGGATCCTTGTATGATATACTTAATGATATGTTAAATTTGCGTGAATTTGGAATGATGTATTATTGAATCTATGCCTTGTGCTTGTTACAAATGATAAGTAAAAGTCAAATGCGAGATATGAACTAGATATGATAAGTGATATATAAAATCTTGTATGCTAACAAGAATGTGAATGTGGAGACATGTAAGGATAAGCATCATGTCAAGATGACGCAAGCACGAAAGGCAAATGGGTCAAAAGGAGGCGAGGAAGTGATCACGAATACGGACGCTTAATGTAAGTGATTATCGATCTCACTTCTTATTTTGTTTAGAAAAAGTTATCTATATTTGAAACACTGAAATCAAGTAAGGATCTACAAATAATGGAATTACTAGGATGAGAATGGTTGTAATGGTCGTTCGATGTCAATCCGGTGAAACCTCAACGTAGGGGCAAGCGGGTAAAAAATTTTAGTATAAAGATTTAGCCGAAGAACATGTGGTTTGGGTTGGGAAAGGTATGGAATGAACTGAGAACTTGAATAATGATTTATTTCACGTATTAGAACCCTCGGGACACACGGTTAGTGAGTAGAAAGAGAAAACGCAAAATCAGCATCTGAGCTGCAAAGAAGGCGTCGGCGACGCCCTGCCCTGTTGCAGCCGACGCCTTATCTTGTTGTCTACACGGGTTCGACGTCGGAAACCCATTTTTCGCGTTATTTCTCACTTTTCCTTGCTTTCAAGGCCCCGATAAGCTTCCCAAAGGTATCCCAAGCCTACTATAGAGTATTGTGAGGTACATGTAAGAACGAAAACTTAGGAGGGCAAGTACGAAGATGTGGCATGTATGTTGATATGTTTTCTTTATGGACATGGCTAAATCTTTAATAAGTAAAACTTATTGAGACACTATAGATATGTGAAGTGACGTAACTAGTAAATGGTAACATGCTTATAAAAAAAAGAATGGTGCGCCTATTATAATAGGGTGTTCAAAGAAAATTAAGTGAATGTGTATGCACGGGAGGTAGTTTATTATGTAAAAGAATCATCCGCATAGATGTTGTGATTAACATTTGTTTAATAGATTTGAGAGCATGTAAATTATACGTAAGAAATTTGAGTAGTAAGGTATGTACGATCATAGTAGGACCATTTATACCCGAAAGAGTTGGACTACATAATGTGTATGCATGTTATTAAACCGTACGTATTTAGGTTTCGAGGATGAAACCTTCTTTAAGGGGGGTGGACTTGTAACACCCCAAAAATGATAAATTGTGGATAATTGTTAAAAGTGAATTGTAAAATAAATTTAGTTAAGGATTATGTTATGATATATATATATATATATATATATATATATATATATATATATAACCAAAGAATGAGAAAATACCTAAGAATAAACAAACACATAATCTAGAGGGACTAAACATGGGAAAATGAAGAAAGAAAGTGTTTAAAATAAACAAACTCAAAACACACACTCTGGGCGTGTGTTTGAGATCGACCAGACGAGAGAAAAGGGGGCAAACCCTACTTGGCCAAGAACAAGCAAATTGAAAGGGGAATCTAATGTTAAATTGGTGCATGAAACTCAAATCTTGATCATCTTAACCTTCTTAACAAACGGTAAGTTGAAATTTTGTGATTTGATGATTTTGAAGAAAGTGGGTTTTGATCAATCTTAAAGATGCATGAAATTGGGAATGAATGTATGTTAGTTTAATCAATTAGAACGAATTTATGCTTGAAATTTCTCTAATTAGTGACTTATGTTAGAAAACCCACTTGTATGCATAGATGGTGATGAATGATTAAGATTGTAGGAGTAGTAATTGTTGTAATGTAAAGTTGTAGGAAGTGTATTTTGATTATAGATAGTTCAGAGATGAAAGATTAGTTGAAATTGTTAACCTTGACAAACCATGGTGTGAATTAGTAGGTGTCGCAACCCCCGCCCCCTATCTGCCCCTGGAACGGGCGGCCGCGAACTCAGTGTCGGTGGTATCGGTGTTTATTAATTTGGCAGCGGAAATTACATCAGGACCGTAGTTAGGAAATATTTTATCAGAGTAAAACACCACATTTTATAGAAATAAACACATTGGGATAAAACCCAAGTTTTCATTACAAACTGATTTATAAGGATAAGTCCCATTTTATTGAATTAAAACGCCTTCTTTATTTAGGTAACTTTTATAGCCACTTTTCCAAGCCTTCAGTGCTATCCAGCTAGCTTCTAATTGGCTTTCACATTGTGTTACCTGAAACGCGTTTTAAAAACATTTGTCAGTGGGAAATACTGGTGAGTGAATCCCAGTTTAATTAAGAAACATTAATTTAATTTAAACAGTATTGAGAGCGATCACAATGTTTATATCTACCCAATTACTCATTCAGTACTGTCAATCCTGACTGGTGGGTCATATTACACATTGGCTAACTCTTCGTCCAATGGTAACGTGTCTCACATTTTGTATACAAAACCCCAACATACCGGCAGTAATCGTAGAATTACAAAGACTCAATCACTGCTAAATTGCATTGTAAAATAGTTAAGGTTTTGTAAAAACAGTTTACAAAAAGAAGATTACTCACATTGATGTCTTAGGTTTTCAGTAAGGGTTCCCTGGGAATTATATATAAATTACAAAAATACACACGTGTTAGTATAATAACCCATTTTAACATTAGTAATACCATCCCCGAGACGGCATTCCAACGACTACGTCGGGCAGAACCACGACAGCCGTTACGGAACCCTAAATCAATCGGGCAGAGTATCTAATACGTATCCAGGGGTTATGATACTTACAACGGAGCAGAACTTCGCTAATTAGGGGGTATTAGACCCGAGTATAGCTTCTACTATGTGGAAATTCGTAAGAAAGAAAAGAAATTGAGCGACTGAAACTGATATCCCGAGCTCCCATTATATAGGGCCTCATCTCGAGTTTCTCGCGGCCCGCGTAAAAGTAGGCTAAGGCCTACGCGGCCCGCGTCAACATTGGTCAACGGTGTAGCTGATCCGGGTCAGCGTATAGGGTAGACATGTGGTTGCCACGTGGCAGCACCGGGCTGCGCCACACTTTTGATTTCTAGCGGCCCGTGTAAGATCCCTAAGGGGTCTACGCAGCCCGCGACAAAACCCAAAAATTGATTTTTGATTATTTTTAATAATATTTAAGGTATTCGGGACCCGTTTTCACGTATGGGATGTATTTAGGGACATATTGGGATATTTTAAATATTTTTAGGGTGTCGATTTTCTTTAGGGTTGTTATAGTAGGTTTATGCTTGAATACTTGTACATAATGCATTGTTGGTAGTACACACGGCAAGTGTTCGACAAAATGCCTCAATGAGAAATTCTGCATTTTATTTGATGTAGAATATGTATATAATGGTCATGTTTTAAGTATGTAAATAACGTTCGAATTGAACTAAGATGCTTTATCCCAAAAACACCATTGAGAAGTAGACATGGCATGCGAAAGTCTTAATGTAAATGTTTATATGTATAGGGATAAAGGAAGAAAGTTCAAGCCGCACTAAGCGAGAAGGAAATCAAGACCGAGGTACGTCACTTGTACATTTTGAATTGTAGAAAAGTGTCTTTATGTCTTAAATTGTAGAATTGATTGCTTTTGTATTAAGATGAAATTGTTATATGTTTATGTTGTCAAACTTACCCGAACGGGTCAATTCATTAGAAGTGTATGTTAGATGTAGGTTTGTGATGATGACTTGTTGTAAACGGGTCAAACAATTAATATGTGAATTTTGAGAATGAGTTTACTAACAACCGTCTTGAATGGGTCGGATAATTAGAACAAATCATGACAAGGTTGTTATGTTGCAAATCCGTTGTAAACAGGTTAAAATAGAAAGAGTCTTATGAGGAAGAATGGATAAGTAATAAACTCATTCCGAATGAGTCATATGAGAAAGAATGGTGTAACCGAGTTGGTTACGAAAACAAGAAAGTCGAATCCAAGAATGAATTAGTCAAGTATGGTAGAAAATTAAAGTGGCGAATATTAGTTCATCAAGTTCATTGAAGAATAAGTTGAATTATGAATGATATGCTAATGTTGTTTTGTTGTGTTGGTTTTAGGTAAAACTCAAGTTTAGGTGCTTATTCTTCGCTCGGATCGAACACACTTTGAACGCCTTTCATGCGCTTCCGTAACTTTTGAAGTATCGCCAATGGGTCAAAATACTTTTGTTAAAATAGGTTATGTTTGGTAGTTAAAACTTTAAACTTGATGTGTTAAATGTTTTGTAAAATTTCTAGTTTGTAGTGGATTTTAAAATGTTACGATTTTCGTTATGTCTTTTGGAATGCGTCGTAGGATTAGTTGTATGATGGTTGTTAAAACAGGGAATTGTTCATAGTACGAACGGGTCATGCCCGAATTTTGTTAAAAATTGTATGTTAATACTTATATTTCGAATAAAGAAATATGGGCGTTTCAAAATGTCACTTCATGTGGCAATAATACTTTTGGTAATAATTATGACCAAAACTCTAATAATATTATGCTCACTTATATTCACATTTACACAAAGGGTATGATGATAATCCAAAAGAAGCTTAATATGGCCTTACTCGTTGGGTTACCTAAGTACTCAATAACTACCAAAACCACGTATACCAATATTGGGCCAATGTAAAACAAACCCAAACTTGCTCTCAAAACAAAAAACAACTAAACAATTTCAAGGGCTTCTTTCAACTAGTCATTTAGAAGAAAATAGAGAGTATAACACTAGTTAATTAATTAACTATAATGCATTTAGCAACTTGAGTATTTGTCTTTGACTTTTTTATTTATTACAATTTTTATACCTTTACCCTCTAACTTTCAACATTAATACTTACAAACTCTTATTTTTATATATGTGTCGATATAAATTAAAATTAATTTATGTTTCGACTTAAATTTTCCCTGGAAATGAGTTGGGTCAAATATAATATGTTTTTATGCTTATCATCATGTACGATTTCAGTTGTTCTATATTTTGATGTAATTTTTTTTCTTCCAGAAATGAGTCGGGTCAAATATAAAACATTTTCATGCTTATTCTTATGTACGTTTTCAATTTGTTTCGTTTTGAAGTAATTATGTTCGGAAACGAGCCAGGTCAAATGTAATACTTTTTATTAAACAGTATAAATTTGAGATACTTTACGTTTCGACATCATCTCAACACGCCATACCATTCTTCCTTGAATTTATTTTTGGGTACTCTATGCATACACTTTTACAACAACATACATTTTCGTGATTTTCAAATATATAGTTGTAAAGTTCATTTTTTCTACGTTTAAATTTTATAAACAACCAGTCGTAATGAACAACTAAAAAAACGTTATCCCGCCGCAAAGCGTGGGTATAATTGCTAGTTTTGAACTATAAAGTACACCATATCATAGTCGTATTTCAATTATTCAATCAATTAACAGGCTTATTTTGGGTTTTTTTTATAATAGGGTGGGCTATAAACAATATATTCTTTCAAATACGTATACAAAATATTTGAGCCAAATATAATTATTTGGGCTATATAATATTCAGGGGTCGAAAACGAATATACCTATTTTTTTTTTTTTTTATAAAACCGGGGTCCCCCCCCCCCCCCCCCCCGGCCCTTAATAGTTGTGCCCCTGATTCGACGCCCACACAACGTGGTCTAAGTTATATACAAATCAAACACACCCTATACCTAGAGTCTTGTCTACTTTGTTTTTCCATGTATTAATAGAGCTTCTGTTTATTTACCCTACGTTGTTCAAATAGCAAGTCGTCAGTTCTTTAATAAATGGTGTGACAGAGGGAAACGAGAAAATTCCATTTTCATTCTTGATGTTGTACTTGAGACTGAAAAGTACTATGGCATGGGTGTGGACTTTCCTTTTGCTTTACGTTTATTTATACTAGTGCTTTGCACCGTTACATGCAATAGAAAGTAGACAAATAAAAGAAAATAGGCAATTAGACATTTATTTATAACTTTTAATTACTCTACGATGATAATTTAAATGGTCGAAGTTCAAGAACAGATATATATTTTTAACATGTTAATAGAAAATCTGACCGAATAATATCCTATATAACTATATAAGTATATAATACAATTACCAACTACTATGAACAGTGGTGGTTTGATTTTTTTTTTATTTTGTCTTATTTGTCCTTTTGTATATTTGTATATTTTTACCATTTAAATTTTAGCATTGACACATATAACTCTTTAATTTTAAAAAAAAATTTTGTAGTCAAGTTTTACGTGTTTATTTTTATGTATGTGTGGGTATAAAAATTCAAGTTGATTTACGTTAAGACGTAATTTTTTTCCGGAAATGAGTCGGGTCAAATATAATACGTTTTCGTGTTTATGTTTATGTACGTTTTCAGTTGCTCTATGTTTTAACGTAAAAATTTTACGAAACGCCACGACAACGCGCGGGGCAATTTACCACTTATTTCAAATAATATACTTGTCCAATTGTTCATATAATATTTTTATGCTTAAAAATACTTCCTGTCATCTATATTTCCTTATCATTATCCCCACCTTGTTTGTATTTTTGGTGTTCATTAACATTTTCTTCATTCTCATACTAAAACTTTGTGACAAAGATTGATCCACATGCAATGGTCAATTCGAACATTATGATACTCATGGACAAAAAAAAATATGAAATAAATAAAAACGTAAAGCATACAAATTATGATTATAAAGTACAAGGTAGGTGCTATATAACGACTCCATCCTCTCCTAAAATTGTATTATAACATGCTTTTGCTTTAACAACTGGATCTACTACATCATTTCATCAATAAAATATCGTTATTATAAATGTTGGAGTATAAATTTCTGATTTAATACACGATCCTATAACCTATTAGAACCGATTAAACATGAAAAATATTTTTTGATGCATTTTTATTCCGAAGTGTCGGTCACATTGTATGTGTCTTGTTTACATATATATATATTTTTTTAAATAAGGTACTATCATATTAATAATCATTGATTTGTATGAAATATAAAAAGAACTAGTATTTAGGGCCCGCGCTTTGCGACGAGACCGTTAAACCAAAAAAAAGTAAACGTAAAAATGTCGAAACACGCACGCGCGTCGCAACGTGTTAACTTGCAAAAATTACATTGAAACGTAAAACATAGAAAAGAATAACTAAGTCGACTTATGACCAGCTAATTGCGACAGACCCGTTAAACAACAAAACAAAATAACGTAAAAACTTTGAACCAAATACGCGCGTTGCAGGGTGTTAATTTGTAAATTTTAGACCGAAACGTAAAACGAAAAATTTGTAAAAGTTGGAAGGTATATGAAACTAAAGTTGAAAATAGAAAAGTGTTCGGCTAAAAAATGAATAATGTTTTGTGACAAAATTATAAAAGACAAAAACTATAGGGGTAAAAGTGTAATAAAAGTTAAACCGTAACTCCTACTTACAAACCAGAAGTTGATAAAATCAGGAACACATAAATGCTGGATAGAAAAAAAAAAAAAAAAAGTAATGTGTGCTTTAGTTAATTATACATAAAGCTATAATAACTTATACAAAATTGAATACTAAAATCATCTCACAAAACTATTTTGTGAATTAATACAGGAGAAATATTTTATACTGAAATAAAAATAGTTAAAGAAATAAATAACACAATGAAAAATTCAAAACAGACCATACAGAAAAAGTGTGTGTTGGAAAAGATCCTAAGATCAGTATTGGGCCTGAACCGTTCGTTATCTTTGGGCCCAGGGGGTCAGGTCCATGATTTAAAAGGGACCAGTCCTGGTGGGGGTTAGCTCATAGCTGGGAACCTTGCGACCCGGTCGGAACCAATTAATGTGATGTGAATGTCTACTTTAATTAATGGATTACAACTTTATATTGTTCTCTAAATGGCATTTTTAGTAAATGTAAATTTAAGTTGATCTTAAATACCTATTACTCAAAACATGGAAATATATCAAATATGTTTTTTGTTTTCCTAGATATATATTGTTTCCTCAAAACTTGTACGAGTTGTGAAATGAAATAGAAAGAAAAAATAGAATGGTAAAATGAGTAAATATGAGGAATTTGACTTTTATCGGGGCAAACGGAAAAGGGCCTACGATATCGACCGCCTGTCACGGCCCCCGACCCGGTTTGACCCGTTTCAGGAGCCACGGGACAGAAATCCCGTGGTATTTATTTAACAGCGGAAGTCTTCATCAAGATCTTTTTAAAACTGCAATTTTCCCAATTATTTTATTTCACAACTCGGGATAATACCCCGATAATTTACAATCATAAGATTTCACGGAGAAATCTTTATTTTACTAAAACATGTTTCTTTATTTTATATTGAGCCACTTCCTTAAGCTTGTAGTGCTTCGCGGCACTTTTCTTGGATCACAACAGATCACCTGAAACATGTTTGAAAAAGGTTTTGTCAGCGGGAAATACTGGTGAATCATTCTTTTTACTAAAATGACACATTTGTTATAATTTACAGTATTAAGGGTGATTACATTGTTTCCAAATATCAGCCAACTACCCACAGTATTTGTCACTCGACCAGATCTGTGACTATGGTCATATCACACATTGGCCACCCGTTTGTCCAATGGTGAAGATTATCAAGTAATGTATACAAAACCCCACATACTGGCTGTAATTTGGTGATTACAAAGACTTAATCCCTGTAATTATAACCTTGAAGATAAACATGATTTTGAAAGTAATTTGATAAAAAGAGAATGACTCACATTGCAGATTTAATTGAGCAGAGCCTAGCCTACTGATTAGCCTTTTAACCTAAATTAATAACATGCACACTAACTCGGTTAGTAACTAATACAGCATTTACGATAACTCACGAGATTAAAACCTTCACAGCGAATGACAAAGTGCGATACTTAAACATCCATCGAATTAACGACGAATGACAAAGCATAAACCCTAATGTGGGCAGCACTTAAACATCCATTGGATAGTTTAATCGATCGGACATTGAATCGTATCAGCGATCAAGTTAATACCCGGTATCGGAGCAGCGCCTCGCTAATATTGAAAGTATTTTCGACTTCAGAGTATTATAACTTCGTTTTTGAAAGTTTGTTTCGACACAGAATGAAAGTCCCTGATGCAAGCTATTTATAGGTGAATTTAAGGCCTTACGCGGCCCGCGTAACCCATCACCTATATCTTACGCGGCCCGCGTAACCCATCACCTATATCTTACGCGGCCCGCGTGGCCGCCCAGTCTACGACTAGCCTTGACCAGTCACAAGTAGGTTAGCCAGGTGGTCGCTACGTGGATCCGGAACACTTATCCGGTCAACACAGGTTTGACGCGGCCCGCGTAAGGTATGCTTAACCTTTACGCGGCCCGCCTGAAGACCATACTTCTTGTTTTCTTGGTTTTTTATGCGCAGTATGGTTTCAGGGGTCCGGGTTTTCACTTGTGGGTTGATTTATGACATTTTCGAGAGTCCTTATACCGCCCATTTCTAGAAAGGCCACGCCGCGGTTACTGGTATCATGTTGTTCTTGGGGCGCAAGATTTGTGGTGCATAACGTTGACAACTCATGCATTTACGTAGTTCCTTTAATGCATCCTCATGCATTCCGGGCAAATAATACCCGGTATTTGATAGAAATGTCACCTGAGATACGTCCCTTGGTTGGAAGATCCGACTGAGAGTGATCCAACTTCTGATCTACAAAACAGAACACCGTTAGGACTCGTTACAGGAATGAGTTTATTTCTATAACCACCCTCCGGCGTGAGAATAACCATTCGAATGTGGAAGTAAAAGGGTTTTGAGAGAGAATTGTATATCTTTACCTTACCGTTGCGTCTTCTGTATCTACACATATTGGTGAATTAGGGTTTCATCTTAAATCGGAGTGTGAACAGCAATAAATCTTGTATAATCAAAACAAGAGTACAATACTTTTAAGCAAGTGCACAAATCAAAAAACGGTGAAACCACCGATTACAATCAGCAAGGTTGAACAGGTCTTCCAACTGAAAGATTCTGCACTCAAAGATGAACAGTAGCAGCAAGATATGATGAACTCGAACAGGGCGAAAAGCAACAGGCTTGAGAAATGTTCTAGAGAGCACCAAGATCGCTGCACTTTTTGGTTTATTGTGATACCGAGACAAAGGAGAGGCAGGAGATAAATAGGCTGGGGAACCCTAGAAGCAGCCCACATACAAGATAGACGAGAGCCCACCAAGCAGCCCAACCTCACACAAACGGGACAAAAACAAAAATGGAAAAGATATATAAGAGTATTGAATTGGAAAGAAATAAATATAAAAGATTAATATATTTAAACACTCCCTCTCAATTCAATACTTGAAACAATCGAACATGTTAAGAAGAGAACAAGCCTTTTCATGTGGACCTGCAGACAGGCCTTTTGTGAGAATATCGGCAGCTTGATCTTCTGTTTTGATTCCCACCGTTTGAATAATACCTTTAGATATTTTTTCTCTCAAAAAATAAAGATCTATTTCGAAATGTTTTGTGCGTTCATGAAATACGGGGTTGGCTGCTATAGATATAGCAGCCGTGTTATCACAAAATAACTGAGTAGGCAGTTTGACATCAACCTTTAATTCCGTTAATAAGTTGGAGATCCACATAACTTCACATGTCGCAGCACGCATTGAACGATATTCTGCTTCGGCAGAAGATCGTGAAACGGTGGACTGCTTTTTACTCTTCCATGAAACAAGATTATTTCCTAAGAAGACACAGAACCCGGTAATAGACCTTCGGGTTCCCAAACATTTAGCCCAGTCTGAGTCAGAGAAGGCTTTCATTTCTAAAGAGTCCCCTTTTTCAAAGAAAATTCCTTTCCCAGGGGCACCCTTTAGATATCTTAAAAGTCTCATAGCAATTTTAAAGTGAGCTTGAGTGGGAGAATGCATAAATTGACTGAGATAATGGACAGGATATGCAATATCCGGTCTAGTGTGAGAAAGATAAATTAATTTTCCAACCAGTTTTTGATAAACAATTATATTTGCTAACGGCTAATTATCTTTTTCACACAAATGATTTAAAACATGATTGGGTTCCATGGGGTAACTAACCGGTTTACAACCAGTCATACCAAATTCAGCAAGTAAGTCTAAACAATATTTTCTTTGAGTTAGGCAAACACCAGCAGTATTTTTAACAACTTCAAGACCCAAAAAATATTGTAGGTTGCCCAAGTCCTTTATAGAAAATTTGGATTTTAGTAATAACTTGATTTAACTAACCTGCTTAGGGCAATTACCAGTTATGATAATATCATTTACGTAGACAAGAAGAATAATAAAACTAGAATCTTTTGTCATAGTAAACATGGAATGATCACACTTACTTTGTTCAAAACCTAGATTAAGAATAACGGAAACGAGTTTTTTGTTCCACATCCTAGGTGCTTGTTTTATGCCATAAAGGGATTTTTTTTAATCTACAAACTTTAGTCCCGTTAGATTGATCATAACCATTGGGTAAGCACATAAAAACTTCTTCATTGAGCTCACCATAAAGGAAAGCGTTATTAATATCAAGTTGGAAAACTTCCCAGTCAAATTGGACAGCTAAGGACAAAACACATCTAATGGTGACCATTTTTACAACTGGTGAGAAGGTGTCAAAGAAGTCAATGTCTTCTTTTTGGCTAAAACCTTTAGCAACAAGTCTAGCTTTATACCTTTCTATTTCACCATTAGATTTGTACTTTATTTTATACACCCACTTACATACAATAGCTTTTCTATTAGGAGGTAAGTCAACAATTTCTCATGTGTCATTTTTATGTAATGCTTCGATTTCTAAATTCATGGCATCAACCCAGTTGCTATCAGTTTTAGCTTCAAAATTTTTTTTGGGTTCACAGCTTTTATTAAGGACAGCAGTAAAACACATTCCTTCAAGTGATAAATTAGCATAATTAAGGACCCTTTCTAGACCATATTTTACCTTTCAATCTACCACAAAACCATCAAGTTTAGAAGGAAATTTAATTATTCTAGAAGACCTCCTAAGAGTAATATTTGGTTGATCCTGAATTCCTCCCTCAGAATTGTTGTTGTCCTCATATTCAGTGTCATGCTCAGCGCTGTCTGGTCCTGATTCTTCACTACTGGGTTGCTGATTGTCAGCCATCCCTAAAGTAGCACTTGAATCAGTCGACTGCTCAGACCCATGTCCTGATGAGGTGCTTGTTTGAATACGTTCATCATTGAGAGTTTGGTCAACGTTAGGGTTTTGGGTATAGTTTAAATCGAATAAATCAAAAAAGTTTAGGGTATTGGCTTCAGAAAAAGTATCAAGATCAACAGATATTTTCTTTTCTTTAAAAGGAAAAACGGTTTCATAGAACCTAACATCCCTAGAATAAAACATCACTTTTTGATCAAGACTCCAAAGTTTATACCCCTTTTTTCTCATTTGAATATCCAATCATAACACATTTTTTGTGACAACTGCCACTTTCGGGTAATTTACTTACAATTAAAACGATGATTTACATTATACAAGTATGTGTTTTGAATATTCGGACTGCATGATTACATGATATACATCTTAGAAAACTCATGGAATATTCGTTTATTATTACACATGATTCACGTTTATTGGGTACATTTGAAATAGTGCAAACAATTCACCGAAACAACTAGAGTAGTGCCTAGTGAACTAGAGTGCTGACGAAAACTCCGGATCCGCAGAAAACATCTAAAATGACATCTTTTGGACTCGGATGAGAGTCCAATATCAATTATATATTAAACCCTATGTGGGAATACAAGAGTTCGGTTAATATTTTACCAATGCCCGGTAGCACTAAAAACTGTCCGAACTGCGATAAAAGTGACCATTTCATGAATTTTCCGCAAAATTCAGCAATTGTATTTTATTACAAGATGCAAAAATTGATGTTTAGGCACCAATTTCATATAAAAATACTTGTGGAATATCCATTACACACATAACTGGAATTTTTCCTACAACTTCCTTAAGCGTACCTTTCGACTATTTACTAGTGAAACGAGCGCTAAACATCTAGCCGAACTATATTTTGGCACATGTAGTGAACTAGTGATTATTTTTTTTAGTCTTGTAAAGCTAGTTTATGATCATTTTAGGTCAAGAAACATCTCGGAAAATTGCAAAACCTAAACACCTAAAGGCTTACATCTTATACTTCATTTGAAACCTTAAAAATAACTAAGTTATTTTTACCACATAAGACCCCCCCCCCCCCCACCTTGTGACCGTGAACAAGGGGTCCCACACCCCTTGTTTAAGTTGATAAATATCTAGATATTACTTTGTATTTGCAAGTGGATGTGTATGGTGATTAATTCTAACACTTAATCACTAAGTTTTACTAGCACACTTTACTACACATTTTCATCTATCACCAACAAAGAACACTCTAACTATCTTCATCTTTTTCACAAGAACACCTTCAAAAACCCAATTATTTTTATTACCTCCTTCATGATCAACATGGATTTCCAAGTAACATAAGGTGATCTAAAGCTTTTGGAAGTAAAAGGAAGGGTTTTCATCCATACAAAAGTGTTCTACCATCAAGATTATCATCTTCTTAGTTCTTAATAATCTTCTAAGATCATCCCTAGCCTAGTGCTAGAAGTAAGCTTCTATATCTAATTTTTTTTTTTATACAAATGTATTAAGTTTATGATTGTTATTATTGCTAATAATAACCAAGAGATCATACATATTAAACATGAGAAAAATACAAAGAAGCAAAGATAAAAATCATGATATATTTATGTTTGGTTATATTGTGATCTAAGACTTGTTATATGCATATTTAGTCTTGTTATGATGATGGTGATACAAATAAATTGTTAGAAGATGTTTTAAGATATGATCTAAAAATTATGCATGTTTATGTTAAAGGGTTTTTAACATAAAGGATTAAATGGATGATAATGACTATTGATCTTGTGAAAGTATTAAGGGTTTTTATTTAAAAACAATACTTTTACAAGATTATAAAAAGTAACATACAACTAGAGATTTTTATAAAAGTTGTTAAAACTAGAATTAAACTTGGTTTTTGAACTTGTTAGCATATGAAATGATCATGGTTAAAACCCTACATGATTTGGATATCATCTTGGTAATTTCATGTTATAAAAGTCTCATATGTTTAGTTAAGATGTTGGGTAAATTGATGATGATTTGGAAAAGAAAATGATATGTTTATTAAACATGGCCAAATGATTAATACAAAGGTTATATGGCCATTTTTTTTAAAAAAAGACATTATGTTAAGAAAACTATCATTTTTGGTTAAATCTTTATTAGATTAAAAAGTTTTTTTTTTAAGAAAGGCTTTTATAAAAGAAAAGACAAGATAAATATATATTTTTTTTAGAAAATATATATTTGATCATTTTAACAACTTAAGTGATGTGTGGTATTTGATGTATTAGTTATATATATCAAAGATAGGAACTTTATTACAATGGTAATAATGAACACATGATACATAATAATCAAAGTCTTACAAGACTTCACATAATTACGCCTTAAAACGAGTTACGGACGATTCGAATAATCGGACACCATTTATGGTCAAAATGAACGACGGACGACTACATAAGTGAATTGCCAATCCGGAGAGTTACTACGACGTTTAGACGATTTTCCGACACGAAATATAAGTATCCTATCGATAACAAATTTCGGATGTTTACAAACTTATAAAAACTAGTATGTTTTTATTTACTAACAAGAATACTTAGTAAAATTTTTATAAAAAAAGTTTTTATAAAAATAAATGGGCTTATTATACTAGTGGGCTATTTTTATAACAAATGGGCTTATTATACTAGTGGGCTATTTTTATAACAAATGGGCTTATATACTTAATGGGCTATTTTTATAACAAATGGGCTTATATTACTTAATGGGCTTATCTTCATAATGGGCTTATCTTCATAATGGGCTTAACATAAATTCGTGGGCTAAGCCCAAATACCAAACATATGGGCCAAAGCCCAACACTATTCAAGCCCAACACTATTGAAGCCCAACACTATTCAAGCCCAACACTATTGAAGCCCAACACTATTCAAGCCCAACACTATTGAGGCCCAACACTATTTAGGCCCAACACTATTTGGGGCCCAATAACATGAAAACATGGGCTCGGCCCAATGATACCATGATTGGAAACACAACTATACAATTGATACATATAAGACACGAAATTCAGCGGACTAGATCCGACTATACAACTCACAAGATACAAGATAACATTTACATATATATATTTGGTGAAAAATATATATATAACATTTGAACAACTCATTCATCGAATACACAGTTAACGAACAGTAAAGACATACAAGTCTTACACATATTGAAGACACAAGACTTGTACTCAAGTTCTTTACAAAGACCGAAGTGTCTAACAAAAATAAGAACATTTGTAGGTCGCAACGCTATTCAGGACGACCGCACGTGAGATCTTATTTACATCTATTCACGGACGCAATTCAGTGAGTTCATGTTCCCCTGTTCATTTAAATGTTTTACAACTTTACAACTATCGGGGAAAATACATGTACAACGTATGTTAAAGTTAGGGAATGAAACACCTCAGATCATGTGCGAATTAGGGTTATACATCTAAGCACCATTAATCCAGTTTGGACCTAGGTACAAGTGGTTAGATCTAATGGGTATTGGCGAGCCCCACTCTTGGTCGTGGACCCATACAGAAGAGTGCGTTTGTGTCCCAGTCGATAGGAGTCGACATAAAATCGTCTAGGTTTGGATTGCTTCCTAATTCGTCACACATATTAATGTCCTCGCGAAACATTAATGATCAACGATTTCATTGACGCTTTACATACTACATCATTACATACAGATACATTTTATACAACTCACATTTTATGGATACAGTTTATACAACTCACATTTTACAGATACATCTTATACAGCTCACATTTTACAGATACATCTTATACAGCTCACATTTTACAGATACATCTCATACAACTAAACTGCATGAACTCGCTCAACTTTTGTTGATGTTTTCAAACTTACATGTATTTCAGGGAATTAGTGGACCAATGCAACGATTTCAGTTCAAGGAAAACAAGTATCAATACTCCATGCCAACTATTGAAGGGTTTGCCTGTTATATACCGCCTCTTTGCGGTGATATAGTGGTCAAAGTCTTGACATTTTAAGACTTACATTTTGATGTATAAAACGATGACAACTTATTTTCATTTGATGGTTTGTAACCAATACACTCAACTTATGTTGCATTCTTTTGAAACAATTATGACAATGGCATTGGAGCTTGTTTTTATTCATTTAGTATGTTCACTTATATTGTTATGCAATGAGAACCGATCAGATCACACCTCGCGCTTCCGCTACGAGCGGGTGTGACATTTTTCAGCATGTATGTCAAATTTATCAGAGTTATTTAACACAGTGCTAAAACAAAGACACCCTACCACCCTAAGTTGACTTAAAACATGGGCAAAACCAAACACTAGATCATACGGAGACTTCCCATTTAAAACAGACGAAGGGGTCCTGTTAATCAGATAAGCAGCAGTTAGAACACATTCAGACCAGAATTTGAGAGGAAAACCTCCTTGAAAAAGTAATGTTCTAGCTACATTTAATAAATGTCTATGTTTTCTTTCAACGACCCCATTTTGCTGTGGGGTATGAACACATGAAGTCTGATGTAGGATACCATTTTCATAGCAAAAGTTATTCATTTGTTTATTAATGAATTATGTTCCGTTGTCACTCCTGATTATTTTAACCGGTTTACTAAACTGAGTTTTTAGCATATTGAAAAAACCTTTAATATGGTAAAATACTTCCTCCTTTGACTTCATGAGGTATACCCATACAGCTCTAGTGAAGTCATCCACAATAGTAAGAAAATATCTAAAACCATCCCTACTTGGAACTTTATAGGGACCCCAGACGTCTAGATGAACAAGATCACCTAATAATTTAGTCTTGTGTTCACTTAAGGGAAAAGGTTCCCTATGTTGTTTAGCCCTATGATAGGTTTCACAAGGTGTTAACTTAGAGCTAGTTTTAATGTTTAATTTATTCCTTAAAACATGCAGAACAAGTTGAGCAGGATGTCCTAACCTAGTATGCCAGAGATTAATATCACAATTAGCACTACACACCTTATTTGAAACAGAAGAACTACCACAGAAGTAAAGACCATCAAACTGATTACCAGTCACCAGGACTTTCTTTAGATGAGAATCCTGTATATAACAGTTATGTTCATCAAAAGAAACAATAAGCTTACAATCTCTAGCAAGTTTATGAACAGAGATTAAGTTAACACAATAATTGGGAACAACAAATACATCATAGAGAATGACCTGGTCACTTAATTTTATATCACCAATTTTGGTTACTAAAGCACTAGTGCCATTAGGATGTTTAACTTTTATGTTGAATTCAGTGACATCCTTTTGATTTATAAGGCAATCATAAGTCATAACCATATGCTGATTTGCACCAGAGTCAATTATCCACCCAACTTTTTCCCCATTGTTAATAAAGTTTGAAAAAACAATATATATGTTTAAAGTCACAATTAGGTTCGTATGTAATAAAGCTATTTAGACATATAGAATTTGCACACATACCAGCAAAGTTACTATTCTGAGTGTAAGATCGTGAAACGACCTAACGAGTCGATCAGAAGAGTGCTCAGACAGAATCAGAGGCAGAATTCATTGATTCTGTCTTTGTTTAGCTTGTATTCACTATTAACTGTCTCTTGTATTAATCTGGAAGCAATTTACAGCACGTAGACACTTCGACAGCACCTCGGCGTCGGAAACAAGAAGGTTACAACTGATTTCGCATGTAAGGTATATATAGGGGTCATGATTTCGTTTGAAAGTGGCATGGCATCCTTCAAACGAAATTAAACATGCTAATTTCGTTTGAAGATGCCAATTACCATTTCAAACGAAATTACCTCAAATACCTTTATATCCTACCCTATTTCTCGTATAACGCGCCCTGATCTAACACTTCTAATATAAGACTCGATACAAGATGAAATCGACAGACGTATGCACTAACAGACTCCCCCTCGGATGTTGACGAGTCTGAAGTATCGAGTCTTCTCATTCTTCAGTCTTTACCGGTCTTCGGGCTCTTTCACAATCTGAGACTCGAACGAAGATGAAGTCGACAGACAACTGCACCAACAGACTCCCCCTTGAATGTTGACGGAATCTTCAGTGAGAGTCTTCAATATGACGACTCTTCAATCTTGATCGGTCTTCTTTCTTTCTTATCATGTACCAATATCTTCTCTTTGGCTCTAACCTCGTCAGACTCCCCCTTTCATCATGCTGGGATCGCTGTCTGGAATTAGCTATCACCTTGAGATCACATCCTGGCTTTAATTTTGTTCAGTTCATCTCCTGCACAAATTTTCTCACCACCACATAAGTTTTCACTTAAATCAATAAGAAAAACTTACTAGTAATAGTTACATCAAGTTCAAATTAATGACCCTGATTAACTAATCTCAACTACTTTCTTAAATCAAAAATTTTCAATTCAGCACACACACTCCCAAACCAGTTCATCTTATTTAGCACTTGGAATTTCGAAAATCAGCTCATCAACATCAGTTGTCGAAAATCTTTCTGTATTTTTCAAAAGTTTATGCTAAAACACACTAAAATCTTTTTGAATTTTTGAATGAAATGAAATGCAATAAAGAAATATTTACAAACAATATTTTGTGAGTTTGTGTAAGAGGATCATATCAGTTTATGTGACCAATCACAAGCACCATTAAGCTTTAAACATTTTCAGTTCTAAACGATTCACATAGATTGACGATATTGTTGTCCACTTAAACTCAATCTAAAAACTTTCGAAATGCTTACCGATACGTTAAGGTATATTAATTTTGCACTAAATTCTTATGGACCCCACGATCTCAGCATATCCCCTCATCATGCAATACACTGACTCAAGTAATGCCTTTAAACTTTTATCAATTATGATTTGTGCGAAAACAACGCAGAATGTTTAAACATTAACAATCAGGTCGATACTTCCGTATACGCAGAGAAAGTCCAATGTTTAAACAAAATAATAAAAATAAAACAAGTTGAAGTTGTTTAGGCTTTAACTACCAGGTCGATACTTCAGTATACGTAGAGGTGATCCAAAGCATAAACGAAACACCAAAGAAAATAAAGCAGAACGTTTAGGAAATAACATCCAGGTCGATACTCACGTATACGCGGAGGATGTCCAATGCTTAAACAAAATAAAGAAATAAAACAAGTTTAAATCTTCGCAAAATAAAATGCACAATCACAGCGATTTTTCAGCAAAGTTGTGAAAGTTCACAAACTTAACCAGTTTTATGTCTTTCGACAATCAGCGATTACTGAGTAGGCACACAATCAAGAAGGACAAAACTAAGTACTATGCTTTTGACCATGTTTCCCACTAGAACTAGGCTTTTTCATTTCAGTTTGTATCGTTATCGCAAATCTACTAGTCTAGCTGAGCCTACCGTCACATCTTTAGTGAGACCGTTTATCACATTTTATCTTTCCATTTCTTTAGCATGCTGTGACAGTCCAACTGATCTACTATCATTTCCTCTTTTTACAACAAAACTCATTTTTGCATTTTTTCAATGTTTTTGGAATTTTCAAATTTTCTAATTTTTATAAAATTTTTACTCCCCCTAAAATCAAAATATGTCTCAATTTTGATTTTCTGGGAAAATTTGAAAACAAACTGTACAAGAAAAGTGACAACATGATGAGAATTACTTCAATTCTCCATTCACTTGGCTTAAACAATCAGAACTTCCCCTGACAACAAAACATTTTCCCATAGTGATTTCAAAACACTTAAGTTTGTTTTAATCAAAATGGTTTTTCCAGAAAATAAGTTTTGTGAGTCATTTCTCAAACATGGGGATCATTCATCACCTTGTTTTCTTTAACCACTTGTATGATTTTACATTTCCCGATTTTCTCAACACAAACACATGTAGAAAATCAAGTACAACTTAATGTCCCTGATTTACCACTTGTAAGACGAAATATCACAGTTACCATCCTGTGAATTTCTCAAGAAAGATGCCGATTCCTGCTCCCCAATTACCAACCTGGAAGCTCCGGCAAATCAGGTTTTTCTATTTAAACAGATTCACCCAAGCCTGACGGTCCTTGGGTGTTTTTGAATTCTTGTTCAACAATGGTGGAAAATTTGCATCATCCATTGTTAGACCATAATTCTCATTTTTTACCTCAACACATGGCTCTTCTGGCTTTACCACATCAGATTCATCGTCTGTATGTGGCTTGTCTGACTTTAATGAGTCAGATTCATCGCCAACAACTGGCTCCTTTGTTTCCGGAGAAAAAAATTCATCACCAGATTTGTTAATCTCTTGATTAACTGCCCTCTCTTTCTTTTTATTTACTCTCTCCTCTGTCCTCAGATTTGTATCTGATGAATTCGTTTTGCTTGATTTGTTATTCTTTGGTGAGCAAGACGATTTATCAGAACTTTTATCTGTGTTACCAGTTGTATCCGATGACAAAATCCTTTCGAGATACTCTCTCGCTTTCTTCCTCTTTTTCCTCAGTCTGTCTTTTTGCCCTTGTGAAAGCTTAACTTTCTTTTCTTGAACTTTCTGTTCTTTGGGCTTTTCTTCGACTTTGACTGATTTCTTTGCCTTTTTCTGAGATTCAGCCCTCGATCTTCCCTTTGATCTCATTTGGCAATCTCTGGCAATGTGACCTTTAATATTGCATTCAAAGCATCTTCTCGTTTCATAACTCCAGTTCTGGCAGTTAACAGCAATGTGTCCTCTCACACCACAAGTGTAACACACTCTGTTATCGTACCAATCACCACTTTCAGTCCAAACATTCAGATCATAGCAATGTTTGGCTTGGTGATAATTATCACTCCTCCTAAAAGCTGGATTTGTCTTTGAAGCACTGTGGTCAGACCTGCACCACTTATTACCAACAGTTTTTAAGTTTTGATTTTCTAAATTTTGTGGTTTTTTATCACGATTGGATGATTGAACTGATGACCTTTTATTTTCTTTTTGAAGATTTTTCAGTTTTTTATCCTTTTGTTTTTGTTCCACATTCTTCTTTACAGGTTTTTGCGTTGAGCATTCCCCTTTCTCAGTAGAATGTAAAACAGTTTCTTGAAACATTTCATTTAATTTCAAAAACATTTTTCTCTTTTCAACTTCATCATCAGTTTTCTCATCACAATCTTCAATTTTGACTCTGTCAAAATTTGTGACATTGTCACTTATTGGAACAGAATTGATCGGTTTTGGACAAGGAATCAAAAAAGTATTCGCAAAACCTTTCAAATTCTCTTCAAGCTCTTTGATTTTATTCTGAGCATTTTCAGCTTCATTTTCAAGCCGAATGATTTTCTGAAGATGAGAATTTATTTCAATCTGTTTTTCAAGATTATTTTTTAAAATAACAGATTTTTCATCTTCTAAAACCTTCATTTGACTTTGAAAATCTTTTTCAATTTTTAATTTTTCATTTTCAAACTCTTTTTCTTTTTCTATCAAAACTTTGTTTTCTAATGTCAAACTCTCTACATTCTTCAAGAGTTTGGCATTGTTTGATTTCAATTTCTCATAATTTTCCTGCATTTCAAGAATCTGTTTATCATCAGATTTCTTCTCATCCTTCATCTTTTTGACTTCCAATGTCAAACTTTCCGCATCCTTTAAGAGTTTGACATTGTCAGCTTCAAATTTATCACATTTTGAGCATATTGATTCAGAATCCAAAGATCCAATCTTCACAGATTCTTCCTTCTTTGGAATTTCTTTTGTCTTTGACCTGAATGTACCTGCACAAAAAAATTTAACGAAATCAAGAGGATTCATACTTTCGTCAATATAACAACCCCTCTTAATGTCATAGTTCATGACATTTTTTGCTGCAAGACACACACATATTCTTTTATCTATTTCAACAATTACATTCAAACTTATGTTCTCTAGGTTTCTTTTTATTTTGTCCATCAATTATCTTTTCTTATTATTATTCTCATAACTGTGTGTTTTGAGCTTTTTGAAGAACTCTGATGGACGTAATTTTGAGAACCCAGAATCACTTTTTAGATTTTTCAAAATATCATCCCATTCCGCAGGTAGCGCATCTGCAAGCTTTGATACTTTTTCAGCATCTGTCAACTTTATCTCAAACCTTTCCAATTTATCCATTAAGTAATCAAATCTCCTTTTCATCTCGTCCACAATCTCATTCTTTTGACACACAAAATCTTTAAGTCTGAGAGTCCAAATATGTTTATCATCTTGTTCATACATGCTTACTCTACACCAACCATATCCACTATTTATTCTCTCAACATACTCATTTTCGTTTTCATCAAACATCTTCGTCATATTTCAAAATCAACTTGTTCAAACGAAATACCAAGTTCAAGCTAGATCCCCTTTCAAACGGAATTACGATTGAAACGAAATCACCAATCTCGTTTGAAACACCACACCATCAAACTAAATATCTCTCTGAAACGAAATATCTGATTTCGTTTGAACCTCCTCAAACGAAATTACTCAATTCAAGCGAAATAACTAGGATCTTTCAAACGAAATAACGAATTTCAAACGGAATTAGTTCAAATGTGCAATCTCAAACGAAATTATCAAGCAACTTCAAACAAAATCAGGATGAATTTGTGATTTCAAACGAAATCAGCAGGTCAATTCAAACGAAATTACCATGACATCATCATTTCGATCCATATTTTGTCCAATTGATCAAGTTTTAATCCGATTTTAGTTCTGAAACTTTCTAGGGTTTGTTAAAACAACATTACGCACATAATATGTGAAAATCAGACGTTTTTAACCGTGAAAACTTGATTAATTTTGAAAAGAAGGTGTAGAAGTCAGAATTTTCTAGTGAAAACGAGCTAAACAGTAAGAACTCTTCCTCCTGAGCTCTGATACCACATGTAAGATCATGAAACGACCTAACGAGTCGATCAGAAGAGTGCTCAGACAGAATCAGAGGCGGAATTCATTGATTCTGTCTTTGTTTAGCTTGTATTCACTATTAATTGTCTCTTGTATTAATCTGGAAGCAATTTACAGCACATAGACACTTCGACAGCACCTCGGCGTCGGAAACAAGAAGGTTACAACTGATTTCGCATGTAAGGTATATATAGGGGTCATGATTTCGTTTGAAAGTGGCATGGCATCCTTCAAACGAAATTAAACATGCTAATTTCGTTTGAAGATGCCAATTACCATTTCAAACGAAATTACCTCAAATACCCTTATATCCTACCCTATTTCTCGTATAACGCGCCCTGATCTAACACTTCTAATGTAAGACTCGATACAAGACGAAATCGACAGACATATGCACTAACACTGAGTGTCACCCTTAGGTTTATCATTCAAGAGACTAAGCAATTGAGTAACCTGATCATTGGTTAAAGAGCTCATAACAGAAGATGAATCAGTAGTATCAGTAGTGACATTATTACTTACCCTGTTACCCTTGTTCCCACTTGTTTTAGATTTCATCCAAGAAGGATAGCCAACAACTTCAAAGCATTTTTCTATTGTATGAACAGTTTTATTACAGTGAGAACATTTGAGATTAGGATTAAGATTTCTTACCCCTTTTTTCTTTAAATCAACACTTTGATTTGCTCTGGCAGCGAAGCCAACAACACCATTAGGGTTTTTATCAGAATTTTTTTTTGAGTGTAAATGAGACTCTTCTCTAGAGATGACTGCAAAGGCATCTTTCACAGTGGGAAGAGTTTCACGAGTTAATAAATTGGTTCTAACAGATTGATATGAACTATCGAGACCCATCAAGAATTGCATTAGTTTTATAAGATGATTAAAGTCATTAAACTGTTTAGATGCATCACAAGAACAGGCAGGTAAAGCAAGAAGTTGATCTAATTGTTTCCACATGCAGTTCAACTTATGATAATATTCAGAGACAGGCATACCATTTTGACTAAAAGAGTTGATTTTTTGATATAGATTGAACACAACAGAACCGTCTATCTTATCATAAGTTTCTTTTAGATCTTTCCATACATCAGAAGCAATTTTAGAATAAACCAAGCCAATATATAATTCTTCAGATACAGAATTAAGAATCCATGTAAGAACAATAGAGTTACATCTATCCCATTGTCTACCTAAGACCTCATCAGTTTTAGACCTAAGGCAAGAACCATCAACAAACCCTATCTTATTTTTCACTTGTAAGGCAAGATACATAGCATTGGACCAGATCCTATAGTTTTCTGCCCCTTTGAGTTTAACACTCACTATAGATAAATTAGCAGAGTCACTAGGGTGTAGAAACAAAGGATCACCAGCATCTATTTTGCTAACTAGGGTAGCACTAGGGGATGTAACCACAGAATCATTGTCGCAACCCCCGATCCCTTATCTGTCCCGGGAACGGGCGGACGCGAGCTCAGAGTTTCGGTGGTATCAGCTGGTTAATTTGGCAGCGGAAATTACATCAGGACCGTAGTTAGGAAATGTTTATTAGATTAAAACCACCATATTTAATATTAATAATCACATGGGCAAAACCCAAGTTTCTTATTACAATACGTTTATAGGGATAAACCTTATTTTATTGAATTTAAAACATCGTCTTTTAGGTAACTTTTATAGCCACATTTTTCCCAAGCCTTCAGTGCTCTCCAGCTGGCTTTTTACTAATTGGCTGTCACATTGTTTTACCTGAAATGCGTTTTAAAAACATTTGTCAGTGGGAAATACTGGTGAGTGAATCCCAGTTTAATTAAGAAACATTTTATCAATTAAAACAGTATTGAGAGCGATCACATTGTTTATTTCTACACAATTACTCATTCAGTACTGTCAATCCTGACTTGTGGGTCATATTACACATTGGCTAACTCGTTGTCCAATGGTAATGTACTGTCATCCCGACTTACTACTCGCAGTAGTAAATTTTGTATACAAAACCCTAACATACCGGCAGTAATTGAAGAACTACAAAGACTCAATCACCGCTTAATCACATTGTAAAACAATTAAGGTTTTGTAAAACATTACAAAAAGTTTAACAAAAAGGGGATAAACTCACTTTGCTATCTTAGACTTCGCGCAAGGGTTTCCTGGATATAATCTATAATTTTTACAAATGTACATAGGTTAGTATCATAACCCTTTGAAACTATTAATGATACCCTCCCCGAGACGGTATTCCAACAACTACGTCGGGCAGAACCACGGCAGTTGTTACGGAACCCTAAATCAATCGGGCAGCGCATCTACTACGAAACTGGGGTTATAATACTTACAACGGAGCAGAACCTCGCTAATTAGGGGGATATAATACCCGCGTATTACTTCTACTACTCAGAAATTCGTTTAGAAAGAAAAGAAATGAACGACGGAAAACGAAAACACGTTGCTTTCTTATATAGGTGCTGAACCTGGGTCTCTCGCGGCCCGCGTAAGAGTAGACGAAGGTCTACGCGGCCCGCGTTGACTCCGGGTCAACGTGTAGCTGAGCTGATTCGACAACTAGCTATGCCGGGTGTTGGGCCACGTGGCAGCCCAGGGCCGTGCCAGGCCTTAAGTTGACGCGGCCCGCGTCACGGTTGGGGTGGGGCTTACGCGGCCCGCCTCAGCCCAAAAATTCAATTTTTATTTATTTTTAATACTATTTAATATATTTGAGGCCCGTTTTCGCGTATGGGGTGTATTTTGGGACATATTGGGATATTTTAAAATATATAAGGGTGTCGGAAAAAAAAATCGAGGGTGTTGATTTTATTGAGGGTTGTTACAATCATCACCAGGCATTTTGCAAACAGTCAAACAAGAACAGAGAGGAGCACAGATAAAACAAATAAAAAACACAGAAGATAGCAAAGCCTGAACAGAGGTCCGATCAGAGGTTCATCGCTCAAAAGGTGCCTCCGCAGACAATATTCAGGGAGCTATGACACACTGACCAAACAAATGCAACAAATAAGCAAATAGGACTCGATCAAGTGCCAGCCCGACTAGTCCGGTAAACAGGGAATGCCTAGACGCACTGACTCAGTGATGCAAGACACAAACAAAAGAGAGAAATAAATAACAGAGATAGAACAATCTCACAGTGCGTGCGTTTAACTCCTGATAATCACACTTGTAACCTTCACTTAGGGTTACAAGCTGATTATGAGCAAAGAAGACCAGTGACAACTCTGTTGGTTTGCTCTGTAACAGAGACCAACGAGAGCCCTTTCAGAAGTACGAGAAACCCTAGAAGACGAATCAGACTTTCAACCGATCACAGCCCAAAGCGGCGACTCAAGGATCTTCCAAGAGTACCCAAACCCTAGATTTAGGGTTTCAACCTTCAATCAAGGATATCTTCAGAGGGATGATCAGGAATCGGCGAATTCAAAGTACCACCAAGATGCCTTAGATCTTTCACCACAATCCTTAGATCCGAGAGGATCTGTTCATTCAATAGCAGCAGCAGCGGAGAAGAACGAGTATCAGAGAGCCGAACAAGGCCCTGATACCATGTGAACAGCAATAAATCTTGTATAATCAAAATAAGAGTACAATACTTTTAAGCAAGTGCACAAATCAAAAAACGGTGAAACCACCGATTACAATCAGCAAGGTTGAACAGGTCTTCCAACTGAAAGATTCTACACTCAAAGATGAACAGTAGCAGCAAGATATGATGAACTCGAACAGGGCGAAAAGCAACAGGCTTGAGAAATGTTCTAGAGAGCACCAAGATCGCTGAACTTTTTGGTTTGTTGTGATACCGAGACAAAGAAGAGGCAGGAGATAAATAGGCTGGGGAACCCTAGAAGCAGCCCACATACAAGACAGACGAGAGCCCACCAAGCAGCCCAAGAGGAAGCAGCCCAACCTCACACAAACGGGACAAAAACAAAAAAGGAAAAGATATATAAGAGTATTAAATTGGAAAGAAATAAATATATTTTAACACGGAGAGTCAGTTATACAACATCTCCTATTTTCTCGGAGATCATGCAAATCTTCTATTTGCACAAGAATATTGAGATATTGTTGTTATTATATCTATATTTAATGATGGCTTATCTGACCCAGAATGACCAAGCCAGGACATTCCTCCACATAAGTATTATGAATTAAGTATATTTTTAATGCTAAAATTCTTGTTAGGTTAAAAATGATATTATTTAAAATTTTAAGACTATATATGAATTTTCCCTTTGATGACTGCGAACAAAAATCAAATCAAACACGATGCTTTTATGATATTTATACAAGGGCAGACCGCCAGACCCACTAAGTGGGCATAAGGGTCAATTGACCCGTAGTTTTTTGGTTTGTATATTTAAGTTGACCCCTTCGGATGAGAACACTATAAACTTGTATGAAACAAGTAACTAAAGTCATTGTTGGATCATAAATCACATACCTCAATCATTGAAAGCATCAAAGTTTAATATATAATTGTCATTTTTAAGGACAATAAAAATAACACCAAATATATGATATAAGGGTATAAGATACACTGAGTTGAGCCAATCTATTATTATGTTCAAGTAAGCTATCAGTTAATTAGACGTGTATAGACAATACTTATCTTTCAAATAAAGTTTAAAGTTGCTAGAAGCCATATTTTTTTAATAATCATCTAAAGTTGAAAGTGATATCACCTTAAAATTAAAAATATTCCATACAAATCAAAGACCTTGTATAGTTGTATCTACACTAAAAACCTCAAAGTATTTTCGTGACCTGATTCAATCTAGTAAAAAATATTCGTATCACTAACTTCACTTCATATATTATCAATTAAAACATGGATGACAATGTACATATATGAAGTATGAACAACACTAGTACAAATATATTTTTAATGGTGTACGTCTTATATTAGCAAACATCACAGAAAATTTAAAGTATAATAGCAAATAAACAGGTAACAAAAGTAGCTATCAGTTAATTAGATGTGTATAGACAATACTTCTTTTTCAAATAAAGTTTAAAGTTGCTAGAAGCCATAATTTTTTAATAATCATCTAAAGTTGAAAATGATATCACCTTAAAAAGATGCCATACAAATCAAAGACCTCATATAGTTATATCACTAAAAACCTCAAAGTATTTCCATGGCCTGACTCAATCCATTAAAAAATATTCTTATCACTAACTTCACTTCATAAATTATCAATTGAAACATGGATGACAATGTACATATATGAAGTATGAACAAGTACATACATATTTTTAATGGTATACAACTTATACTAGCAAACATCATAAGAAATTTACAGTAAAATAGTAGATAAACGGGTAACAAAGTATTTTCAAGTAAGATACATAGTTCTCTTTCAAATAAAGTTTAAAGTTGCTAGAAGCCATATTTTTTTTAATAACCATCTAAAGTTGAAAATCATATAACCATACAAATCAAAGACATCGTATAATTGCATCTACACTAACCTCAAAGTATTTCCATGACCTGACTCAATCTGGTAAAAAATATTCGTATCACTAACTTCACTTCATATATTATCAATTAAAACATAGATGACAATTTAGATATATACATGGGCGGACCTAGGTAGAGCCCTGAGTGGGCGGATGCACCCCTAGAAAAAAAATTAATGTAATTTATAGGGCATAATCCCGATCGCACCTCTTTGAAAATTTGGTAAAACCACTCGTTCGCACTTGTGTATACACTTGTGTATTGATAATCAAGGATTATGATTAGTTTACTAGTGTTCACAATCAAGAGGATTGTTCACAAATGAATCTAACCCTCTATATATAATATATATAAAGTATAAACAACACTAGTACATATTTTTTTAATAGTAGGCTTATATTAGCAAATATTATAGGAAATTCAAAATAGAATAGCAAATAAACGGGTAACAAATCACGTCGTAACAGTAACCCCATTTTGAAATTTACGTATATTATTACGTTTTTTTTTTTCAAAGAGTTAATTACTATTTTCGTCCCTGTGGTTTGTCAAAAATCACTATTTCAGTCCATTAGTTTAAAAATTGCGATTTCAGTCCCTGTGGTTTCACTTTCGTAACCATTTCAGTCCACCTCGTAACCATTTTAGTCCATGTACTTACAGAACAAATGGATTGAAATGGTTACGAAAGTGAAACCACAGGGACTGAAATGGTTACGAAAGTGAAACCACAAGGACTGGAATTGCAATTTTTAAACTAATGGACTGAAATAGTGATTTTGGACAAACCACAGGGACGAAAAAAGTAATTAACTATTTTCAAAATTATGTATAGTCCTTCTAGATTAGCTGTGTATCAACTGAACAATTGTAAAAAGTCAATAATGTACTTGTTTACAAACAATAATAATAATAATAATTCATGTAAAATCCAAGAAGAATATAATAACAATAATGCAAAAGATCCACACACGCATACGATACAAAATCATTAAATTCAAGACCCACCTCCATCTCCCCTCCCCCATCTCTGTAAATACAAAACAACTTTACTTTACTCCAACATAACCCAACACCCAACTACACTCACAAATGAACCAAAAACAACAACCCTTCCTTTTTTCACTTTCCTTATTCCTTATTTTCCTCAAATCCACCGTCAATGCTGCCTCATTCAGTGTCGGCGGCGGTGTCGGAGTTGGTGTCGGTGTCGGCGGCGCCGGAGGGTGGGTAGGCGGCGGAGTTAGCTACCCAAACCCAAACCCATCATCTCCAGTTTCAAATCTCAAAAATGCCTATATTGCCCTTCAAGCTTGGAAATCAGCTATTAAAAGTGACCCAAATGGGTTACTAAACTCATGGGTCGGGTCAAATGTGTGTGGTTACAAAGGTGTGTTTTGTGCAGATCCGAGTGATGAAATGGGTGATCCATCTGAACCGGTAGTTGCAGGTATAGATCTCAACCATGGTAACTTGGAGGGTATTTTGGTAAAAGAGCTATCATTATTAACAGATTTATCACTTCTTCATCTGAATAGTAATAGATTCTCAGGTACAATCCCACAAACGTTAAATGACCTTTATGCCCTTACAGAACTTGACCTCAGTAACAACCACTTCACAGGCCCATTTCCTGTTACCATTTTACAAATACCAAATTTGTTATATCTAGACCTCAGATTCAATTCATTTTCAGGCCCAATTCCTCAAGATTTGTTCAACAAAAATCTTGATGCAATTTTCCTAAACAATAACTTTTTTTCTGGTGAAATCCCTCGAAATTTAGCGAATTCGCCTGCTTCGGTTATTAATTTGGCTAACAATAAGCTTAAGGGTGACATACCGATTAATTTCGGGTATTCTAGCCCAAAGTTGAAGGAAATATTGTTTTTGAACAATCAGTTAACAGGGTGTATACCTCAAGGGATAGGTATGTGGTCAGACGTGCAAGTTTTCGACGCGAGTTTCAACTCGTTGATGGGTCATTTACCGGATACGATATCGTGTTTGGAGGATATTGAGGTGTTAAATGTGGCTCATAATAAGTTATCAGGTGAGTTACCAGATTTGGTTTGTGAGTTAAGAAGTTTGTTGAAGTTGAGTGTGGCTTATAATTTTATATCAGGGTTTAGTCAACAATGTGCCAAGTTGTATGATAAGAATGTTGGTTTTGATATTGCTTTGAATTGTATACCCGGGTTGGCGATGCAACGGCCCGAACCGGATTGCGATTCGGTTCCGGGTGGTGGGTTGAGTTGTCTTAGAGTTCCATCTATTAGGCCTCTTGTTTGTGGGACTTTACTTCAAAGGTTGAATGCATCAGCCCCATGAGTTGTGTTGTGTTGTGCATTCAAGAAATATTGATTCTTGAGGGGTAGTATGGGAAAGATTAGTACTTTTATAGTTTTATGTAATTATTGTTTGTGTTTGTAAGGATAACACATGTTTTTTAAGGGATTTAACAATCTTGGTATAGTATTTGACCAGCATTATTAATGGAGGTAGAGTATTTGTTTATTTATTATAAGTGTACTATTTTTATATTGCATTCTTCCTTTTAGTTACAAAGTTAAATGCATGACATATTTGCCAGATCACAAACATCTTATCCATTGTCCAACTTATAGATCATTTACCTATAAATGAGTCCTCTTTAATGTAGAGTAAATTAATTTTTGAGTCCTTGTGTTTTAGTACTTTTAATAACTTGAGTAAAAAATTAAAAAAGTTTAACGCCATGAGTCCCTAATCGCTCATTTTATAACGTTTTGAGTCCAATTTTGTTTATTTTATAACGTTTTGAGTCTAATTTTGTTAAAAAACTGGACTCGAAAGGTTAAAAGTTGGACTCAAAATGACTCAAAAAGTTATAAAAAAAAAAACGTTTAGGGATTCAGGGCGTTAAACATTTTGATTTTGGACTCAAATGGTTAAAACCACTAAAACACAAGGACTCAAAAAGTAATTTACTCTTTATTTTATATAAAGGTCAATTTTAAAATTTAGGAATTATGAAAAAATGTCAAAACTACTATGCTTAATGTTGTAACACCATTGACTAGATGTCTCAAAGATGCGAATCGAGGGCTTTAGATCTGCAAAACAATCACGTTGTTTGTCTCATTTTTTTTTTTTAACAAATAATTTCATTAAATTCCCAAGTAACAAATTACAAACAAGTGGTAGGTAAACGGGCAACAAGCTGCGCCGCAACCCCCTTTCGAATTGCAAAACCAATCCTACTACGAAACGACCCTTAGAGTTTGAGAGATTACTGTTCACAACCCGTTGGACCCTGTTTAGGAATTCCACGGCCTCTGGGGCTAGGGAACCAAACGTATCAAAAGCGAATGAGATAAACACATGTTGATTTTCTAAACAAGCCTTTTCGTGTTTAGCGACCTTGCTTGATTCCGCCTTCAGCGCGGCCTGGCCAGCAACAAACCCATTATCCCTAAGCCCAACAAGAGGGGACACTCCTGTAAGGTCCACACAAGCGTGTTTCCCCCTGGCCCACCCAAACACAAGAATATCAGCTGGCCGAAGAGTAGACCTCCCATCGAGCGGATCCGTCAGAAAGTTCACCAGAGCCTCCTTTTTTGCCGAAATCCCAGCCCGCTTTAGAACATCAAACAAAATATCCCTTACCAAATCATGCCTGTATTTAAATCCAGGTAACTCCCTACAATGAACCGCATGCTCGCCAAAAGTATCTAAACATACCTTGTGGCAAACTGGGCAGGGCTCATCAACCGGAAACAGAGGGATCATTAGCCGGTACTTAAGAATTACCCGGTATTCCACTGCCGACATGTGTTGGCCAAGTCCTTCAATGGGGATGACTGTCAGGAAATCCTGAGCATGAGGAGCCCGGAGACAATCGAACACGGCTTTCTGACGAGGGGATAGACTGAACTTCTCTCCCAAACTCTGGACGGTTCTACTAAATAGGGCACTCGCCAAAGCATTCTGGGCTTTAGGGGGGCGGTGTCCTTATTAGAGAAACCGCCAAGATCGAAATCCGGAAGGGACTTACGCACGCAATCCAACGCACACACATAATCAGAATCTAACCCGACAATACCACAGTCCCGAAGAATGTGGTCCTGCAAACTCCAAGATTGCGCCCTCGAGGCCACAAAAGCATACGTAAATACATCCTCAGCCGAACATAAACCCAAACCCCCAAAACGGGTCGGAAGGGATGCTAGCCTCCATTGAAGATCCCCAAAAAACGGACCCCCGCAAACCACAATATCTTCTATAGCTCTCCGAAGGCCTTTGTCAAAAACCGAAACAGCCTCCCCAACAAACGTGGGTTGGCACATTCTGAGGCCGAACAACAACTTAGCAACACCCATGCAAGAACGCAGCAAGAGAAGCTCGCATTGAGGGTCCCGCAGATGTGGAAGGTAGCTCATCAGATCCACTGCACAAGATGCCCTTTTCACGGCCATCCTGTTGATAAAACCCGCATCCCGACTAACAACGCCCCCGAGGAGTTTGACACCCGACACCGGCCTTCCAATCCCACTAGGAAACAAACCCTTTTGCGCCTTAACTCCATTGCACGATGGCCAAAAAACTTCTGTTTTCTTGACGTTAAGTTGAAGCCCCTGTAACAACCCTCATTAAAAGTCCTATTTATATTATTATTTTATTCAATAGGAAACCCTAATTAAGAAACCCAAGTGATTCTACGCGAACCCAAAAATTTTCAGAACAATCAGAATCAGGATCAGGGCCCCTAAAACTCAGGGGGGGCATTCCCTACTCGATGATTATCCTTATAACTTATTATAAAAATCGAATTTAATTAAATCGTCGACTCATCTGCACTTCAAACACACGTGGCCAGCATATAACAACTTTGTGACCCTTGCGCACCGTAAGGGTTATATTGTTACGGTGCGCAAGGGGTGACAAAATTTGGGTATAAATAAAGGGTCGTGGGACTGGCTTCTGTGCGTTTGTTCGACGAAGGAATTCGCTTCAGGCACGGAGTTATGCTCTGTTTACCACAATTAAAACACACAAATCACTAATTGATGCTACAATCAGGGTAATAACTCGATCGCTATTACGATTCAACGTCCGATCGATTATAACTATCCAACGATTGTTTAAGTGCCGCTCAAATTGAGTTTATACTTTGTTATTCATCGTGATTTCGACTTGAATGTTTGAGTGTTGTTCGAAATCAGACTATACTCTGTCATTCGTTGTGAATCCGCTGAATTGTTAAGTATTGCACTTTGTCATTCGTTGTGAGGGTTTTATCTCGTGAGTTATCGTAAATGCTGTATTAGTTATGTACCTAGTTTGTATGCACTAGGTTACCAGGCTAAGAAATAGGCTAAGCTCTGCTCAAATTAAATCTGCAATATATCAAGGATTATATGTAGACTAAGCTTTGCCCGTAGAAATCTGCAATGTGAGTTCATTTCTCTTTTCTCACAGTTTGTGAGTCCACTCTATTTTCTCACAGTTTTATCACCTTTTTGTGATACAATTATATTTACAAAGGCTTTTCAAAATCCTAAAATGTTTATCAGTTATGCTTACAGTGATTAAGTTTTTATATTCTATAATAACTACCAGTATGAAAGGTTTTATACATTATTTGATTCTCGTTATTATTTACCAGAAAGTTAGTCAATATTAGCATTACCACAATCACATTGGGAATTATGCCCAGTAGCTATAATCAATAACTAATATTATTTTAACATTAAATTATTAGTTAATTTGATGTATGTTTGAGATAAATCTAAATGGTGTATATCATAATAAAATAGTCAAATATAATATATTCTACTATACGAAGATTATATTTTTAGTCACGTTAATATATTAAATAATGATATTACAATTATTTAATTAATTAACATATTATATTTGATAAAGTTATTGTAGTTTGATATAAAATGATATATGTCATTCTCTGGGTTAAATGGTTTTGTGCCATAAGTAATATAGTTGACAAAGTAATGTCACGGGACGCAATTAAGTCCAGAGTCACTAGTTGAGAGAATGATCAACAATGACATGTCCAAAGACACTAGTTGAAAGAATGATCAACAGTGATATAACCAGATTCACTAGTTGAAAGAATGATCAACAGTGATATGATTAAAGTCACAGGAATCGCCTAGTGACAGATAAATTGAATAATAGTAAAATAGAATTGTTTGATAAATTCACTATTGGACTAAAGTGAGCCAATAATTGATATGATTACTGTCACATTGGAACTGTCATCATTTGACAAATACTGATTGAGTTGGGTAAATATAAACAAATATAAAAACCTTAATGTTGTAAGGTATAACAATATATTTTATAAAAATGGAATGAATTCACTCAGTATTTTCGCTGACAAAACCTTTTTCAAACATTTTTCAGGTAATTGGAATAAGAGCTGGATACGACACTGAAAGGCTTCAAGAAGTGGCTTATTTTATTAATTAAATCAAATTAAGAAAATATTGTTTTAATATTTTATTTTATTAAAGCTACCTTTATAAAACATGGGTTTATCCCATCTATTTAAATAAATAAAATCCGGTGTTTCTAAACTCTGATATTTTTCCTAACTCACGGTCCTGATGAAATTTCCGCTGCAATGTTTTATAAAATTAATCACCGGTACCACGGGCTGTTCACGGCTTCCGATTCCGTTCAGGGTGGGTCGGGGGTCGTGACAGCCCCAAACAAGGCCCCTTAGTCCAGATGATTTCTAAAGCTTTAGCCACCTCTTTAGCATCTCCTATAATCGTACCATCATCCAAGTACCAAGCATGTAAGAGTAACTTGCATCTATCTTGTATCTGATGAATGAGGGGATACAAAACTAAGGCAAAGAGAAGAGGCCCCAAGGGGTCTCCCTGCTGAACCCCGGTGGTGGACCAAATATAATCGTCTCCAACATATAATCTAGCCGGCTGTCCATAGAGAAAATCCACCCATAAGGAAATGGACGGGCATCGGGTCCGAACTTCTGACAAAAGGGCGGATCTATCCACCAGGTTGAAAGCATTAGATAAATCAACAGTAATCATGGCCAACGACCCATCCGAGTAGAACACGTTTAAGAATCTGTTTGCACTATGGAGCACAGCCTAAGCCCCGCTAGGAATACCCACCCCAAATTGAAAATCACCGAGATATTTAGCCATCTCCTTCCCGACCCCCTCATAGCCGCCTTAGAGACCAACCTCCTCCAAATTGCGCCCACAGCAATAGGCCTAATCCCGTTGTCCGGTTTAAGTAAGGGCGTGAGGGGCGCAAAAGCAAC